>CM040121.1:97993653-98417361 GCA_022559845.1 Amorphophallus konjac
TCGCCATCGTAGTATTTCCCACTAGCTGGAGGTCCAGGCCTTGACGCCGCGGTATTCTAAGCAAAGTGCTCCGAAGGATTCTTGGTCGCATGATGAACTTGTCTATTGGAAAGATGTTGAAGAAGAGGCGCCATTCATCCCGAGTTTTCTTGTCCGCCGTCTTGCATTCAACCTGTGAAGAAAATCCAGATGCCCCTCCAATGAAGAAGAGAGGGTGGCTCCCGAAGATCCGGCTAGCAGAAGTTATGTCTTCCTTTGGTTGGAATTTGATTCTCACTCCCATCCAACACTCAAGGAGTATCATGGAACCTAACAGAGGTCCTCCTAGGCAAGCCGAGCTTAGTCCTTCATAGAGGTATGAGAGGATCGCTTGAGAAATGGACATTCCCCGCCACAACCCACTAATAATGCTGAGATTTTTGGTATCTAAAAGGTGGTCGATTGTAGTGAAAAGAAAACTCCACATAAGCAAACCGCCACCACCTTGGCTATGGCTTCATGTCTCTCCCACTTATTTTTACAATGAGACACTATCCACTGTGCTAAGGGTATCAAGTGTATGTGGTGTGGGCTGATCATGGTCCTCACGTCCTTTGGATTATGGATAAAATCACTCAAAATTAAGGATGGGTCGATAGGCTCAATCGTGTAGCAAACTCGGTCTTCATCCCCCACCTTAGTCTTAGCAAGGGCTAGATAGGTTTCTACCTCCTCCAATAGGACTGTTGCTTCGAAGGAAGGGAAGATGAAGGTATGTGTTTGTGGATGCCACAACTCTATGAGGGCTGAAATACTAGGCCAATCTAATGTCAATTTCTGAAATTCTTACCTAAGACCAAGAGAGGTTGAAGGTGCCACGCTTTAAGAATTGATGTAACCTCTAAAGGGAGTGCCTTTACCATGGGAGCCACCCACTTCAAGTTAGAATAACATCTTGGACCAGGAAGAGGCTTGAAGAGAAGAAGAAAAGAAGAAGATCATGAGAAAGAGATTAAAGTGCAGAAATTTCTGAACTTGGTTAGGTCATAGAGCTTACCACTCTTTGAGCATTGGAGCTTAGGTGCTTAGGGATTGAGGTCAGCCTTTGTAGCTCTCCATACTCCTTTCTTGCAGCTTTGGGTCCGGTGTAGACTTTCTCCTCCATAGCCATCGCCTCGAAGCTTCTCTTCATCTTGATTCCTGCCCTTTAGGAGATGTTTTTCAGCCCTTCTAGCAGAGAAATTCAGAAAGATACGATTTTGGCTAGGTTTCCAAGTTTTAAAAGTCTTGATTTTGGCTTTAAAGAGATAAGATTTGGATTGGAAGGAGTTATCTTAAGTTTGGGAGAAGTCTAGAACAGATCAGAGGCTTCTTATCTCAGATTTTGACTCTCACGGCTCAATCCGTCTCGGAGTACAATTCATTCTCTAACGGTCTATCGTCGGACCGTCACTTTCTCTTGACGCGCCAGATCTCGGCCGTCACATTTCCTGTGGGTTTAATTTGGTCCAACCTTGTTCTGTCAAGCTTAACGGTCTAGCATCAGACCGTTATATTCTTATGACGCGTTCTCTTTGAGCCGTTACATTCTCTGCTGATCAGTTTTGGCTTCTTCTTAGTCAATCATTCTCAACGGTCTTGCTCATGACCGTTATTTATCTCCGACGCGCTACGCTTGGACCGTCACATTTCCTGCACATTTGGTTAAAGTCTATACATCCCATTCATCATCCTAGTCTATACGGCATTTTGAAGTCTGCACATTCATTCTTCATGTTGAAGTCCATACAGCATTTTGAAGTCTGCACATTCATTCTTCATTTTTGAAGTCTATACAGCATGTTGAAGTCTATACATTACTTTGAAGCCTGCACAACATTTTTGAAGTCTGCACATTCATTCTTCATGTTGGGGTCTACACAGCCTCAAGTCTATACATCATGTTCAAGTCTATACATTTTGAAGTCTGTACATTCGTTGAAGTCTATACATTCCATGTCTCCCCAAGTCTGTACATTCATTGAAGTCTATACATTCTTCACCCAAGTCTGCATGTTGGTCAAGTCTATACACACATTCCCCAAGTCTGTACATTCTTCATCCAAGTGTGTACAACCCCAAGTCTGTACATTCTTTGTCTAAAGCCCATACATTCTCCAAGTTTGTACAGTCCTCATCCAAAGTCCACACGTCGTTCAAGTCTGTACATTCTTGATCCAAGTCTATACATTGCCCAATGTGTGCACAGCCCCAAGTCTGTACATTCCTTGTCCAAAGTCCATACATCCTTCAAGTCTGAGCACTCTTTGGCTAAAATGAAGTCTATATATCATTTGGTCATCTGCACTCCAAGTCTATACATCACTTGGACGAGGTCTGTACATTCATGGTTCAATCCTGCTCTGCCATCTCTAACGGTCTACCATTTGGCCGTTACTTATATATGACGCACCAGCTCTGAGCCGTTATATTCCCTGCTGTTCAATTCTGCAAAAATGGGTCTCTGACTTATCTGACGGCCTCCGTATCATGCGTTACTTAATCCTGACGGTCTGAACCTAGATCGGTAATTGGTCTATTGCTGTGATTGTGCTATTCCTTGCTGCCTCTATTTTAGACCTGGCGGTCTTACATACTTCCGTTCATCCTGTCCATCTCACATATCACATTTCATCCACATAATTTGTTCACACATCCACAGACATTTCCTGCATTTCAACCATACTCTCACATACATTCATTCCCATTCATTTTCACATGATCACCTGTTTGCATACACATCCATTCATTCACATAAAAGCCACAACAAAACACAAAAAAGATTTGCATTTTCATTCCATCATAAGTCATGTACAAATAATAACAAAAAGAAAACCAAAAAAATGCATCACTCGGCCGGCTTGTCCGCCGGGCCGCCATCATCATCTCCACCCTCCGGCCTCCTTGCCGGTGGTGCTATGGAGGCACTCTCCTCCTACTGACCCCCCTCTGCTCTCTCATTCCTCCGCTGGGCGGAGGAGCTGACAAGGTAGTCTGCCACTGATCCAGCACAAGCAGCACTCCTCGGCGCTCCGCTCTGAGAGACGCTCCACTCCGGTCCTCGGCCCATCATCCGTATGGTCCTCTCCAAGGTCCGAACCTCGACCTTCATGTCGTGGGCCTCGAGTCGCGCGGCTCGTGCCTCGGACCGGTATCTCTCGAAGTCTGCCGTCTGTGTGGCCGTCCGCGCAAGCTCTCCTTTCAATCGGGCCACCTCTGCTCGGAGGACCTCTACCTCGGCCTGATTCCTCTCCGCCTCAGTTCGAGCCAATTTCGCCTCGGCCGCTGCTGTGGCTAGCTCTCTCGCATGTAGTTTGCATTTCATATAGTTAGTCACATATTAATTTGCACAAACATAAGCATTTTTTGAGTCTAGCATTTAGCATCTTACCCACTCCGCGAGGGTGGCCTCCGCCTCCTCGGCCCGGGCAACCGCTCGGGCGAGCTCAGTGTCCTGCTCAGCTCTGTCCCCGGCAGGCTGTGAGGATGATGATGGGGCATCCGGTCCCACTCTTTGGTCTCCCTCAGCCCGCTACATTTAGAAATCATTGGTCAGTCGATCGCATTCGCATCATACTCATAAAGCACAATCATTTTAAGTCCAAGGATTTAGGAATCTTACCAGAAGCTCCAAAGCGGTCCGGTACTCGTCCCGCTGCTGGACGGTGGCGTGAAGAAGCCCCTCGAGCTCGACTATCCTTCCCTCGGGGTCTAGCTGCATTTAGAAGCATGAGTCATTGTATATAGTATATAGCATTGCATCATATAGGAAGAATTTAGGGTTTAGAAGTTGCATACCAGTTGTCAGGTACCTCGGTACACCCGGTCCCCGTACAGTAGGGCGAAGCCCTTCAAATACGCCTCATCGCTGTCATCCCGCTCTTTCACTGCTCTGCCCTGCTTATTCCAGTCATGGACGAACTTTGCTTTCCGGGTGCACCAGTCTATGTCGCCGCTGATTCCCTTCGCTGATTTCCCCGGGTGGTCGTCACTGCGGCGTGGGAAGGTCACCTCAGGCTGGTGTAGTCCTCGAGTCCTCAGAATCAGCCGATAATGAAGAGGCTCGATGATATGGATGTAGTGCAACCATATGTCCCATCCCCGGTACGAGAGGGTTGCCTCCACCCATGGCTGTCCCTCGTAACTCTCGCCTCTGTACGGGGTCCATCTCACCTGAAGCATGTTAATCCATCCATCAACATGTTAGTCCGGTTATCATCATATAGAAGCATATAAAAGCATTTAAATCATTTATAAAGCATTTTTGAGTTCGGGCTTACCACCGTATGCGGGAAAGAATCCAAATCATCCTGGATCGCCCGGGTTAATCTGATGATCGACCCCGGGTCCCTCGCGACCACCCATCGTCTCGCGATCGGGATGCGGCCGGCGTGGAGTAGTGTGCCTCTCCCGATGCCCGGGAGGTACATGTAGCTCCAGATCTACATTTATAAGTCAAGTCAGTCAATCTGCATAATCATTTTTCATAATCATATAGAAAGCATTTAAATTACATTTACCTGTAGAAAAGGCGAGAAGCCGCCCAGCATCGTCTGTCGGTCCGTCGTGCTGAGGGACTCGAACAGGAAGGCTAGCACTACCGCTCTCCAGGCGTACTTCCCGACTCTGCCCAAATCCTGGATCATCGGTAGCAGCCTGCAGCTGATGACATCCGCCCGAGTTGCGAACAGGAGCTTCCCGAACAATAGCATGAGGAACCGTCTCAGGACACGGTCTCCCTCTGGTCCCGCCTCTGCCGCCACTCGTGGGCACACCTGGTCAATCACTCTGCCCAGATGCTCCTCTGGTAGCTCTCCCACGGCTATCGCTGCTCCTCTCAATCCTAGGCTCTCCTACAGTACTGATCTCGAGAGCTGAGATGACGTCTGCCCTGGTCTGATCAGATCCAGCCCTAGCATCTCCTGGGCCATCTCTCGGTAGTCTCGATAGGTCCAGCCTGTCACCGCAGCTCCGTGCACCCGCAGTCCGGTAATTCTCGCCATGTCTTCCAACGTCGGGATCATGTGACCCCATGGGAAGATGAATGCCCTGCTGACTGGATCCCATCTCTCGTGCAAAGCATATAGCAGTGGCGTGTCCATCCGGATCACCTCGATGTTCAGCACCTCGGAAAACCCCATGCCGGCTAACCTCTCTCTCTGGTAAGCGGGCAGTGCCTGGTACACCGCCCGGATCTGAAGCCAAGAGATCCTCGTCCGTCTCTTTCCCTGCATTCATTTAGAACATAAATTAGTCAATTGCATCATAGAATCATTTGCATAGCATTCATAAAATGAAAAACAAAAAAAAACTGAATAATTGAAAACCTAAAAATAGTTCTGGTCTCTGGTGGTTCTAACGGCCCTGGGATAGGGCGTTACTTGTCTCTAACGCATCTAGGGTGACGTGTTAGATATGTGACGGTCACTGGAAGGACCGTCACATTCCCTGCTAGAGGGTGTTTTTCCCTTTGTATCTCGTGGCTCTCCCACTTTGGCCAAAAGGCCTACACATGATCCTAATGGGTGCATAGACCCATTTTCTACCCCCCATTGCCACATGCATCCACATAAAAACTCAAAAAAATTAAAATTTGAAAAAATTAGGGCGAGAGCTTACCTCTCGGTCTTGCCCTCTCTTCTTCTTCTTCTCTTGTTCCTTGGGTTCCCCTTCCTCCAGGGATGCTTCCCCTTGTTCTTCTTCGGCCGTGGAGATCTCTTCCTCCACCCTTGGTTTCCTCCTCCTCCGTTGGCCTCTTCCTCGTCACGGATGGTGGGACGTTCTCTCGTTCTATACGGCGGTGAAGGCGGCGAATCGCCTTCTTCATCATCCCTCTTTCCCTCTTCTTCGGTGGCTGAGACCCCTCGTCGCTGGCCATCTCTTTGGTGGTTGACGGTGGTCGCCGGTGCTCTCGGTGCTCCTCGGTTGGGGTTTTTGGGCGTTTGAGTGCTTGAATGAATGAACGAATGAGGATTGTGACCGTTCAGGTTTGTTTTTTTTTGAACGCTCAGGAAATGTGACGGTCTATCGTCCGACCGTTACATCCTATGACGCATACTCCTGAGACCGTTACATGGATTTGAACTGTTTTATTGAAGAATGTGAACCGCCTAGTCTCTAACGGCCCTTCCCTGGTCCGTTACTTTGTGTGACGCCCTATCAATAGACCGTTACAGCTTGCAAGTTTCTTGATGAATAAAATGATCTATTTAATGCTTGAATGATCACATTTTCTTCCATGGTGCATATTATTAATGCTTCTCATGCGTATGAATGGTTATGCCTTGTTTCATGCTCATATCTATTGTTGGCTAACCTCTTTCTCATGAATGAAGTTATGAACAACATCATGCTTTGCCGGTCGTCAAGCAGGTAAGTCAGGTGTTGCATCTCATTCCCTTATCCCTTTAATGCATTACTATATGGTATCTATGATATATTATCTCGAGAACCGGCTGGTCATTCATGTGTTCTGGGATCTGATGTTCCCCTTAAACAAAAATGATGATGATCTAAGTTCACATGTTTAATCGTTGGATAGGCCGTTAGGTTGGAAAAGTTTGGGGACGACGGTTCTGTCTTGCACGCTGTGGTTGCAGATGGTGTCCTGACCCAGATTTCTCCGGTCTAGCAATATTATTCTCAAGTATCTTATTATTTTTTCATTTGTTTTAATGATTTCTTTTTATTTAGCCTAGCATGAATCATACGCATATTTGAGCATTCATGATCTTCATCTGTTCAAGGTGTCTCAATGATGGTGAATAGCTGTGTTCTTGATCTCGAATAAGGAGAGTCATTCCACTCTGAATTCGAAGGTTTCCTTCGATCTGTCGCTTGATTTGGTTGATTGAAGATTTCAATCTGGAGTTTAGTCAGTTCTCTTTCCTTTCCGTTGCCTCCGGCGGCTAGCCGTGTTTCCTTTCCTTAGTTGTTAGTTCCTCCAGACTTGCGTCCTTTGGTTGGCTCTTTCCTTGTGATCAGTTTGAAGTTTTCTAGAAGATTCCTATCGCTTATTGGTTAGAACGGGTGTCGTTTACGTTAACGCCCGCTTTTCACTCCGCTCCGCTTCATTTCTGTTTCATCTCCATGTTACATTTCGCTTTCGCTTCACCTCCGCTCGCTCCCCTGCAAAGAGGACGTTAAGGAGGGGCATCTGTTGACACCTGTTTTATGACCGATAAGTCGGGTCATCTCCTTATTCATTCTATATAATGCTCCGAGTTGTTCACTCTTCATTGAGTCTCCTTCATCAGTTTGAAGTTTATTTCAGGGGTCTTAGCTCCTTGGTTGAGTGTGGTTCCTTGTGGCTTTTCATTGGATGAAGCTTAGCAAACCTTCATTTCATTTTTGATCCTCAATGTCTCTAACGGTCCTATGCATGGGCGTTACATTCTTCTAACGCATTCGCCCTAGGCCGTTACTTCTTGAAGAGTCCCGAAGTTCGAGGCCTTTGTTT
Organism: Amorphophallus konjac; assembly: GCA_022559845.1. Taxonomy (NCBI): domain Eukaryota; kingdom Viridiplantae; phylum Streptophyta; class Magnoliopsida; order Alismatales; family Araceae; genus Amorphophallus; species Amorphophallus konjac. The sequence goes on from CM040121.1 coordinate 98,001,131, forward strand.
CAATCCTTATATGTTGGCCAATCTATTGAAATATAACGGTCTGTCGTGCAGCCGTCACCTTCTTCCAACGCGTCCAACCATGGCCGTTACATATCTTGCAGAGTCCTATTGTTTTGATCTTCTTCCGTTGATCTTATCTCTTTTGAGATAAGGTTGAATGTGACGGTCGTTACCTAGTGCGCTATTTACCTGTGACGGTCTGTCGTGCAGCCGTTACATCAAACAAAGAGTCCTGATAGTTCAGGCCTTTTCTATGCTACTCCGTGGTCGAGATAAGAGTTTGATCTTGTGATTTCTTTTCCAAATCTGATCCTCAGAACCTTCTGTTTGTTTCTATGGACTCTTGGTGATATTATCTTCAAGGATTTGCTAAGAGTTATCCTCTTTCTTGCTGGATTATCCTCTGCTCGACCGGAGAGTTTGACGGCCACCCTTAACTTTATGGCCGGAGAGAGGAAGATCTGGAGTTTGCGTCGAAGTGCTGCCGCATCCTAGAGCCACATCCAACCAAGGAGAATTGTTCTTCATGTCCATCTGCTTCACGGTGAAGGGAGTATTCATTCCATTGTGTTTCAAAGTTCATCATCATTATCTTGTGTTCTTCTTCCTTCCTCCTTTTCCTCAAAGCATTGTCCCTCTCCTTTCCTCCACGTTCTGCATCTATTTTTCATCATGTAAACATCCTTCCCACGTTTTAAAACGCCCAGAGGGATTAAAAAATCAAAACTTTCCCGGTACTTCCCTTTCCTTTTGAATGATCTTGATTTCTTTAAGAATTGATACTACGCTTGTTTAAAGGGCTGATCTGGGTTTATTTTCTTGTGTTTCACGTTCTTTGGCAGGTTTACAGGTTCACTACATGAGGCCCAAGTCTTCTGGCCGGCTGGAAGAGTTGGAGTTAAAAGAATTCATAAGCTATTTCTACAGGGTTTCTGATGGTCTTGAGAAGAGGCGTCAGGTTCATATAACGGTTTATCTGGAGACCGTCACATTCCTGTGACGCACAGGGTCTGGGCCGTTACATTCAGTTGATCTGCAGATTTCACTGGTTTCTCTCTCCCGTGGGCGGGTGCTTCATCCACCTATTTCCAAGGTATTTTCAAGTCCTTGACTTGTGTTTACTTTGGTGGCGATCACGTTCTTTCCTTAGTATTGGGCATTGATTTCTCTCTCATATCTCTTATTTTCTTTGCTTGCTCCACCCTTGCGGTGTGTTTTTATTTGCTCTTGCTCCATGCCCCGGCGTGTGTTTTTCTTTATTTCTTTAGTTTAGTTTGATGATTGAGATAGCATGCCCATGCTAGAGCTTGTTCTGGTTGCCTAGGTTCATGGTTCACATGTTCATAGGTTGATTGAGATCTTTGATTTTTGCTTATCATCTTTATTACACATCAAACAAAAAAGAAGAAGGGAAGCAAACAAATCAACAAGGGCGTGGGTGAGATGAGAGAGAGAGAGGTGGGTTAGAAAAGGAGAAATTAGAAATTTTTCTAATTTCTGAAAATCCGTAAAATATGTCGAAAATGCACTAATTCAGAAAAATACGTAAAAATAGTCGAAACGATCGGCTCGAAGAGTACATCGCAACTGCGGCGTCCACGAGTCAATGAATTGAGAAATAAACTCACCGTAGGGTTCCGTAACTAGTACGAGGGAAAAACCCACACGGATCGTAAAACTCAACTCGGGAGCTACAAGAGCGGTCCGAAACTCTCTAAAAAGGATCCGAAAGACATGATAAAGATCCGACAAAGATCCACTAAGGATCCAGCAAAGATCTGGGGCATTACATCCTCCCCTCCTTCAAGAAATTTTGTCCTCGAAATTAAGGATTAACAAGAAGGAAGAAGCAGGGACGGACAACCCAACGGATACAACCACGAAACAACACAAATCTCGAGAAACATAGCTCAGAGGAACACAGTCAGACTACCATCACAAGCACACGCTTTGGGTAGAGCACAACGCAAGTGAACACAAGTTCGACACCTCCGAAACAGGGCAACGTCATTCACGTCTCACCAGAAATGGAGACACGACTGCCACAACAATAGACGACCGAAACTGAGGAACACAACGACAGCACGGAAAGCAGAAGCTTACACAAGGAAACACAGTCCTCTCAGCTGACAGCTCGACCACATCATCGGCTCCAGTGCCAAAGGTAACAGGGAATACCTGGCACACAAGACGCCAATGACGACAACACCACTGGACCACAAGCGCAATCAAGTCAGTCTTCATCAGACAACATATCTGACCGAGTCGCAAGATACTCTACCAGAAAAGAAGAGTACGGCAAGCTACTGACAAGACAATGGTCCAAGGCAGAAACATAAAATCATACGGAAGCAGCACTCACAAAACAACATAGCAGCGATACTCGCATGATTCCAGCTCCGTATAGCACACAGAACCACGGAACACGACTGCAAGCGGGGTCACATCAAGGCATAACGGTAGCTGATCACACGACTATAGAGAACAAGTCATGCATCGAGCAGCTTACCAAGGAAGACCCACAACAATGAGAAAACGACACAGAAAGCCACAATCTCGGGGAACACATCTCAAGGACCACAAACATGCCTCGAGAGCACAACACCCACGAGAAGAAACGCAGAGTAGAGGGTACTCAATCAACAGGAATGCCGACAAATTCCCCAACACTCGCAAAGGCCAATACCGATAGCAGAAAATCACCAACAACAGCACGGCAACAGACAAAGTCAAGGCACAAGAAGCCAAGACGAAGTCACATCGAGAAGAAGCAAATCTCTCGACCGGCCAAAATCTAACAACAACGATCCTGGACCAGTGGGTTATCAGCCCACACGCTTCCGCCGCGCACTCAAGGAACACACATAGGCAACAGAACAACCTCGGTGATCGCATCTTAGCACACACCAGGCTCCATCGCAATCTATGGAGATCGCAAATAACACGCCACGAGTACCGACCCAGCGAATAACCGATCATAAGAGCCTAAGTGTAACAGGAGAAGAGCATAAGCTTCATCACAAAGCACAAGGAAAAATGCTAATCTCAGCTTACCTCCACGTCCAGAAACGATAAATGAGCCCTAACAACACATTGGCCGTTGGACACGGCACGACAGAACACGGCACGTGACAGCTCTCGACACAAGGATTAGGTCCAAAGCCAAGCAACCGTAAAATGACGAACAAATCAGGCTCAGAGTAAAGCTGTCCACACTTAAGTAGACACAGGACAAAGGCACCACTAAGACAGCAATTCCAAGGCCAACCTCGAAAAGACTCCACCAGCAGGAACGAGAAGCAACAAGATCAACAACGAAAGCTCACCAGGAAGGGAAAATCCTAGCTCGCCTGAGCAACTTCTCAATCACAGAATCTAGTCGAGCACTTCAACAGAAGCAGGACACATCAGGAGCTAAACAGACTCAAGCCGGGACGACCAAAACAATGTGGAAACGTGTACGGTCATCAGACCAAGGCCAAAGGTCAACATTAGCCTGAACAACTAACAAGAAAACCCTCGAACAACGTACCGTAGATTCAGGCATTCCGGCAAACACTGCCAAGTACGACATGATCGAGACAAATATTACAATGGAAAAGAGGCACCTCGTTACACCCTGACGAGAGCAAATTCACTACGCATAGTGCTAGAACAGCATACACAAGACAACACGCGGAAACAAAGCGATAAGGAATCACAAAACCCAAGCCAGCTGAGGACTGTACTGGACTTTAACGACTCTGGTAACTGCATATCTGAGATTCCCATGTACTTCACACTCTAACGCTCTGATAGCTCAGAAAAGAACTCCGAACATCTCAGAACACCGCTCTGATACCAACTGTGATGACCCGGATCCCGGATACCAGATACACCCGATAGGATAATCGAATACACCTGATACCACTTGGAACCCGCGAGGTCTCCCAAGAGCGGTAAAGCTCTGAAGGGAAAAAGGATTGTCGTGTAGTACATTGAACTGACAGATATAGCAGTAAGCAATTAAATTTCATTAGACCGGGTTGCTGAAATACCAGAAATAAAATTACTTTTTAATTAAAAGATTACAATTAACAATTATATACCCAGAGTCAAGTACGAAGGAAAGATAACAAGTCTACCAAGTACAGTCAACAGAAAAGAAAGACGTACCGAAGAGTCGGGGGAAGCCAGACGAAGGTACCAGCTGGCCACAACCACACGCTACGAGCACGCGCACCAGGAACCACACGGAAGCAGAACGAACAACGTCACCCCACCTGAAAAGTAGGGGTGAGCCTCGTGTCACTGGCTCAGTAGGGGTCACGCGGATCCCCACTGAAAAACACGTAGTAACACGCTAAAACTGCATGTAAACGACAACAGTAGCCAAACAGGAAAGCTACACTAGAAAGCTGCAAATCTACACTAGAACGCAGTAAAGGAACAGATGGTTAGAAGGAGTAGGGAGCAAGCTAAGGAAGAGGAGGAAGAGCATGTGCCAAACAACGGCTACCGAACTAACCTCGGCACCCCAAACTACTCCAAGCAACAACAGGAAGGTGACTCAGAGCTGACCCAGTCAGGAGTTGCCGATCTGTCGACAAAACGCCAGGCCTAAAGCGAAGACCTGCGAGGACAACAAGAAAGCCTAGGAAAACCTAGACCAATAACCGATAACACGACCAGAACGCCGTGCACACTGCCCCATGCACGACCAGAAAGTCGCGGAGGCGACAGAACACCGACCTTGAGTACAATCACAGAAAGGCTAACCTGGGAAGGTCACGATGCACAGAAACGCCGAGAGTCACGTGTCACGTGACGGGAGTGCCTCTCCATAGCCAACTGCGTCCACTGACGTCTTATGCTGCACCCCACGTACCGAGTCTAACAATGCCTAACCAAACAGGCGGAGACTCCAGTACACGCTAACTGGACCCAAACCAGAATAGCAACCGAATTCGAGTAACTAGTTAGGGGAACGCCCGTCGGCGCCTCGTCCACAAGTCCCTAACCACATGTGTGCACACTGGCTCTCGCCTAAGCCAGGCCTCTAACTAGTATTCTCCTCCCGTAGGACGCTACGGTAACTGAGCCGGGAGCCCACGGAACTAGCTTAGGAACCGTTTAACGGGAACACCCCTCCCACCACTCCTGAGGTGGGTCGATAACTGAAAGTCGAGGGTAACAGAAAGTGGAGGCTCACGAACACCGAGACCCAAAACACAAGTGCCGAAGTACAGACAGGTTAAACAGACACTGTCACTCGTACTTCCAAGCACCAATGGCAGTACAGACAACTGCCGATCGACTCAGGACAAGATAACTAGACCTACCAACGTAACGATCCTTGAGTTGGATGACTCAAAGGCAAGATCTTCACGAACAGCGGAACAAGCCACCAATCGGTCTAACTCCTAAGCCAGGGAAAACAACACACTCCGCAAGGAAGCGACGCACGGAGACCTGAGGGAACATCGAGAACCCTCAGCACGCCTGGACACACGGACCGAGGTAGGATGACACCTCGAGGTATCCAGAACCAATGTCTCGAGCTGGATAGAACTGTCGAGACACGCAGGGCCACCAGTCAACCCCTGGGTAACCCACGGTTGACCGGAGCAAAATAACACCGACACAAAGAACTGACGCACAGACCCACACGCAGCAAGCACAAGCATTCCTGGCCGTCCCATCATGGTTACTGCCCTCATAGGACGTCAACAGACACCCACGGGTCACGGGCAAACCACGGGACCAAGCCAAGACAAGCAGAAACCGAAACGGCAATAGCAATACTCTGGCAGAACGGACCGTCATTCAACCGCTAGGCAGACCCAGCAGTCAAGGAACGGCCGCCACGCAACCAGAGGCAAGGGCATTAGCAGTTCTAGATTGCGTCGATAGGGAACTATCGCAGTCAGGGAAAAGACCGCACCCAGTCACCTAACCCGACCGATCTAGAAAACCACTGCCACACAAACACAGCCCTAGAACACAAACCTACGACCGACCAACACACGGACGAACACCGAACAGCCTAACGGCCATTACGACCACAACAGGACTGTAACGCACCTAGCACAGGCGCGTTACACGCTCTGACGCACCCAACTAGGGCCGTCAGAGCCAACATGCCAACGACTACAACTCGAGCCACGTAACGCACCAGGCCAGGTGCGTTACATCACCTGACGCACCCGGACAGGGCCGTCAGGGCCAACTAACCCGAAACCTCAACACTGGCAAACGGCGTATGACGGATCAGCCTGAGTCCGCCACAGCCACCTGGCGCATGGGGTTAGGTGCGTTACACCAACCGACCTAGCTAGTCAAATACGGTCAAACAGCATGTAACAGCCCAAGGAAGGCGCGTTACAAGGCTGTGACGCATGAGGACTGGGCAGTCAGGGCAACCGGCTGACCAGAACCTCAAGAAAATGAAATGGCTGTGACGCACCTACCTGGATGCGTCAGAGGGCTATGACGCACCAATGATGGACCGTCACACTCCCACAGTCTCACAAAAATTGAAACACCCAGAGCCTGTGGCGGTCTATCGTAGGGCCGTCAGAGACTATGACGGTCTCTGAAACGACCGCTACACCGGCCACGGCGGGAAAATAGTGCAAACGCCGAATCGGCTCTTTCCACGCCCCATACATGCCGAAGCGCAGGGGATACAAAGCTAAACGACGAAAAACAACGTTTGGAGGCTAAAAAGCCCACATGCACGCGCTAAAACGCAAGAACGGGGCGATTCTGACGAATCGACCCAAAACGGGTCACCGGGGTTCCCGGACTCCTACCGGCCCCGAATGACAACCGATCGACACGAAACTGACGTGAATGGGATCTAGACATCCCAGCGGTCATTTCAACACTAACCACGCCGCAAATGGTTGCCGTTTTTCGGCTAACCCTAAAAACTCCGAAAATGACGATTTTCACTAAATCGGCCCGATCTCCCCCGATCGAGCACCAAACTACGCACAAAAGCAGGGAAAATGTGCGGAATGACGTGGCGGTCCATCTCCCTACCTCCACCAAAGAAATCGAGCGCCGAAGCGACTAAACCACGCCGAAAATCACATCGCGAACCGAACCGTCGGCTTTGAATCCACCGTTCGGGATCGCGCCCAAACCGCACCGATCCTCACTCCATCACGCGCCTCAGCAGCTCCCCAGCGTCGTCACCTCGCCCACGGTCGCCTCCGTCCACAGCCAGAGCCGAGAGGGCGAGAGAACGAGAGAGAATAGGAGAGAGAGAGAGAGTGAGGGCGTGAGTGAGATGAGAGAGAGAGATGTGGGTTAGAAAAGGAGAAATTAGAAAATTTTCTAATTTCTGAAAATCCGTAAAATGCGTCGAAAATATACTAATTCAGAAAAATATGCAAAAATAGTCGAAACGATCAGCTCGAAGAGTACATCGCAACTGCGGCGTCCATGAGTTGATGAATTGAGAAATAAACTCACCGTAGGGTTCCGTAACTAGTATGAGGGAAAAATCTACACGGATCATAAAACTCAACTCGGGAGCTACAAGAGCGGTCCGAAACTCTCCAAAAAGGATCCTAAAGACCTGATAAAGATCCGACAAAGATTCATTAAGGATCCAGCAAAGATCCGGGGCATTACAGTATGTGTGAATTTTGGTTATTATATGTTGTGCTTTGTGTTAATTTTGTTGTTTTCTTATTATAACTGTGTTTCCTTGTGTTTGTGCTTTTTCCCGGAGCGTGTTTGGGAGTCCTTGAGAGCATCTCGTGTATTGGCAATGGGGCTGCCTGTAGGGGTTATACAGTAACATCCCAGGTTTTTCAGATCATTGTTCGGATCAGGATCCGTGGGTTTCGGGTCACTTTTGTGGGTCCCGGATTGAGTTTTACGGTTTACGCGTGTTTTTACTTGTCGGACCTTCGGAATCCCGTGTAGGGCGAACCATTGCGTTCTCTGACTCTGGGACGTTACCACTGTGTTATGCATTTTTAGAGGATCATGTGGAGTATTTTTCCCTATTTTTGGTATTTTTTGGAAATTTTGGATTTTATATATATAAAGCCTCTTTTCTCTCTCTCTCTCCCCATCTCTCATTTCTCTCCCTCACCCTCTCTTTTCTCTCACGCTCTCTCCTCTCCCCCTCTCTTCTCCGGGCGGCTGACGAAGGCAGACGAGGACGGGGAGGCAATACTCGTGGGGCGTGGAGCGACGGGCACGGGACGAGGATCGCGATGGTGGAGGCGGTTCATGAGGTCGTGAACCGGCGGGGGTTTCATGACGTTTTCTTGGCGGATCGGCGTCCTCGGCGCGCGGAATCTTCGGTGGAGGTAGGGGGACGGATCAGTAACTCATGTACTTCCTTTCCCGCGAGTTTTTTAGGCCGTGGTGAGTCGAGTAGGGTTATTTTCATGTTTTGGGGGAAAATGCATATTTTGGGGTGTGAGCCGGATCTTGCGTTTTGAACCCATTTTTAGGGTTTAAATGGGTCATCTTGGTGCTAGAGAGGTTGGGGACTAGTTTTCCCTTGTTTACCCCTTCACATGGGTGTGAACGGGGCGTGGAATGGGGTTTTCTATAGTGTTCACCGTTTTCACGCTTGGGACGACCTAGCGGTCCTTCCAGGGACCGCTAGGCTGCCTGGCGGCCATGTGGAGACCGCCTGGGGTCCCCTATGCCAGTTTGAGCTTTGCGGTCACGCGATAAACCGCCACCGAGCTTAGCGGTCTCGAGGAGACCGCCAATCAATGCTTAGTGGTCAAGGTATGATCATTTTGATTCAGGTTTCTGGTTGGGTAGCGGTCTTGCAACTGACCGCCGCATAGCATTAGCGGTCAGTTGAAGGACCGCTAGGTGACCTAGCGGTCTGGGGATGACCGCTTGAGGTCCAGTGTTTCTGGGGCTTAGCGGTCTAGGGGTAGACCACTAGGCTATGGCTTGCGGTCCAGGGTAGACCGTTAGTTGATTTGACGGTCCAGGGACGACCGCCACCCTGTTTTCCGTGCTAATGGTGTTCCGTTCGTGTTGTGTTTGCTCACGGTCGACCCGGTTGTGACCCAGTGGTCGACCTTCGGCCTTGTGGATGTCTCGGACACCCCGTGAGTTCTGTGTCTGTATTTTTGAGGTGTCTGGAGGTACCGTGTTACTTCGATTAGTGTGCCCATGGGTTGGAGGGTCCGGGTGACCCCATGTGTTCCGGGCTTTCGTGTTCTCGCTAAATCGAGTTGTCGTTAGTCGGCTTGAGTGTGAAGGGTTATTCCTACACGTCATTGGCTTTTCGAGAAGTGTTTTCCATGCGGGCCATGTGTGTGGCCTTGGACTGTGAGTCCAGTCACCCAGCCTGGGGCTGGAGGTTTCTCGCTTTTCCCTTGGATAGGGGATCGACTCGACAGCTTGCGAGCTGTCTTGGGAATCATGTCACCATGGTTTCAGACCTTTGGATTAGGCTAGATTGATGGCATTGTGCCGTCACGTGCAGCGGTCTTGACTCGAGTCGTGTGACTCAAGGACCGTTGATTTTAGTCGGTCTAGTGGGTTGTCCAGAGTCTGGTGGCATCGTGCCACCTGGTACTCTGCGTTACTCGCGATGGGTGTGTGCGTGACTTTCCGTGTTCACGTTAGTGACCTCCCACTAGTCGTAGCCTTCTTACAGCACGTGTGTGCTGACCCACCTAGGAGTGGTGGAGCGGCTTACCCGAGAGACGATTTTTAGGCTTGTTACCGTAGGGCCCCTTCGCCCAGCCTGAGTCCGAGCTTTGGGGAAGAACCAGCTAGAGGATCTGACATAGGGCGCATGGTCTGTGTGTGCACACTTGGTTGGGGGCGTCGGACCCGCGCTGACGAGCGCGACCCCAGCTAGTCCTTGTTCTGTGGTTACTGTACGGTGTCTCAGTTCCCACTGGGCCAGAGGGAGACACCTGAGGTGCGGACTAAGCCATTAGTGGACGCATCTGGCCTTACTTCTAGTGGGTAGGTACTCCCGTCACGTGACATGAGATTCTCGTGACTTGAGGTTCCGTTTCTCGTCTGCGAGACGGGGTTTTACGTGTAGTTTTTGGGTGTGTTCCCGAGGTTGAGGTCTAGGGTTCCGGTGAGCGTCACCGAGGGTTTTTCCTAGGCAATGTCCGGTCCACGACAGGGTTATCGTGGTGTGTTTTCTCGCGGTGTAGACAGAGGTCTTTTCGTTAGACCGGTGTTTCCCCGACTGTGAGATCGGGGTATTGGTTTATGTTCCAGTAAGAGTAGCTGTAGTGCCGAGTTTTGACCGACCACTAGGTTTGCTTTTCTTGCTGTTGTTGCTGCGTTCCATTACCGTCGTTGTTTACGGTTGGGGTTCTGCGGGACCCCTACTGAGCCAGTGATAGGAGGCTCACCCCTGCTTTTCAGGTGCGGCGGTTCTTCCTCGAGGTTCAAGGGTGTTGTGCGGAGGTTCTTAGTTGCCAGCTCGCCGAGCCGAGTGTTCACTCAGTGTTGGGTACGCTTCTCTACCTTAGATGGTACTTTGGTTGGACTGGACTCTCTATAGTTATTTATTTATTTCTGTTAATTATTGAATTATCCTGCTTTATTTCTTATTTCCTTGTACCTCCACACTTCTTTTAGCCCTTCCGAGCCCTCCGACTCGTCGGCGGCGGGCCAGGATTCGAATGGTATCGGGCTCTTCCCGGTATCTGGATCTTGGGTCGCTACATATACGCTCATCCCTCTTCGTGTCTTGGTGTGCGGGTGCCGTTAAGGTCGTGTAGAGTGGAGTGAGTAGAATCACCAGTCGAGTTAATATGTCATGTTGTAGGCCTGGTGTCGAGCCTCCCGATGTGTTTTGATATTAAGACCTGTGCATGTAGGTGGATTGTCTAGTGAGGAAGGGATGTTGTGTTCTAGAACTGAAGAGTGTGGACTCCTTCACCTCCATTTCTGGATTTAGCCAATTAAATTGGAGGCCGTGGCATGGCGGATGTTAGGTCTCCCCCTATTTATGCAATATAGTTGGTGTAGAGTTGTGCAATGGAAGCGTAGTGGGCACATGACCCACAGGCTCCAGGATTGGATAGGTGGTAGAGAATTGTGAATGTTTTAGTTGTAAACGAGTCCTGGAGGTCTTATAATCAACTGTGGAGAGTTGCCTTTGGATGCAAGGCTATGTTGGCCATGAGAGTGGCCTTGGTTGCCGTGTGTCGATAGCAATATCGTGCTGAGTGGCACTAGCAGAATTGATAATCAGGGAGCTCAACGTTGAGAGTTGTCGGACGAGGACAATTATTGTGCCAGTCCTTTTTGTGAATGTGTTGTGTGGCACAAAGTGGAGTTGCTTAGTGATTGATATTAGGGGCAGGTTGTGGCCATTTGGACTGGTTATAAGGCGTTGCTCAGAGTTAAGACAGCAACTGGACCGACCTTGGTTTGAGTGGATGTTCTAGAAGTGGATCCGAGGAATAAACGGTATTAGTGTTGAGGATGTGACCCTGTAAGGATGCCATGAGTAGTCGAGAGAGCTAATTGAGTTATCTAAGCACCCTGATAATATGTGGATTGGTGCGCCAATTGTTCGGTGGGTGTGATCTTCCGGACCAGATAAGTGATGCGATGGTTGTAGATGGAGAGTTCGGCTATGGCAAGACTCGGGAGAGTTTGGAACTTGGTGCTTCTCGTGGTGCCACTAACTAGATTGTGGTGCTGAGGTCAGAGACTGAAAGAAGTGTATGCCCTACAAGCCAATTACTTATGAAGTGATGACCTTATTTTTTATATATTATCATTCATATTTATTGTAATTTCTTCATTATGTCTTATTTATTTATGCGTATTATCGCTTGATGTGATGAAGCCCTTGAACGCATGCTATGAAGGTTGAATCATAATGAGATTATGATGGTGAGATCAACCTTCTAGATGCATGTATTCTAAATGTTCCTGGTCATAGGATGTTTGAGATAAGACATCAAAGAATCTGGAGAGATCAGTGCACATGATATCCTCTCAGATGATGAGGGTGACTGATCTCATAGTCATTGGTGTGGAAACACTAAGATATCTGTGCAGGTGCCCATTACAATAATAGGGTTCACTGAACTGATCCGATCAGAATCTCTGGATGGTAATTATATCAAACGGACAACCAAGAGATTCTTCAGTCACAGTAGCACAGTTGGTCCTTGGACATGAGTCACCAAAGATACCTTGCATGAGGATTTTTGTGCAGGTGATGAGGGTGAATGATCTCATAGTCACTGGTGTGGTGACACTAAGATATATGTGCAGGTGTCCATTACAAGAATAAGGTTCACTGAACTGATCCGATCATGAATCTCTGATATCTTAGTCAGATGATATCCTCTTAGAGATGAGGGTGACTGATCTCATAGTCACTGGTGTGGAGACACTAAGATATCTGTGCAGGTGCCCATTACAAGAATAGGGTTCACTGAACTGATCCGATCATGAATCTCTGGATGGTAATTATATCTAACTGACAACCAAGAGATTCTTCAGTCAAAGTAGCATAGTTGGTCCTTGGACATGAGTCACCAAAGATACCTTGCATGAGGATTTTTGTATTTTGATTCCTGGCAAAAGGACTTTATCCATAAGTCCTGGATACTTAGGTATTCGGATATAGCGGAATACATGTGAAGGTAATTGAGTGACAATAGTGGATCATTCACTCTGAGATATAGTATAAGAGAGAATGCCTTATGAATGGTACTCGGTTAAATCCTTGGCCAAGGTAGATAGTTCAATGGAAAATGAGTTTTCCATTGGGACTTGGAGTACGTTGATAAGGTCATAGATAAGAAGGGTTTGACAATATGACCATACCCTTAATTATGACCAAAGACATTGGGTATGAATAGAGGACTATAGTTGTGTGGTAACTATTGATGGAAAGGTCCCACAGTGATTTTATAGACCTCCTATGTCTTCTGGGATCACGGAGTGTTACTTGGTGCTTACCGTGGCCTAAAAGCTCATTAGAAGAATAATCGTGAGATGATTATTCATTTTAAGATGATTAATTAATTATTTAAGTCATGAGATGAATAAATAATTAATTCCATGTTAATTATTAATGTGAAAAAGCTAATAAGGAGTTCTTAAGCTTATTGGGCGTAAAACCAAACTGACACTGGGCCTAGAGGGTCACACACATTAGGGTTATGGACGGTGGAAGTATATTCACAATATTAGATTTATTAGGATTTTTGTGAAAGATTGAGAAGTCTATAAATAGTTGCGATGGGAGAACGCCAGGCATCCAGGGTTTCTCCATGGGCCACCCCCTTGTCTCTCCTCTCCCTCTCCTCCCTCTTATCTCTATTGCAGAGACCATGCGAGGTGTTGTGGGGGAGCTTGTTCGTGGAGCCTTGCAGAGAGAGGACTCCACCTGTGAGGCCCGCGCCTCAGTGGATCCTTAGTGGTTTGGATCTAGTATTTGTTCTGGAATTTTGGCTATTTTCCTAGTTTTTTAGAAATTTTTCTGATATTTTTCAGGATTTATTTGGAGTTAATTGAGGGTTATTAGAAATTAATAAGATTTTAATATATATAATGATTATATTATATATATTTTAATTTTATTTTATTTTCTTTTAATCCCTCACCCTCACACCCTCTCTCTCTCCCCCGTCGATCTCTTTCTCTCACGCTCTCTCTCTCTCTCTCTTCGTTCAATCGCCCTCTCCCCTCTCCTAGGGAAAGCAGGCGAGACTACGTCGGATTGAAGCGTGGTTGGTGCTGGTGGATTCCTCGCGTCGAGAGCAACGCGTGGGTACCCATTTCGGCGCAGTTCGGTGATCGTGGGAGCGGGACGGTGTGTGAAGGCTCCGTGGACCCTCCTCCTTGCATGCGGCGTTATCGACCGTTTCGGCTCGCAAGAGGTAGGGGGATGGACTCCTGAACTTGTTAGGATCAATTTCTGTAGTTAGTTCGTTCGATTAGAACCCCGTAGCATGCATAATGTTCATTTTTCTATTTGTGGGGTTTTAGTCTAAATTTTTGAGATTAATGCATTATGGGCTTTGCATGTGATGTTTTTAGCTGTTATACTGTTGTTTGGGATGTATGGTTTGACAGGAAACAGGTTTTACGTCGTTACCCGACGATTTCCATCGTCCGGGAGGGAACCGATTTTCAAACCGAACCCGCCCACGTCCCAGGTGGTGTGACGGTCCTTCCAGGAACCGTCACACGCCTGACGGTCCTTGGAGGACGCGTTATTTCTATATCACGGCCTGTTGACGGGGCGTTATTTTGAGAGTAACGGTGGGGCTCCCATCCGTTACTCGTCCGTTGGATCGCGTTGACCGGGTGAGGCGGTGAGCCTGACGGCCAGTCGGCCGACCGTCAGGTCAACCCGACGAGCCTGGCCGAGCGCATTATATCGCCTGTTAATGATTTTTAGAACGCTATGCGTGGATTTTGACCTCGGGTGGATGTAACGGCGAGGGTCCAACGTGTTACAGTTGATGTAACGCGTTGTGCCCCTACCGTTACATTCTGTTTCGTTCGTTTGGGCTGGAACTTTGATGGATGTAACGGGTAGGGGCGGACGCGTCATTCTTAATATAACGCGCCAGTCCCCGACCGTTACTCACCTGTAGCGCATGGGCAGTAGATCGCCACATGCCTGTTGGTTTAAAATGGGTGCCGGCCTATTCGTTAAGCGTTCCATTACGTATATATGCCATGTCTAGGTTATTCTATTGTACAATGGCATGTTTTTAATCCCAATAGAGTAGCTTTTCTTTCCTTGCAATGGAGCCACTGTTGTTGCCCTAGGTCTGTTGAGTACCGACCCGCTTGGGGATAGCGGAGGGGTGTTTCCCGTACACGGTTTGTAAGCTAGTTCCGTGGGCTCCCGGCCAACGGTAGCGTTCTACCGAGGGAGAAAACTAGCTAGAGGGCCTGGCTCAGGCGAGAGTCAATGTGTGCACACGTGGTCAGAGGCTGTGGACTGACACTGACGAGTGTCACTCTGACTGGTCACTTGGTTTGGTATTGTTTACGCGCTCAGCTTGTCATTTTACCGACTGCGAGTGCTTGAGACGCAGTGTAAATTGTCAGTGGACGCATCTGGTTTCTACTCCAGTGGTTGTCCTACTCCCTACTGCTTGGATTAGTTAAGGCTTATCCTACTTGGTAGATTTAGTTTCAGTCGCTTGCATTTATCTATTATTGGCACGTGTTAGCTGTTATACCTGCTTAGTTAGAGTTTACAGCTTTACTTGAGTAGTTTATTCATGCCAATGCCTGTTATTTTATTTAAATGCATGCTCTAATTGCCTTTATTTTCGCATGTATGCTTGTTTAGTGCGAGGTAGGGATCCGCGTGACCCCTACTGAGTCTGGCTGTGACTCACCCTTCTCCTTTCAGGTGAGCCGCGCCCGCCGTCTCCCGGTGTTTTGTGAGCTATTTTGGAGACCGTGCCTAGCTGCCAGCAGTGGACGGGTCGCCTTTTTGAGGCATGGTTGTACTTTTGCCGGGGTATGCCCCATGTAGTTGTACCTTTTGGACTAGTACTTTAGTATCTCTGGACTGGTTTATATATATTTAGCACTTGTTTATTTTAAACTGCTTCCGCACTCTTGTTAACTTTATTGCTTAATCTAATACATGCGCGCTTGTGATTGCAATTCGTTATACATCCCCTCGACAAACTTCACTAACCCTTCAGGGGCCTCATCAGCCTCTTGGGTGGCTTCCCCAGTTCCTGGTATCGGTGTATCGATGTTATCGGTATATCGGTATCCTGAACTCTGGGTCGTCACAGTTGGTATCAGAGCTGAGTTGAGGATTTGTGTAAGGAATTGGAATTCATGCCTGTCCAGAGCTAGTCCTTTCATGTTATCTATTGCTGGCATAGGATGTTTTCCGTGTGATTGAAGTACTTGCTGTTGTTTTATGTGTTTTGGGCAGTGTAATCATGCCGCCTCGTCGAGGAAGACCTCCTAGAGTTCCTCGTGCTCCTAGGGATGCGCCCAGGGAAGAAAGCGGTTCTGCACCTCCTCCTGCGGTTCCCGCTGTTCCTACTGTTCTAGTCGTTCCTCCTCCAGCGCCGATCGTTGCTCCTCAGGTTGAAGTGCCTGGTAGTCGAGGCAAGGCTTTGAAAGAATTCCTTATGTTCAATCCGCCTGCTTTCGATGGTCAAGCTGACCCAGAGGTTGCAAGGCAATGGTTGGATGCTATTGAACGCGTGTTCCTATCTATGGAGTGTGCTGAAGACGAGAAGGTTATGCTGGCTGCTTTTCAACTCCAAGGTACAACCATCACGTGGTGGAAAGCCGAGTGGCAGATTGCTTTTCATTCCAGACCTCTTCGGCAGATCACGTGGGCAGAGTTTGTTGCTGTTTTCGAGCGCGCCTACACTCCTGCCTGTTTGCAGATGGCCAAGATGTATCAATTTATGGAGCTGACTCAAGGCAGTATGACCGTGCTTCAGTATCGGAATAAGTTTACGGAATTGGGTCAATATGCGCCCCATGTGCTGGCTAATGAAGCTTTGAAGACTCAGCAATTCTTGCGAGGTCTGAGGCCAGAATTGAAGTTACCTTTGATCGCGAGTCGTGTTGCAGATCTTGATGGTACATGCCAGGCAGCGGTGGCACTTGAGCTAGAGATGGCGAGACTAGGTGGGTATCCTCAGGCGGGGTCAGTTTAGCCGGCGTTGTAATTTCAGCAGGCTTACCGACCGCCAGTAGCAGGTGTTCCCTCGGTCCAGCCAGAGGTTAGCAGTGCTTCTTCTCCTTCCAAGACCAAGTTCAAGAGGTTCAAGAAGAAAAAGAAGTTTTTTCAGCAGCCGTCCGGTACAGATTCTGTTCAGCAGACGATAGCGCCTTCTTCTCAGACTCGTCAGAGTTTAGCTGTCAGTCAGCCATGGACGTGTCAGAGATGCGGTGGTCATCATAAGGGCCAGCCGTGTTCTCTTCCTGTGCTCTGTTTTCGCTGTGACCAGCCGGGTCACGTGGTTCGAGATTGTCCACTGAGGCCGAAACAGTTGCAAGTTCCTCAGTTTTCTCAGCCTCAGCAGTCGCAATTCAGACCTCCTCCTGCTCCTCAAGCTCAACAACAGTTTTATTCTCAAGCGTCGGCGTCATCTCAGCAATCCTCAGCTGGTTCAAAGAAGCAGAAAGGCAAGGTTTCTCATATGTCTAGAGCTGAAGCTGTTGCGTCCCATCTCGTGGAAGGTACGATTCTACTTTATGGTCATTCAGCTCGTGTCTTATTTGATTCTGGTGCTTCTCACTCTTTTATTTCTGAGGCTTTCTTGGCATGTATTGAGGAGCCGACATCAGAGATGTCTTGTGAGTTATTTGTTGAATTGCCTTCTGGAGATTTCATGATTACACCCTTGTGTTTGGAAGAGTCTCCTGTGATGATTGATAATCACCAGTTGCCGGCAAGATTGTATGCGTTGCAGCTGGCAGATTATGATGTTATTCTGGGAATGGATTGGTTGGAGCATTATGGAGCTGTGGTTGACTGCAGATCGAAGAAAGTCTATTTTCAGCAACAGGAAAAAGCAGTTTTTTATTTCCAAGGTATTCGATCCCGTTCTTCTCGTTTGATTATTTCTGCTATTCGAGCCTACAGGTTGCTTAGTGCAGGTTGCCAGGGATTCTTAGCTTCTGTGGTTGCTGTAGAAAAATCACGACGGGATGTCAGCGATATTCCTATTGTTTGTGAGTTCGCTGATGTGTTTCCTGACGAGTTGCCAGGCTTGCCTCCAGAGCGAGAGATTGAAATGGTGATTGAACTGATTCCTGGTACATGCCCGTTAGCAAAGGCACCGTACCGTATGGCTCCAGCTGAACTTAAAGTACTGCGAGCACAGCTGCTTGAATTACTGGAAAAGGGTTATATTCGTCCCAATTTTTCCCCGTGGAGTGCTCCAATGTTATTTGTGAAAAAGAAAGATGGAAGCCTGAGACTTTGTATTGATTACAGACAGTTGAATCAGGTGACTATCAAGAATAAATATCTGCTTCCCAGGATTGATGATTTGTTTGACCAGTTACAGGCTGCTACTGTCTTTTCACGGATTGACCTCCGGTCAGGCTACTTTCAATTGAGGATCCGAGAATCTGATGTAGAGAAGATAGCTTTCAGCACTCGATAAGGTCATTTTGAATTTTTGGTTATGCCGTTTGATTTGACTAATGCCCCAACAACTTTCATGGACCTGATGCAGCGTATTTTTCATCCATTTCTGGATCAGTTCATGGTGATCTTTGTTGATGATATTCTGATCTATTCTGCCTCTGATGAAGATCATGTACAGCATTTGAGGATCGTTCTGCAGACTCTAAGAGATCACGAGCTTTATGCGAAGTTCAGTAAATGTGAATTCTGGCTTCGGGAGATTCATTTTCTTGGCCACGTGATTTCTGGTGATGGAGTGGCAGTGGACCCTGTAAAGATTGAAGCTGTTTTGAGTTGGCAGAGACCGAGAACTGTAACAGAGATACGAAGCTTCTTAGGTTTGGCTGGGTATTATCGCAGATTCATCCAGGATTTTATAAAGATTGCAGCCCCGATGACTAGACTGACTCGTAAAGATGTACCGTTTGTCTGGTCGGATCAGTGTGAGGCTAGCTTTATCGAATTGAAAAGGCTATTGACTTCCTCTCCAGTGTTGACTTTGCCGTCCGGCTCGGGTGGATTTGTTGTTTGCACCGATGCTTCTCGAGTGGGTCTGGGTGCAGTGCTGATGCAACATGGTCAGGATATTGCATATGCGTCTCGGCAATTGAAACAGCATGAAGAAAATTATCCCACGCATGATCTAGAGCTAGCTGCAGTCGTGGTTGCCTTAAAGATCTGGAGACATTATCTGTATGGCGAAAAGTTTCAGATTTTTACTGATCATCAGAGTTTACAGTATATTTTCTCCCAAAAAGATCTGAATCTCAGGCAGCGAAGATGGATGGAATACATGAAAGATTATGACTTTACACTTTCCTATCAGCCAGGTAAAATGAATGTTGTGGCTGATGCTCTGAGCAGGAGAGTGCAGGTCGGTCATCTATTGTTGCACAAATGGAAATTATGGGAACGGCTTCCGAGCGAGGCATTCATTGTGGAGATTCTTGCCGATCCGAGGACAGCAGTTTGTGCTAGCTTGGTTTTGGGTTCAGCTTTATATCAGCAGATTAAAGAAACCCAGCAAGCTGATGCTGATTTGGCCCGTATGATATCAAGATATGATGTGGAATTTGATGATGAGCTAGTCGTCAGTTTCCAGGGCAGATTGTATGTTCCCGCTGATAATGCATTAAGATTCGAGGTTCTGAGTGAAGCCCATGGTTCCCATTTTACTATTCACCCAGGTGTCACCAAGATGTATCAGAATTTGAAAAAGGAGTTCTGGTGGCCAGGTATGAAGAAAGACGTGGCTATATTTGTTTCTAAGTGCTTGACTTGTCAGCAAGTTAAAGCCGAACATCAAAAGCCAGGTGGATTACTTCAGCCTTTAGAGATTCCAATGTGGAAATGGGACCACGTTACTACAGACTTTGTGGTGGGTTTGCCTCGGACTTCTCAGGGTTTTGATGGTATCTGGTTGCTTATCGACAGATTGACTAAAACTACCAGATTGTTGCCGATTAAAGTTGCTTGGAGTGTGCAGAGGTTGGCCGAGCTTTATGTGCAGAAGATCGTGCCACTGCATGGAATTCCTGTTTCACTTGTGTCAGATCGTGATCCACGTTTTACCTCCGGCTTCTGGCGTAGTTTCCAGAAAGCTTTGGGCACTGAGTTAGCGTTCAGTTCAGCGTATCATCCGCAGTCAGATGGACAGTCAGAGAGGACTATTCAGACTCTGGAAGACATGCTGAGATCGTGTTGCTTTGACTGGCAGGGTTCGTGGAGTCAGCATTTGCCACTTGTTGAATTTGCTTATAATAATAGTTTTCACTCCACTATTGGCATGGCTCCTTATGAAGCGATGTATGGTCGTCCTTGTCGTACTCCCTTGAACTGGTTTGATGTTGGGGACAGATTATTGACAGGACCTGACATGGTACAGCAGTGTTCTGATGTGGTTCGTCTGATCAGGCAGAGATTGTTGACAACCCAGAGTCGACAGAAAAGTTATGCGGATCAGCGCAGACGTCCACTACGGTTTGAGCCAGGAGATATGGTGTTTGTTAAGGTATCTCCGATGAAAGGTGTTTCTAGATTTGGGAAGCGTGGAAAGCTTAGTCCGCGGTATGTTGGCCCGTTTCCTATTGCTGAAGCTGTTGGTCAGGTAGCCTATCGACTACAATTATCTGCGGCCATGCAAGCTATTCATGATGTGTTCCACGTGTCTCAATTGAGGAAATATGTGCCAGATGCTTCTCATGTTCTCGATGATTCAGTTTGGCCCGAAGTGACTGCTGATTTGTCTACGCCAGAGTTTCCTATCAGAATTGAAGACCGTCGTGAGCAGCGGTTGAGAAATAAGGTTATCCCTCTGGTAAGAGTTGCTTGGCAGCGTCACTCTAGTAATGAGTCCACTTGGGAACGTGAAGATGAGATGCGTCAGCTTTTTCCTTTCTTATTCCAAGAAGGTATAATTCCTTTTCTCAGTTTCCTCCTTATCCGTTGTTGTAAATTTCGAGGGAAAATTTCTATTAGGAGGGAGGGGCTGTGAGGCCCGCGCCTCAGTGGATCCTTAGTGGTTTGGATCTAGTATTTGTTCTGGAATTTTCGGCTATTTTCCTGGTTTTTTAGAAATTTTTCTGGTATTTTTCCAGATTTATTTGGAGTTAATTGAGGGTTATTAGAAATTAATAAGATTTTAATATATATAATGATTATATTATATATATATTAATTTTCTTTTCTTTTCTTTTAATCCCTCACCCTCACACCCTCTCTCTCTCCCCCGTCGATCTCTTTCTCTCACGCACTCTCTCTCTCTCTCTCTTCGTTCGATCGCCCTCTCCCCTCTCCTAGGGAAAGCAGGCGAGACGACGTCAGATTGAAGCGTGGTTGGTGCCGGTGGATTCCTCGCGTCGAGAGGAACGCGTGGGTACCCATTTCGGCGCGGTTTGGTGATCGTGGGAGCGGGACGGTGTGTGAAGGCTCCGTGGAACCTCCTCCTTGCATGCGGCGTTATCGGCCGTTTCGGCTCGCAAGAGGTAGGGGGATGGACTCCTGAACTTGCTAGGATAAATTCCTGTAGCTAGTTCGTTCGATTAGAACCCCGTAGCATGCATAATGTTCATTTTTCTATTTGTGGGGTTTTAGTCTAAATTTTTGAGATTAATGCATTATGGGCTTTGCATGTTATGTTTTTAGCTGTTATATTGTTGTTTGGGATGTATGGTTTGACAGGAAACAGGTTTTACGTCGTTACCCGACGATTTCCATCGTCCGGGAGGGAATCGATTTTCAAACCGAACCCGCCCGCGTCCCAGGTGGTGTGACGGTCCTTCCAGGAACCGTCACATGCCTGATGGTCCTTGGAGGACGCGTTATTTCTATATAACGGCCTGTTGACGGGGCGTTATTTTGAGAGTAACGGTGGGGCTCCCATCCGTTACTCGTCCGTTGGATCGCGTTGACCGGGTGAGGCGGTGAGCCTGACAGCCAGTCGGCCGACCGTCAGGTCAACCCGACACGCCTGGTCGAGCGCGTTATATCGCCTATTAATGGTTTTTAGAACGCTATGCGTGGGTCCAACGTGTTACAGTTGATGTAACGCGCTGTGCCCCTACCGTTACATTCTGTTTCGTTCGTTTGGGCTGGAACTTCGATGGATGTAACGGGTAGGGGCGGACACGTCATTCTTAATATAACGCGCCAGTCCCCGACCATTACTCACCTGTAGCACATGGGCAGTAGACCGCCACATGCCTGTTGGTTTAAAATGGGTGCCGGCCTATTCGTTAAGCATTCCATTACGTATATATTCCATGTTTAGGTTATTCTATTGTACAATGGCATGTTTTTAATCCCAATAGAGTAGCTTTTCTTTCCTTGCAATGGAGCCACTGTTGTTGCCCTAGGTCTGTTGAGTACTGACCCGCTTGGGGATAGCGGAGGGGTGTTTCCCGTACACGGTTTGTAAGCTAGTTCCGTGGGCTCCCGACCAACGGTAGCGTCCTACCGAGGGAGAAAACTAGCTAGAGGGCCTGGCTCAGGCAAGAGTCAGTGTGTGCACACGTGGTCAGAGGCTGTGGACTGACACTGACGAGTGTCACTCTGACTGGTCACTTGGTTTGGTACTGTTTACGCGCTCAGCTTGTCGTTTTACTGACTGCGAGTGCTTGAGACGTAGTGTAAGTCGTCAGTGGACGCATCTGGTTTCTACTCCAGTGGTTGTCCTACTCCCTACTGCTTGGATTAGTTAAGGCTTATCCTACTTGGTAGATTTAGTTTCAGTCGCTTGCATTTATCTATTATTGGCACGTGTTAGCTGTTATACCTGCTTAGTTAGAGTTTACAGCTTTACTTGAGTAGTTTATTCATGCCAATGCCTGTTATTTTATTTAAATGCATGCTCTAATTGCCTTTATTTTCGCATGTATGCTTGTTTAGTGCGAGGTAGGGATCCGCGTGACCCCTACTGAGTCTGGCTGTGACTCACCCTTCTCCTTTCAGGTGAGCCGCGCCCGCCGTCTCCCGGTGTTTTGTGAGCTATTTTGGAGACCGTGCCTAGCTGCCAACAGTGGACGGGTCACCTTTTTGAGGCCTGGTTGTACTTTTGCCGGGGTATGCCCCGTGTAGTTGTACCTTTTGGACTAGTACTTTAGTATCTCTGGACTGGTTTATATATATTTAGCACTTGTTTATTTTAAACTGCTTCCGCACTCTTGTTAACTTTATTGCTTAATCTAATACATGCGCGCTTGTGATTGCAATTCGTTATACATCCCCTCGACAAACTTCACTAACCCTTCAGGGGCCTCATCAGCCTCTTGGGTGGCTTCCCCAGTTCCTGGTATCGGTGTATCGATGTTATCGGTATATCGGTATCCCGAACTCTGGGTCGTCACACCACCGTTCCTACTCGTGTGGATACCGCTAGAGGCAGTGCACTTGCGCAGTTAATTACCGCCACAAGGGATTGTTTCGACTTCACTACGATCTAAGCATCGCAGAGGTAAAATCAAACCCCGTAGTTGTAGATTATCATCCGGAATCACACAGGAGCGATCAACTCGGTGAGGTTAAATTTTAATTTCTAATTTCCGCTATGTTATTCTTGATCCCGACCTAGATCCTTACAGAGACTTCCCCTGGCTCGGAAGGAGCTGTACAAGGGGGCTGTGTATGAAACAAGAGATTGTTTAATCTGAGCGGTGTTACATTACATGTTGAAGCTGGGAGTTGGTCGCTGTTGGTTAGTAGTTGAGCTGGAATTATGGAGTTGGTAAGTGCGGAATGGACGGTTGTAATGTGGAATAGCCGCCTACTCAATGAAAGAATCCTCTGAAGTGTTAATATGAGATGGGGGGCCCGCCATTTGGAGAGGAGCTTGAGGCGGTGTACTCCAGATTAGGGTGATTGAGGAGTTCAAGGTTCGCGCGAGTGACCTCATTATTTTGTCTCCTTCTCGAGAAACTGGAATTGGCCGAATGGACAGGGAGGACCAAGATGCTGCGTAAGCGGTGTATGGCTCAGGCATAGGGATAACGAATGTTCGAGCCGACAGATGTGTGGCTAGTGCTCGGTGGAATTGATTGATGGCCCTGCAGAGATGCAGGAGAGGAATGTGGTCATAGAACTTCTAATTGATGTGTGACCGGCGGCTGGCGGATGGTTTTCGGCAGCCGATGTGTGCCCAACGAGTTGGTTATTGTGTGATGTGGATTACGGACTGTGAAGTCCCAGGCGGTTGATTGTAATGTGTCCTACAGGTATGGATGGTGACCAGTGAAATGTTGGCCTTGGGACTGATGTTAACCAGTGAGATTTGAGGTATTCGGCTCTGGGGTAAAGTATCGCTAGTGGTAAGGAGCCGGCGGAAGAGTTGTGGTCGGCTAAATTGGCGGTAAGGTTGTCACACGGGGATGAAGTGTGTTTGTGCTCCTTGGAAGGAGTACTCGATGTTCAATAGCTAAAGAAGTTGATGTCCTGAATAGGTGGCTAAGTGTGGTTTCCCCTATTGAGGATCATATGTTTCTTTTGTGTGTGGAGTGTATCGGGTGTTTTTTGTGCCCTTGAGAGTTTCAGGGAAGCTGAGGTGGATGCCAGACTTGTCGATTTTTGTGTACCCCGATCGGTCAGAGGATTGGCGTGAATTGTCGTGTTAGAGCGAGAAGGCTTTAGTGGTTGTATTGGTCAGGCAACGTTCCTCAAAGAATGTTGTGTGGAGAGTATGGGTTGTTGTGCAGTGTTCGCAAGGTCTTACCCATTGTGCGAGTTCTTCCCCTAGAGTTCTACGCATTGTCTCAAATTTTGAGGATGAAATTTCTGTAAGGGGGGAGGATTGTAATGTCTTCGGGTCTCGGATCGTAATTCTGCAGGTTGCAGATCGTGTTCATATTAGTTTTAGACTTTAATGTTGGATCTTTGGACCCTTAGACAGTATTTATGTGAGTTATTTTAGATCCGTGGCGGCGCGTGGAGCGGTCTTGCTTTTTCTGGATTTTTTTGAGTCAAAAATATATTTTTCGAGAATTTCTGGGGTTCATGTGAATTTTATAAATGAAATGAAAAATATAATAAAATCAAAACCCTATTTTAACCCCCCTCTCCCCCTCTATTCTCTCATCTCTCTAGCGTCTCTCCTCTCCCTCACTCTCTGGTCTCACTCTCCCTCTCTCTTTCTCACCTCCGACGGCCGACGGAGGTGAGAGGGTTCATGGTGGAGCGATGACGACGGCGTGCGGCGAGGACGGAGGTGAGGAGCGGCGGTGAACCACGAGGCAGGAGCGGTCACGGTCGTGAGAGTCAACCGTGGGGATGATCCTTTTCTGCGAGATTCCTATGGTTTAAGGCTTCGAAAAGGTTGGGGATGGATCCTTAGCACTCTCGCGTGTTTCTCTCATGATTCTGTGCTACGACGAGGATGAGAGTGGGAGTATTGTTTATTTTAGGGAATATTCATGTTTGGGGACGAGTGACGATTTCGATCGATATAGGCCTCGATCTATGGTTTAAATGCGGTGTCCGGAATGTAGGAATGCCCAATGATTGGTTCTCCATGTTTTCCCCTTCGTTTCGAGACAAATGGGGCGTGGGATCGAACTCCGCGTGGAGTTCAGTCAGTTTCTGTGAAACCTGACAGGAGACGGCTACGGGGGCGGCCGTCACGTCCAAAGTTGGGTGGCCAGAGGCTTGGCAGCCTAGGTCTGCTGGGTGGCCAAGACCCTAGCCGCCTTGCTCTCTCTCTCTCTCTCTCTCTCTCTCTCTCTCTCTCTCTCTATAGCCCATTGTCTGGGTAGACAAAGGGGTGGCCGCCCAAGTCTGCTAGGCAGCCAGTGCCCTGGCCGCCCAGGGTTGAAGGCAGCCACTGCTGTGGCCGCCCAAGTCCCTGTAGATGTTGGGTCTGGGCGGCCAAAGAGATGGCCACCTAACCTACTGGGCAGCCAAGATGGTGGCCGCCCAGTCCACAGGGTGCCCCAGGGTAGGTGGCCAGAGGCCTAGGCCTAAGCGGCCAGGGGCCTGGCCGCCCAAGCCTCTGGGTGACCAGTGATGTGGCCGCCCAGCCTCTGGGCGATGATGCGCACAAAACTCGTCATTTAAAAGTCGTGTCACAATTTTAAAAATAACCGAACTCACTCACTAAAAAGTTATAAAATCTAAGTAGAGTGGTAAGAACGGGTCGATCCCACGGAGAGAAAATATTTCTTTTAAACAAGTTAGAAAAATTCTTATGTTTTGAAAATTGAACTTTTGAGTGAGTTTAAACTAAAGGAGAATAAAATTGCATGAACTTAAAACTAAAAATAAACCTATCTAAAGAATTTGAGAGGGTTAAGAGGAGAATTTGGAAGGAGATAGAAAGAGAAAATAAAAGAATAATTTCATAAAATTAACTTTTATTACTAAGAGAAGAGTACAAGATCTATGAAAGCTAAAAATTATAACTTGAATAAGCTAAGGGAAAAAAGGAAGAAATGAGCAAAGATAATGAAGAATAGCGCCGCCAAATCGCTGTGCCGAGCCTTTGAGGAGATCGCCTCACCATGGAGATAGACAACACCTTTAGAGCACCGAAGTAGAAAAATCACCTTAGAGATGTTTAGATGAAAATAGAGGAGAGAGAGATAGATAGAAGAGAAGGAAGGGAGTTTAAAACTAGTAAAATAGACATAATAAAAATAGAGTGAGTTTAGAAGTGAAATAACTTTGAAACTAGATATAATTAGAAGAAGTGGTAGAAAAGAAAGTTGAAGATCAGAGAAAGAGGAATAAGTTTTGTGAAGAGTGCAGAGGGAGAAGAAGATCATAAGATGGTGAAAACTAGCGAAGAACAAAAGTGTGATGTGCGGATGAACAGTAACTACACAAAAAATTAAACTCTAGAAAACTAGAAATAACTTAAAAATGAAGAGGAATTAGAGGAAGAAGAAGAAGAAGAAAATCTAGATCTAAGAAAGATGAAGAACTTTTGTGAAGAGACTAAGATGAAAATAGGAGCATAAGGGCATGAAAACTGGGGAAGAATAAAGTGTAGATCCGCGGGTGAATAGTAAAAACACAGGACAGCACCTTGTAAAAGAGATTATAACTTGAAAACGGCAGCGAATTGGAAGAAGACGAAGAATAAGAAAATGAAGAGCACTTAAAAATGAAGAAGTTTACTGAAGACAAGAAATTGAAAAGAAGAACAGAATAACATGTAAAGAGACTAAGAAGGGGCTAAAATCTTAAAAACACCCACAATAACAACAACAAAACCCACAAACCAAAACTCTCAAAAACTCTCCCTCTGTAACCCCTCAAAAGTCCCCTTTTATAGGGTTAAGATTACCCCCAATCCATGTTATTTTTCCCTTACCCACACTCAATGCAAATCTTTAGGTGCACCCACCTTTTCATGCTATTTAATCACACATTGAAGCCCACCCATGCACACCCATGTGAGCTTTAAAGAAACCATGTGTGAGTGTAGGGAGATAAGAAGAGTGAAGAGAGGGAAGAGGGAGTGTGATGGTGGGGTGTGTGTGTAGAGTGAATGGGAGAGATGGATATGGGGTAGTGTGTCTCCCTCTTTCTCTCTTTAAAATTCACACTCAACTTTACACACCTACGTATGAAGTTATGTGTGTACATGGAGGGGGCCATGGGAAGGTGAGAGTGTACATGGGCCCTTAGCTATGTGAAGTGGAGTGTTAAAGAGAGAAAGAGGGAGAGGTAGAGAGAGCTGAGAAAATGGAGGGAGTCATGCATGGGGTAGATGGGTGTGTGAGTTGTGTGGTAGTGAGAAGGACGGCGAACTGGGGCTCCATAGCGAGGGGGTGTGCATTGGCAACGGTAGATGCGGTGAGGCCCATGCCGGCTTCTTCTTGCTCTTCGGTTGTTCGTCACTCAAACATGCCGCCGACGCTCCTATACGTGCCACCATCTTCCTCCACAGCTCAGTCGGTTGCTGTCGTGGGGCTCTCCCGTGAGTAGGAGAAGACCATCCCACCGTCTTGCCGTAGCGAAGGAAGGGCACTGTTCACAAAAGAGAGACTTTGATCAAAGTTTGTTTAAATGTAAGAAAATTATAATTAAGTCCCTCTAGCATATGAATATTAACCATGCAGTTTTTATATATCTCAAGTCCCATATATTATTAATTATCAAAAGATCACAATTTTATGTAGGACTGAGATTAATATGAAAAACTTGCATAATTAATTATATTTAAGCCCATAAATAATGAGTATGACATGAATAAATGTATAAAAATACACAATTATCACACCCCCCAACTTACTCATCACTAGTCCCTTAGCAATGAAAATAGGTTACAAATTAGGGATCAACAAGAGTTTAAAAGTTTCATATCCCACCTTAAGATCCTCCATAGAATCAACCAGAGATTAGAAATCTGAAAACATTAATGCATACTAGTCTGGGATTGAAAATTTAGGTACATGACTAAGAATACAAATCAAAGTTCAATAGCACTTGTGCATGTGTAGTACTAAATCCACAGCATAGACAATTGCACCCCTCATTAGCCATTCTAGATAAGTGTCATTCAACTCTGCACCTCCTGGATCCAAGCATTGAGTACAATAACTTTTTGTCTGCCTTTGTCATTCACATTTTTTTTAATTACACACATGATGTTGTACAACCCTTCACTGTTTGACGCGAACCTCAACTCTTATCTTAGGAGAAGCAGGCCCGGTTACTAGGATCATGAGCATTTTTCATGGTGTTTTTTTTCAATGTGCTTCTGCACTTATTTGATGGATAACTTTGGCAGATAGCTTTATTAAAAAGATCACATCTCCAAAAAATGCAGAGTATCAGACACTACTCCAAAATAACAGAAGGCTTGTCCTGTTTGTTTCATTAGCGTGCAAAGTGATATTTTTCTAACTCTTTTATTATTATTATTATATTTTTTAAGTGCTAATGAACTTTAAAGAGATTCTTAAATCAGTTTTCTATGACTAGGTTGAATAAATTTTTCATCATCTTTCTCCCTAGTCTATTCCAGAATTACGTTCAATGAGAGCATGAATCAAGAAAACTTAGTTGGAAATTTCATCTTTCCATTATGCAGATTGCCAGATAGAATGATATGCAAGATATTATGCAAGCACTCCTATCAGGTTATACTATATGTATCATGAAATTTTCTCTCTCCCCCAACTTAAATGACATTGTCCTCAATGGCATATGTAAGCAAGAGAAAAAATCGAACAATGTAACAATAAATATTACTGAGGAGGAAGGATACAACCTGAAATTCGGGGTGAGTTTTCATCGTTGATATGGGCGGTGACAACTTCATCTCTTGGACTTGACCGGTCTACTGAAAAACACAAAGCATCAAATAACAAAAACCTTGGGTTGCCTCCCAGAAGTCCTAAGTTTACTGTCTTCAGCCAGATGCATGAAAGCTCAAGAATAGTTATTCCGGATCTCGTAGAACAAGGGATTCTTTGGGTATTATCTGAGCATTATCCAAGTAGGGCTTTAGTCTTTGACCATTAACAGTAAAAATATGACTATTTTGTGGATTCAGAATTTGAACGACTCCATGGTCAAATGCTTTAATGACAACGAATGGTCCATCCCATCTGGATTTCAACTTGCCTCGGAACAAGCGTAGCCTTGAATTAAAAAGCCAAACCTTTTAATTAGCGTGAAAAACTTTCATGTGAATATGTTTATCATGGAAAGCTTTGGTTTTAGCTTTGTAAATCTTAAAATTTTTATAGGCCTCATTACGTTTAGTTCCTCCAATTCATTAAGTTGTAGAGCTCTTTGAGACCCAGCTTGAGTGAGATCAAAATTTACTTGCTTAATGGCCCAATATGCCCTATGCTCAATTTCAACAGGTAAGTGGCAGGCTTTTCCAAATATAAGGCGCTAGGGTGACATGCCAATGGGGGTTTTGAATGCAGTTCTATATGCCCATAATGCATCATCTAGTCTCTCGGAGCAGTCTTTCCTATCAGGGCGAACTATTTTATGCAGAATGTTCTTAATTTTCCTATTAGAAACTTCGACCTGGCCACTGGTTTGGGGATGATAGGGGGTGGCGAGCTTGTGAGTAATGCAATATTTTTGGAGTAAAGCTCAGAATTGAAAGTTCGTGAAATGAGAACCCCCATCACTAATCATAGCCCTAGGACATCTAAATCTAGAGAAAAAAAATTTCTTCACAAATTTCATCACTACCTAGTGATCATTAATCCTTGTGTGTAACGGCCCGGAGATCCGGGTACCGGTAAACCGATACCAAGAACTCGGAGACGCCACCCCAGAGGATGATGAGGCCCCGTAAGGGTTGAGAGAATTGTTTAAGGAGGTGCATAATGAACTGGAATTACACGCGCATTTTTAAGATAATAATTTTAAATAGAAGCAATTTACAACGTCAGAGTGATATATTCATATAATAGTTCAGGTCCATCCCGTACAAGTCCAAACACTGTACAGAAATCAAAAGGAGACAACTACAAGGGGCATACCCCGGTCAAAATAAAGGAGAGACCACTGCTGGCACCTACTACTGCCTGTTAAAAACATGAGAACCACCCGCGGACTGCTGCTGCTGCTCACCTGGAAAGGAAAGGGTGAGTCTCACATCATAGACTCAGTAGGGTTCACGCAGATCCCTACCTCGTATCTAAACTTATAAAAGCAGTAATAACACATTGGCATGGGAAAATGACAACTAAATAAAGCTGTACAGTTGTAAGAATAATTAAATATAGCCAAAAACACAGGAATCTACCAATAGAATTAAAATTCATCATTTCCAAGTGACAAGAGAAAGAGAGAACCACGAGAAAGAAGACCAGTCACATCCACTGATGACTTATACTGCGTATCGGGTATCTCCACTAGCCTGGAACGCTGCAAGTGAGACACGTAACAGTAACCAAAGTCAAGAACTATTCAGGGTCACACTCGTTAGTGTCAGTCCACGCCCCTGACCACGTGTACACACACAAGCTCAATGCCTTGAGCCAGGCCTCTAGCTAGTTTTTCTCCCCAGTAGGACGCTACTGCCAAGCAAGGGGGCTCACGAAAACCTGCTTAAAAACCATACAGCGGGACTACCCCGCCACCTCTCCCAGGTGGGCCGACACTAAAGGTCATCGGGCTACGACTAGTGGTTCCATCACAAGGAAAGAGAAAATAACTCTACTGGGATATGAGAAAGTGCCACAGTTGATAAAAATACTTAAACATGGTGAAGATGCAATATTAAAAGCATAATTAAATAAACAAGATTGAATTTAGAAACTTCAGGGGTCAAACGGTCTAGTCAGGGCCGTAAGGCTCAGGTAAGCGGTCGAACGATTGGCCGCTTCAGGCGGCCTCACCATGACCGCTTAGCCACGGTTATTTCACTATATTTATTGAACAAAATGGAAAACGGTCTAGGACAGGGCCGCCTGATCAAGAAACGGTCGCACAACTGACCGCCTAGTGATGAAAAATGGTCCGGTCTAGGCCGCTATGCTTACCCCACCTCAATCGGGATGAAGGAGCTTAGCGGTCGGTTGCTGGGCCGCTAAGGTCGATAGACGGTCAGACGAAGGACCGCCATTAACAAAAAATGGTCAGGCCGAGACCGCTAAGGTCCACCGCCTTATACAACCAATAAAACGGTCCCTGGAAGGACTGCTTGCCTTCCAGAGAACCCGAAACGTGGGGAACTCAAATGGAATCCCTCCCAATCGATTCAAATCGATGGGAATACAACTGTAAACCTATTCCATGCCTTCATTGATGTGACACCACCTTGGGGTGATAGTCACACAATCAAATGACCCTTGGACCTAGCAAGCAACCAACGCGCGAACCAGTGACTTCACTCGAGCGGACTCACCCGCTAAGCGCACTCTCGTGCCCGTAGGCAAACCGGTGATAGTGGTGAGGGTCCGGGACGGGCCCTAGCTGCTCCGAGGTTGGCTAGCTTTGGATTGGACCTCTCAAAGGTCTTAGGATGCCCACTCTCATAGGCGGCCAGCACGCCGAGGGCGTGGGTGTTAATGGCTCTCTCGCAACTCACCCGCGGTAGTCACTCAATCATAAGCAAAATTCGGGTTCGGGCGCTCCACTTACCACCGACGGCACTAAGATGCGATACTAATTAAGCAAGGGAATTTAAGCAAAGAGGAGTGTGCAGTGGCTCACCTGATCAGTGTGAAGACACCGATCCCGGCCGGAGACGAGGGCGAGCGAGGAAGCGTGGACTTACCCGCACGCCGCGCCGGAGAAGCTTCGACCTGAAATTTTAAATGACATGCACTACACCCCATGCAAGGAGGGGGATCTTGGGGAAGGGAAACCAAAGAATACACCCAATTACTGCCTCCACACAGGGAGGGGCCTTCAGCCGGCCAAGCGGGGAGGGGAGAAAGCGATGAAAACACAAGAGAAGAAGCCGATGCCGAATCTGTCCAGTTCTGTGAGTGCTGACAGGGGACTGAAGAATTGACTGCTCCAACTGCTACCAAATTTTTTTGGGGACGAAACCACCTGTAAAATCTTCGTAGGAGGCCGGGGAAGTCGTCCAAATTTTTTTAATTTCTTCTGTCGCAAATGCTGGTCTGGGTGGAGGCCCAAACAGGGAGGCAGAGTCTCGGACGGGCAGCTCCTGGTTTCCAACAGCAGGTTGCAGAGGATGCCCCGACAGCTCCCGAACTCGGAATTAACCACCGTCAGAGTCGTTGGAACCGTGGATGAGTCCTCTTGGCAGAAAAATTGACGGGGAAGCCAAAAAATGCCGGAGGAGACCAGGAGACTCTGAACAATGATAACAGGTCGGTGCATACTGTGGGTAGCAGACCCGCATAGCTGAGGGAGAAAATTGATAACTCTGGATCACAAATGCCGATCAAAGTTCCGCTTCTTGATTCTGAAATTAGACAGGGCGAGGAAGAACTTTGCAGAAGAGCTCTTGAACTGATTCTTCCAAGATTCGCCGTGGTGAAGCTTCTACTCTGGTTCTGGAACTCAGCAGGGGCAGCTCTGCGTAGTTGTGGGAGAACGGAGCTCCCGGGCAGCACACAGCTCGGATGAAGATGAAACCACTTCCGTTGCGAAGAAGACAGGAAGATGCTTCCGTGGATAGCTCTTGGGTCTTCAAACTCGCTGGGATGTGGTCGGAGTCGCTGCTGCAAGTTGCTGGTCTTCTGCAGGTCTTCAACTGCGAACTAGGGCTGAGAGGTGATGGAGAGGAGCAAGGAAGAATGGTGGAGATGAGAGAGAGGGGGGGGCGACCCTAACCAAAGGGGGAGGGGCTTGGGCGACCTAGGGCTGTGGAGGGAAGGAGAAACTTGAATTCAAATGGCCTAGGGAGGTGGAGTGGTGCTTGGGGTAGTGGGAAGGGTGCTTGGGAAAGTGGGAGGGGTAGTTGGGGGTTAGGAGGTGAGGTGAGGATTGGTGGAGGGGGTATTGGGAAGGGGTGGGGTATTGATGAGGGTTGTGGGGAATGGAAGAGACTTTATTGGGTTAGGTGGGGAGTGGAGGTGGTTGGGAAGGGAGGAGAGAGAGGAGGGGGTGAATTCCCCTTGGAGGGAGAGAGAGAGAAGGAAGGGGGGCGCCCATGGGCCTAGCCCAAAGAAATAGGCCCAATAGCAAACTCATTAGCCTAATGAGACTCAAACTTAGGGAAATGACTCAAATAAAAAGGAAAATTACATGATTATGACTCAAAGAAAATATGAAAATTACATGACTCGACTTAGAGAAATATGACAGACACAATGGAGCTATGCTAGCAAGCAATCGAAGTGTAAAAAATATGAAGGGCGAGAGATGCCCCCATCATTCATACATCCATTCCATAACATTTCTACATCCAAAAACATAAAAACAATGGCCATGGAGTGATTTTCATGGATTAAAACATAAATGACTATGTTCATGAATTTTTACTCAAACTATGAGAAAACATAAGACAATGGGCATGCAATTAGAAGTAAAGCATCCTAAGAGGAAGGGTAATCCATCCCCCTACTTGGTTTGCCAATTGCTACGCCGTTCCTCGCCGTTCTTTACGAAGGAACCGCGCCCAACAACGTGGGTTTTCCACCACCATGCTCCACGGTCGCCTCCACGACGACAGCACCGCTCCTCCTATGCCTTGGGCATGCCAAGGTCACCTTCCGCCGATCCTGCAAAGCCCCGGGGTGATCCCACCTCCAATGAAAGCAAGAGAAGGGAAGAGAGAAACATGGGGAGAGAGGAGGGAGCCTCCTTCGATGGTTCAAACAAATGAGCATTTGTTTGATAATTTTTTGTTATAAAACCTTTAATTGTAATAAGACATCAAAATAAGTAAAATTGCATATATGCCCTATCTAACTTCTAAAAGCTTATACAATTAGGCTAACTCAATTGAATTCGGCCCATTAGGCCCATTAAAAGGTCTAAACTCATGAATCTTTTCATAACTCGACACCGATAAGAATCCGTTAACTACCGGGTCTTATAGTTCCTCCCTCCTAATAAAAATTTCATCCTCAAAATTTAAAAAGGAAACGCTAGGAGAGAAATGAAAAGATATACCTCAATCGAATAAAAATGGAAATTGTTGACGCATTTCATCCTCACGTTCCCAAGTAGCCTCATTACCGGAGTGACGCTGCCATACTACTGTAGATGCCTAATTTTGGACATCCCGCGGATTTTGTCTAGCCACCATAGAAGTGACACATCCTCTTGGTTGATTGGTAGTGTGGAGTCTCGTCCTTATCTAGGTAGGCTCCACCATGTTCTATATACA
This sequence comes from Amorphophallus konjac, assembly GCA_022559845.1. Taxonomy (NCBI): domain Eukaryota; kingdom Viridiplantae; phylum Streptophyta; class Magnoliopsida; order Alismatales; family Araceae; genus Amorphophallus; species Amorphophallus konjac. Next base: position 98,035,462 of record CM040121.1, read on the forward strand.
TCTTTTTCTTTGATCTCTAGGTGGCCAAGGTGTTGGCCGCCCACACCCCAAGAAGGCCAAAGTGTTGGCCGCCCAGAACCCAGGGCGGCCAGACACCTGGCCGCCCAGCCTATTCCAGGGCGGCTAAAAACCTGGCCGCCCTCAATTCCTAGAAGGCCACATAGTTGGCCGCCCACCTCTTCTGGACGGCCATCGACCTGGCCGCCTAGACCCTCAAGAAGGCCACTACCTTGGCCGCCCAGCTCCCTTTGAATGGCCCTCGACTTGGCCGCCTCCTGATAACTGTAGTCAATCCCACGTTTCCGCCCACTCCGGACACGTCCTCCGAAACTGCTCCCACTCGGGGGGGTTGAGACTCACGTAGCTTACACGTAATCCATTTTCGAATGATTTTCATGGAGGGAAATCCCCCACATACAAAAACTCCATTCCAATCCATCTGAGCGGGGTGGGGGAGATTTTTCTGGAGGAGGAGAGGTTCAGTGAGTTCCTTGGAGCCAAGAGACAGAGCTGTGAGCACGAGAGCGCCTTCCCCGACCATCCCCTAGCGACAGAACCCGCCATTGAAGAGCTCCATAGTGGGAGAGTCTAGTTGCAGGGGGGGCCATCGACATGGCCGCCCACCACTCTTGAGCGGCCATACACTTGGTCGCCCTCTGTTTGGTCGACGGGTAAACCCCGTCTTTCTTCCTTGTTCTCCATCTTGCTATATTTCTTTACATTTTACTGCATTCATACATGATAGAATTGCCTAGATCCCTTTCTTTAAAGAGGTTTTCCCAATCCAAAACATAGGGAAGGCGGATGGTCGAAAGTCTCGGCCATCCCCCTTTCCGCCCCCCTTCCCGGTACGATCACCACCATTTGCATGTTTTCCTTTTAGTTTGAGCATATACTACATTATCACAGTCTAATGGGTTTGTTCTTTCTATTTGCTGGTTAATTTGCAGGGACTTCATCACCTACTCACAGAGCTCCGCGTTCTTGGCCGATCGAGAGCGAGGACAGGAAGAGCCCATATTCTCCCGTTCCTAAGGCGTTCACGATCATCCTACCCCTGTGAGGCTCAGGTATTAGCCTCTGGCGATCACTCTATTTCCATTTTTCTAACCTTTGCACTGTAGGTAGCAACATAGTTTGGAGAGGGAGGCCAACACGCACATCGCATTCGCACCACCACCTTCTGGCGCCTACAACTACCTTTACCAGAGGGACTACCTTATTCCTCAGTCATTACTCACGACGATCCTCATTCTGAATCGGATACTCTGGTGTGGATAGATTCGTTGTCACCTTAGGCCACATCGAATCATCTAATACATGAGATACGTCAGGAACATACTTCCTTAACTGGGAAACATGAAACACATCGTGGATTGCTTGCATCGCCGATGGCAATTGAAGTCGATAAGCCACTTGGCCCACACGCTCCAAGATAGAAAATGGACCAATATACTAGGGACTAAGCTTTCCATGCTTCCCAAACCTCATTACGCCTTTCATTGGAGATATTTTCACAAAAATAGAATCTCCAGGTTCAAACTGCAATGGTCTTCTACGCCGATCTGCATAGCTTTTCTGTCGACTTTGAGCTGTCAACATCTTATGCCCGATCAGACGTACCACATCGACACATTGCTGAATCATATCTGGTCCTGTCAACAGTCGGTCACCAGTCTCAAACCAGTCCAATGGTGTGCGACAAGGACGCCCATACAAAGCTTCATACGGAGAATATCAATGCTGGAATGATAGCTATTATTATAAGAGAATTCTACCAATGGCAAGTGTTGACTCCATGAACCTTGCCAATCCAGACAACATGATCACAACATATCTTCTAACGTTTGAATAGTCCTCTCAGACTGACCATCAGGTTGTGGATGATACACTGAACTAAATGCCAATTCCGTACCCAACACCTTTTGAAAACTCCGCCAAAAGCCAGAAGTAAAACGTGGGTCACGATCTGACATAATGGATATTGGAATTCCATGTAATGGCACAACCTTCGCAACATAAAGCTCGGCCAATTTCTGAACATTCCACGTCACCTTGATCGGCAACATTCTTGCTATCTTGGTCAGATGATCAACTAACAGCCAAATACCATCATAGCCTTGTGAAGTCCGGGGTAAACCCACAACAAAATCAGTAGTGACATGGTCCCATTTCCACATTGGAATCTCTAAAGGTTGAAGCATTCCTCCGAGCCTTTGATGCTCAAGTTTGACTTGTTGACATGTTAAACATTTAGACACAAAGTCTGCTATATCCCTTTTTATACCTGGCCACCAGAATTGCCTCTTCACATTATGATACATCTTCGTGGTTCCAGGATGAATGGCATAACGAGATCCATGTGCTTCACGCAAAACAACATTCCTCAAGGAATCTTTAGCTGGAACATAGAGTCGACCTCTGAATCTGACCACTAAATCATCGCAGAACTCCACATTTGGCATTAACACAATGCAAGATAACTCATAATATGCTTGCTGTGCCTCCCTAATCTGCTGGTAAATAGCTGGAGTCATCACTAGACTAGCAAAAACAGCTGCCATCGGATCACGGGGAATTTTCAACCTGAAAGTCTCACAAGGAAACTGTTCCCATAACTTCCATTCTTGCATCAACAAATGACTGATTTGCACTTTTCTGCTCAGTGCATCAGCCACCACATTCATCTTACCAGGTTGGTACGATAGAGTAAAATCATAATCTTTCTTATACTCCATCCACCTTCGTTGACGAAGATTCAAATCTTTTTGAGAAAACACATATTTCAAGCTTTGATGATCCATGAAGATCTCAAATTTTTCACCATACAGGTAGTGTCTCCAGATTTTCAATGCAAAGATCACCGCCGCCAACTCCAAATCATGAGTGGGATAATTTTGCTATTTTAATTGTCTGGATGCATAGGCTATGACCTTGCCATGTTGCATAAGCACTGCACCCAAACCTACTCGAGAGGCATCCGTACACACAATGAATCCACTCGAGCCAGAAGGCAAAACAAGCACTGGAGAAGTAGTGAATAGTCTTTTCAACTCCTTGAAGCTCTGTTCACATTTATTCGACCACACAAATGGCACATCTTTGCGAGTCAATTTAGTCATTGGCGCGACAATACGTGCAAAATCTTGAATGAATCTTCTATAATAACCAGCAAGACCCAAAAAGCTTCTAATCTCTGTCACAGTCTTAGGACTCTGCCATTGAAGAACAGCTTCAATTTTAACAGGATCTACGGCAACTCCGTCACCAGAAATCACATGGCGTAGAAAATGAACTTCCCGAAGCCAAAACTCACATTTATTGAATTTTGCATAGAGCTCGTGATCTCATAGAGTCTGCAATACCCCCCTAAGATGCTGCACATGCTCCCCCTCAGAAGCAGAATAGACCAAAATGTCATACACAAAGATCACCACAAATTAGTCCAAATATGGACGAAACACCCGATGCATTAAGTCCATAAATGATGCTGGAGCATTGGTCAGCCCAAATGGCATAACCAAAAATTCATAATGACCATACGTCGAGCTAAAGGTAGTCTTCTCGACATCACATTCCCTAATCTGCAATTGGTAATAACCAGATCGAAGATCAATTCGAGAAAAGACACAAGCCGGCTGAAGTTGGTCAAATAAATCATCGATCCCGGGCAAAGGATATTTATTCTTAACAGTCACCTGATTTAATTGCCTGTAATCAATACATAACCTTAGGCTTCCATCTTTCTTCTTAACAAATAATACAGGAGCACCCCATGGAGAAAAGTTAGGATGGATATAGCCTTTTTCCAATAACTCTAGCAATTGTGCTCTCAATTCTTTCAATTCGATAGGAGCCATACGGTAAGGTGTCTTTGATAAAGGTGCCATCCCTAGCATTAGTTCAATCACCATCTCAATCTCTCGTAGCGGAGGTAAGCCTGGTAACACATCAGGAAACACATCAGGAAATTCACAAACCATAGGGATATCACCTATCCCCTGCTGTGGTGCCTCAACAACAACTACTGAAGCAAGGAACCCCTGACATCCCGCATTAAGTAATCTACAGGCTTGAATAGCATAAATAAGCAAGCGAGGAGAACGAGATTGGGTACCTTGAAAATAAAATGCCGCTTTCCCCGATGGCTGAAAATAAACCTTCTTTGTTTTACAATCAACCACGGCTCCATAATTCTCTAACCAATCCATGCCCAGAATAACATCATAATCTACCAGCTTCAACGCATATAACTTAGCTGGCAACTGCTGATGCCCAATCATTATAGGAGTCTCATCAAGGCAGAAAGGAGTAAACATAAACTCCCCATAAGACAATTCAACAACTAACTCACAAGACATCTCTGATGTCGGCTCCTCAATACAAGCAACAAAATCTTCAGAAATAAATGAATGAGAAGCACCTGAGTCAAATAAAACACGTGCTGCATGACCATAAATCATAATAGTACCTTCACAAGATGAGATGCAACTGCTTCTGAACGAGTCATATGCATGACTCTCCCTTTTTGCTTCTTCCCACCTGTAATAGACTACTGTGATGGCGATGACGACACTGATGCCTGAGAATACTGCTGCGACTGTGATGGTGGAAGAGGTCGGAACTGTTGTGGTTGTGAGAATGTAACAGGCTGCTTCAGCCTCAATAGACAATCACGGACCATGTGTCCCACCTGATCACACCGAAAACACACCATAGGCATCGAACACGGTATACCCAAATGGCTACCACCGCATCTCGAACATGGTCTCGGCTGACTGCCCACCGATCCCTGTCACTGAAAAGAAGAGGGTATTGCTTGTTGCACACTACCAGAGGAAGCTTACTGGTCATACTGCTTTTTAGATTTCCTGAACATCCACCTGAATTTGGATTTCACAGAGGAAGTACCACTGGTAGAAGAAACAGAAAATGGTACCCCCGTAACACTAGGCTGACTACTAGCCTGTTGAGGCTGCGTACTCTGCTGCACTGGATCAACTTGGGTTCGCCCTTGAGCTCTTGCCATATCAAGTTCCAGTGCTGTAGCTGCTTGATAAGCCACATCTAACTCTGCCACTCTGGTTGCAATAAGAGGTTGCCTCAGCTCTGGCTTCAATCCATGCAAAAATTGCTCTGTCTTCAGCCCTTCATCAATAAGAATATGACGAGCATATCGGCCCAACTCCATAAATTTGTTCCGATATTGCAAGACTGACATATCTCCCTAGGCTAACTCCATAAACTGGTGCATTTTGTCCATTCTGAGATAAGCTTGACTATATGTACGCTCGAATGAAGTCACGAACTCCTTCCATGTGATTAGTCGAAGAGGACGAGACTTAAGAGTCACCTCCCACTCCGTGGTCCACCACGCGAGCGCTGCCCCTTGCAACTGAAATGTCGCCAACATTACCTTCTCATCTTCGGTGCATTCCATAGAATGGAACACACGTTCAGTAGCATCCAGCCAAACCCTAGCTGCATCCGGATCAACTTGTCCTTCATATGTTGGTGGGTGGAATAGGAGAAATTCCTTTAAAACATGACCACGACCACCTTGAGGAGCTAAATCTTCACCAGCATTAAGATCAGCACGGCCTTGTTGACACCCGTTTTTTTGCCGATAAGTTGAGTCATTTCTCTTACTCCCATTTGTTGATGTCTCGAGTTGTCCATCACTCGTTGGGCTATTTTCTGGCACGTTTTGGGCCAATTTTATGGGTAGCCTCCCTCCCTGGCTAGGTCCGAATTGATTCAGGGCTTAATGGGCCTTGGCTTTGGTCTTGAGCTTTTCTATGAATTTCAAGCACCCATGTAGATGTGCGGTCGTCCTCCAGCCGTTCAACTATATGTGCGGTTGATATAGGGCCGTTCATATATTTATGGGATATTTGGCTGATTTTCTAAATTATCACCGACAAGTATATATACAGCCTAGACATAGCCGCATAAGACCATTGTGCGGTACCTCATAAGCCGTTCTTCTTCAGAGTCCTACGATCGACTGGTTTTCAGATAATTATCTAATTATCTTATTTATGCTGAATTATCACCGACAGGCATGGACGGTTTCCTCTTGGCCGCTCTACCTTTGAAAGCTCTGCTATCAACCGTTCATCTATCAGAGTCCAACGGTGAAGATTTCGGTCAGTTCGATGGATATTTGGATAATATTTGATATTTATTTGAATTTCTACCGATAGGGTTGGACGGCCTAGGGTATGGCCGCACATCAGGTTGAGTGGTCTATCGTACGACCGTTCATCCTCTCGATTCCTAAAAGATTAACAGATTTTCTCTCTCTATTCGTGGTTTTATCCCAAACTTCTCCCGTCATTTTCTCCGCGGATATTGAGCCATTTCGAGTGCCGTTTCTTTTGGATGAGAGATAATTGAATTATCTTCATGTTTCCATTGATAATCTCAACTTGAAAATACTTCTAAACCCTAATTTCGGGGCTGGCTTCCTAGGCTCTATAAATAGACCCTAGAGGTCGGGTTTGAAAAAAGGGGCGGGGGGGGGAGAGATTTCAGGTCACGGCGAAGCCCTGTCGAATCCTTGAGTGACCTACGACCAGGGAGGGAGGCCTTCTACGTCCATACAGGCCTCCGGTTCAGGGAGTAACTTTTGTTTTGAGTCCTTTTTTTTATATTTGATAGTCCGTCATTCCCTTTTGGTTGCATGCATCATTCTCCATGTTTTTATTCGCTTGCACTATCATTCACACACCCTCCCATGTTTTGACGCCCCCAGGGGTTTAAAACTCCCCAGATATCCCCCACTTCACTTAGTTACGTTTATTTCCTTTCATGTTAGCATTTACTACACTCTATAGTTCTGACATTGGGTTTTTCTTTGTGTTTTACACTATGTTTCGCAGGTCAGCAACTCACTAACGCGAGGCCCATCCTTTCTGGCCGGCCGGAAAGGGTGGAGGTTGGACTCTTGCGACTTCTGGCGTGGTGGTCTTGTGCGGCTTCTTCCGGACCGTTCAAGAGGAGGTGCGGTCGATTTTCGACCGCTCTTCTTCTTCCTGCGATCTTCGTAGAATCGTTCATCCGTCAGGAGTGCTTCATCCCGCGTCCTCTGTAGCGCTCTTAGACGGTCTGTCGTGAGACCGTTCTTCACTATAGGCGGCTCCTACTGAGCCGTACATCCTTGCAGCGCTGCAAACAAAAAGCGAGTGCCCCCCCTTTCCAAGGTACGGTGTGTCAATCACATTGGCGATCACTTGTTTACACCCTTCTGTTCTCCTTCTACTGTTCACATTCATTTCATATCTCAATTTAGTAGAAGGGATAGAAGAGATCTTTCGAGCCGGTATTGAAGAGAAAGAAAGTAGAAAAACATATCAATAGCTCATTTTTTGGCGATCACGGTGGGGCACCTAGTGCTCATCGTATTAGTGATTTGTTGACCCCTTCTTTCATTGTGTTAGTCCTTTTTCTTGAAGTGATTTTAAGGTTGAGTCGCGTTCTCTGTCCTCTGGAACGTGAACGGATCTCGAGGGCCGTCCAACGTTTGTGCGGTTGAGGGTTCACCATTTTTCTCTGCGAACACTGCCAGTTCTTCTCCAAGCTTGTTGTCTCGAGCGGTCTCCTACCGCCCGTGCATCATTTATACGGCCAGAGTTTGGCCATCCACCGTGCTGGCACTGGTACGCCCTGTATTCATACTGTTTGTTTGGTTGCTATTGCACGGTGGATACAGGTCCGTTCCAGAGCTTAAGCGGCTGTATATAGACCGCTCATCTAGGTACGCTTCTCATCTCTGTCTTCTGTCATTTCAGCATTTCATGATTTTTGTGCTTCTTAGTCGGTATTCCTTGGTTTGAACAGTTCATACGAGACCGTATATCTCCCTGAGCGGTCTTACAGAGACCGTCCTTGTCATGCTACAGTGCACTCATGCTTCACTTTCATTGCCACGTTATATGATTTTCATGAGACTTGGTGCTGATTACTGATCTTTCCCCTGCTCTTATATCATTGTTGTATACTTGCTTTCATCTCTTACATATTTGATCGATCATTGATTGGTAGTTTCTAGGCTAGATTTTACATGCACTCCGGTGCACATAGGATCATACACTCTCATTAGTAGTTGCATTCCTACCTAGGTAGGGTTTCCTCTCGTCTCCATACTCCTTGGAGCCAACTAGAGAACCTTGCCGAGGACCTCCGTAAGTCCCCGCGAGCCGTGGATTCTCACACGGACGCCAGGCAGGTTGTACCACATCATCCCCCAGTCTATGGTCTACATTCATGAGAAAGAGAGTCCCTTGGAGTCTGCCAGTTTCCCGTCCCCCACCCTGGTTAGGTACCTTGTGGTTGAGTGAATTCACATCTTAATTAATCCACTAAGGTCCTAAAAGGGAACTTATAAAAAATTTCCGCGCATCATTTGGAATCTGATTGGGTAATTGGTTGATTCTTTTCTCATCTCTTCCCTCCATTGCATGTTGCAGTGCCATCATTTGCATCTTTTTGTTAGATTAGGCTCATTTGATTTAGTTCATCTTTGTGTGTCTCCATTTAGTTGCATTAGTCTTAGGTTCATCTTCCCTCCTTGTATTCATTTGAAATTCACTGTATAAAGTCTTCATTCCCCCCATGGAGCATTTTTCCCATGTACCTTATTCCTATACTTCTCCTTCTTCTTACCCCCGTGTGGATTCCTCTTCCCATGCGGGCCCATCTCTTTATTCTTCCATTGGACCCTATTCTGTTAACAGGCCTTCTTATCCCGCCCGTGATGCTGCTAGCCCAATCAATTCTCATTCCTACATACATGATTCTTCCAGGCCCATGCATTCCTCCATTCCCGAAACGGGCTTTCCTTCTTCTCAGGCCGGGTCCCCTTATCCGACCCATCATCATTATCATGGTCTAAATTTATCCTCTCTTGCTCGGGCTGGCCCATGTCCTTCTCGGACTCTTCCTACCGAGGAGATGTTCGCTCAAGCCCAACGCCAGCTTGATGAATTGCAACGCCGAATCAATCCTCAAACTTCTTTGGATATTCCATTTGCATTTCAAGGTCTTCAGTTTCCACCACGTTCACAGATTCCGGCTTATCGTTGCTATGGTGGAATCGGTGACCCCTATGTCCATTTGAAGATTTCTTATATGAGTCGGCCCGGTTCCAGCATGATCAACACTTGATGGCCTATTTGTTTGGCCTATCTTTAGAGGGCTCAGCCAAGGATTGATTCTTCCATTGCCGCAAGAGCAGATGATGAATTTTCAAGCCACCCAAGCAAGATTTATTCAGCAGTACCAGGACCAGGTTGGGCCCAGATATTCTATGGTTGATCTGGCCTAAGAGAAGATGAAGCCCGGTGAGGAATTCTCGACCTTTGCCTGTCGCTGGCGTCGCCTGGCCACGCAAGTCCCGGGGCATATTCCGGAGGTCGAGCAAATCAAGATGGTTATTTCTAATGCAACGCCCGAGCTCAGGTGCATCTTAGCCCTGAATGATATTACATCCTGGCAACAACTTTACAGTCGAGCCCGCTTCATTAGCCAACAACTCCTAGTTTCTCTGACCGAGAGTCTCCTTCACCGCCACCTTCTACGCCCACGTACGCCTCCCATCCGTCATCTGCTTTATATCCCTCCACGAGTCGGCCTTCCGCTCCCGCTTACCCACGTACCTCCACATACGCCTCCACATGTCCCTCCACTACATATCCCTCCACGAGTCGGCCTTCCGCTCCGTCACACCCGCATGAACCTCTAACCCTGGTCAAGGAAATACAACACCCAGAGCGGGTGGATGCGGTCCATTATATCCCCACTCCCTCCACGCCTCCACATCATTTTAGCCCTCCGCCTTCACCTACGCAATCCCCCTTGCCTACGCAACCCCTGCCACCATCTCCATTACCTTTTCATACCCCTCGGCATCCATCTTGACCGAAGCAGGCTTCTCACTCTTCGTTGCCGGAATCTCTTACAAATATTTTCAGGGCTTTGATGGCCACCCATGCGTTGCAACTCCCTCCGGTTATGCCTTGCCGACCCGCGGTCGGGAATTTGCTCCAGTTCTGTGAGTTCCATCGTCAACAGGGGCATTTGATTGAGGACTGCCCCAAGTTCCAGGAACTTATTTACAGCTTGGAAGATAAGAAGATGATTGATTGGGCTGTCATACGCAAAGTTATTTCAGATCTCAGCAGCAAGCAGCAGCAAGCCGTGCCGCCTAGGCAACCGTCTCCACTTCAAGACCAGGGGCACCCTGGTGTTTCTTCAGTTGATAAGATACCAGCTCCGTTACCCACTTCTTCCTCCATCCCATCTCCTCCACCACCTTTACCTACTCCAGCCTCCGCTCGGGCAACTTCTCTTTCACCCTCTGTTTCCACCACCACACCTGTCCCCAACGCCTCTCGACGTGTTGTAAAGATACGCCGAATAGCGCCACCACCTGCCACTTCCCCCACCACGCCGCTACCTTCCTCTCCTCCTTCTTCCCCACCCCTACCTTCACCTCCTTCCTCTTCACCTTCACCATCTCTATCAACCACATCACCCCCTTTGTCACCACCTTCTCCACCCCCGTTTTCGCTGCCTCCATTGACCACATCTCCATTGTCGCCTTCTCCATTATCCCCATTGTCTTCACCACCACCAACATCATCGCTTCCTTTCGTAATAACCCCTACCCCGTCACCTTCACAACCATCCCCGCTACCGACGCCGCTTCTTTCGCCATCATCCCCTGAGCCCGAGTAGGCCGAGCCTAAACCCGCACCTCCACTTTTGCCTTTACTTCCACCCATACCCATCATCATCATTATTCCCCCATCACTTGCACCATCGTCGCCCGCGCCATTCAAACCTCCTCCTTCTATCCTTCCTCTACCACCTCCCACTTCGCAGAGCAGGTACACGCTACCTTCGGTGCCCCTCGGGTCTAGTCCCTAGGGAGATAAAGAGCTGAATCAGGTTTTGACTGTGCATTACAAGCTTCAAGATTTCATTTGCCGCATGCCGGTCCGAGCCCTGGTCCCTGGCTATTCTAGGGACAATGAGTCCGCATTTGCTATGAAGACGGTTGCTAAGAAGAGTTCTCTAGCATTGGTGCCAGTTCCTTCTAAAGCGAGGCCGGTGGCAGTCTCTTTGCTCGCCGGAGAATTCACTGTTGATGTTGTTATCACCTCTCGCTTGATTGCTATTCAATTCACTGGCCCAGAAGAGTTTTCCGCTCGGATGGTGCTAACCCACACGGCCGCCAAAAGTCTAATCAATTCATCATTCAAGGGGCAATTGGCCGTATCTTCTACATTTTTCAAGGACATTCTGCACATCCTATGCAATCTCCCTCAGCTTATTGGTAAGGCGGCCACGTCAACGCCACGCATCGCCCTCCCTCAGTTCCGTCCTGCGCTGCTGACAAGGGAGTTATGCTTCATGCCCAGTTGCCGAGTGAAGATGCCAAAGCTCCATGTTCTAGTGCTGAATGACAAAACTCCATTGCTTCCTGATGTTCATCCCAAGGAGTTGATTGTTCTGGAATGCCTTTCTATGGTTGGCACCGCACAGCTAGGGCAACAGTCCCAATAGAGCTGCATATTCATGATCGGGCTAGGCCGTCTGCTAGGTGGGCCCGTTATTTGAGAAAGTATTACAGATTAAGAAGCCCGAAGGCCCGAGTCCGCGCCAGGCGGAGTTGTTTCAAGAAGATTTCTGCTAAGAAGAGGCGACGACATAAGTTCAAGGGCCGTCAGTTGTGCACTCAGGGGTCCACTTCCTCCTCTCCTTCTTCCATCCATTCGTCTTTTCTGTTGCTCAGTTCTTATCCGTGGGTGGTGTACCTTCCGCCACCTGACCATATTTCCACCATCTTCTCCTATTCTCACCATTCTAGGCCTCGGCCTATGTCCTCCTCTTCCCCTGATCTAGGGGCATCCTCTTGTAATTTTTCTCCCGGGTACGCCCAGATTTCGCTTCTCATCCTTTTCCCCCGACCCTGTTGGGGATTCCTTGTGCTCGTTCCACGACCTTGTCTGGTGGTTTTTCTTATCCTTCCCTGACTTTGTCGGGTGGTTTCCATTTCTTTTTCCTGACCTTGTCGGGTGTTCATGCATTTTCTTCCCCGCCTCTGGCGGGTGATCGCTACTCTTCTTCTCCGACCACGTCGGATGATCATTCTCCTTATTCCTTATCTTCACAGATATCTTTTCATCCTCTTTCTGTTCTTTCCTCCTCACCCTTTCATGGTTCTTACCCTTTTTCTTGCTGTTTTTGAGGCTTTAGTCCGCCTTGATCTCAGTTAATCTCTGTTTATTCTGTATTCGGTTCCTTGTTATCAGGGCCTCTGTGTCTTAACGAGGGAGTTCTAGCCCTCGTCTCTCTTCCTTTTTATTCTTCTTGGTCCAGTTTGATGTCTGCCGCTCCTCTGTGTCGAGGAATCTAATCTTTTGCTATCCTTTTTCACCATTTTATCCTGACAAGCAAGGAATATAAAGCTCGTGCTAATCAAAGCTCGTTGATCAAGATCGCTTCAAGATGCCGGTTTCCACGCCATGGATTTGTAAAGGTTTCTTTATTTTGTGCAAGAAACGTGCTTTCATTCCCATTGTTTCTATTGTTTTGGCACATGATTATAATGTTGTTTCCTCAACATGAGTGAGTGGCTTTAGAAGCTTTTGTTTAAATTAGATCTTAACTTTGTGTCAAATAAAATGTCACTTCTGCAGCATCCTTAGGCTGGTGATAACTCCACGCTAGGAGTCTAGTTCCTTTCCCCAATTGCTGAGGGTGACCTTTTGAGTATGGGTTTTCACACACTGCACGGCGAGCCATAGCCTATCTCTCTAAGGCACACCGTTGCTGCTTCGGCCATACTTTGGGTATGCACGAAGGCCTTTTTCTTTTCTCTGCTCGGCCAAATGCAGGGGCAAGATATTGATGGATTAGATGACTAACCTAGGCGCTCCCTAATACGAGAGAGGTCTCAAATAGGGACAGTCTTGACCCTCAAAAGTGACCTTTCATGCTATATCTCACCAATAAGGGCTACCAAAATGAGAAAATGAATCAATGCAAAATTATGAATCAAAGGCATGGCAAGAGTGGCAGTACAGTTCCCCGCGGACGTCATGAGCCCGGTTGCATGCGTGCCTGATAAATATGGGTCTAAAAATTAAAGACACAAAGCCCCAGCGCAACATGCTATCTCTTTGAGGGGTAGTGCCTTGGAAGGAATTCGAGCCTTGATATCTCCCATCCTGCATAAAGTTTGTCTCCAATTTTTCTTCAGCTTCACCCTCTTAGGCTAGGTTATATCCCGGGTATGGCCTTAGTAGGGGCACCATTCTTTAGAAGCGGTTGGTTGTGGTAAGCCACCCTCACATGCACGCCCTGCTTAAAGGAAGCCTTTAATGAAAGGGGTAGGAACGACGATCCCTAACCAGTAGTTTGAGCCCGTCTTTAGGTGCTGCGGATTGCTATGTCAAAATCCAAAAAAAAAATCAAATATTACCAAAAGTCTAAAAAAAATCAAATACTTCAAAAAATCAAATATTGTCAAATATTGTCAAAAATTCAAAAAAATCAAATACTTCAAACTTTCAAAAAAAAATTAAATATTTCAAAAACCTAAAAAATCAAATACTTCAAAAATCTAGAAAAATGAAATACTATTGAAAATCTAAAAAATTAAAAAATTTACAAAAAAAATCTAAATAGATGTGTCTTTTTCATGCATTTGCATTTGTTTTAAGGACAGATACGTAATCCGTTTACGAAGTGTGCAGGTTGCAAGTACTCAGGCATTCCTTGCTATATCTTTGTGCTCTGCCTCTTGTCCACATCTTTGATCTGTTCTTTCGTTCTTCGATCCACTCTCTCGATCTGTTCTGAAGCTCATGTCCTTCTCAGCTTTTGTTTGCAATGATCATATATTTATGAGAGAACTTTGCCTCATGATTATGAACCTAGTGGTTCTGCTTCATTCTGATCTTGGGTTTTGATTGAAGGGCATATTTATTTGTCTTTTGTCTCACCGTGTCCCTATCACGTGTTTATGTCCCACCGTGTTATCCCACACATGTTATTTTGTCCCTCACCGAGTGTTGTTAGTTGTTTTACACATGTTGTTAGTCACCCCTTTATGTCCCATGTTCTTGTCCCAACCGTGTGGTCATCTGTCTTGTTCTTATCCCAACCGTGTGTTGTCCCACCGCGTTGTTGTCTTGTCACACCGTGTTCATGCATGCATGTTATCTGTTCATGCCATTGCATATGTGCTCATTTGCCTTTGTTATGTTATGTTGCATTGTCTCCCATTTCATTTGATCGTTATGTTATGTCGTGTTATTTGTCGTTCAGTTAATCGTTATGTTATCTATGCTATGTTTATACTTGCTTATCATATTTATCTTAAACATGAAAATCCATAAAAATCATAAAATGAAAATCCAAAAAAATGCCGTTTTCGCCTGCACAAGTAAGTCAGGCATGCCTCTCTATCCCTACTTATTGTTGCATTACTATATGGTATATATATTGTTATATTATCTCGAGAACCAGTTGGTTATCTACGTGTTCCAGGATCTGATGTTCCCCTTTAACAAAAACGATGATGATCCAGGTTCACGTGTTTAATCTTCGGATAGGCCGTTAGGTTGGGATGTCCTGAGGAGGATGGTTCTATCCTGCACGCTGTGGTTGCGGATGGTATCTTGACTCTGATTTTCCCAGCTTAGCAATATTATTCTCGAGTATTTTATATTTTAATCTTTCTTTACATTTGTTTTAACGATTTCCTTTATTTTAGCCCAGCATGCATCATACGCATCTTTTTGAGCATTCATGCCCCATGGTTTGCCTGCAGAATGTCCCACCAGCGATGGTTAGCTGTGCGTTCAGTGTTTGGGTAAGAGGGACTAATTCCACTCTGAGTTGGAAGGTTCTCTTTGGTCAATTCGCTTGGTTTGGCTGATTAAGAGGTCCCCGTCTGGAGCATTAGCATGTTTCTTTACTTTTACTGCCTGCTTTTGGCCTCCTCATTAGACCGCGGGATTGTGTCCCCCATGAGGTTGGTCTTATCAATTTGTTTCATTTCGTTTAGTTTAGTTCCTCCAAACTGGTGTCACTTTTGGTTTAATCATTCCTTGCATTTGGTTCATAGTTTTCCGGAAGATTCCTATCGCTTGTTGGTAAAAATGGGTGTCGTTTTACCTTAACGCCCACTTTTCAGTCCGCTCCGCTTCATCTCCGCTTCATCTCCATGTTCCATGTCACTTTTGCTTCACCTCCGCTCGCTCCCCTGCAAAGAGGACGTTAAGGAGGGGCATCTGTTGACACCCATTTTTTTACCGATAAGTTGAGTCATTTCTCTTACTCCCATTTGTTGATGCCTCGAGTTGTCCATCACTCGTTGGGCTATTTTCTGGCACGTTTTGGGCCAATTTTATGGGTAGCCTCCCTCCCTGGCTAGGTCCAAATTGATTCAGGGCTTAATGGGCCTTGCCTTTGGTCTTGAGCTTTTCTATGAATTTCAAACGCCCCTGTACATGTGCGGTCGTCCTCCAGCCGTTCAACTATATGTGCGGTTGATACATGGCCGTTCATATATTTATGGGATATTTGGCTGATTTTCTGAATTATCACCGACAAGTATATATACGGCCTAGACATAGCCGCATAAGACCATTATGCGGTACCTCATAAGCCATTCTTCTTCCAGAGTCCTGCGTTCGACTGGTTTTCAGATAATTATCTAATTATCTTATTTATGCTGAATTATCACCGACAGGCATGGACAGTTTCCTCTTGGCCGCTCTACCTTTGAAAGGTCTGCTATCAACCGTTCATCTATCAGAGTCCAACGGCGAAGATTTCGGTCAGTTCGATGGATATTTGGATAATATTTGATATTTATTTGAATTTCCACCGACAGGGTTAGACGGCCTAGGGTATGGCCGCACATCAGGTTGAGTGGTCTATCGTACCACCGTTCATCCTCTCGATTCCTGAAAGATTAACGGATTTTCTCTCTCTATTCGTGGTTTTATCCCAAACTTCTCCCGTCATTTTCTCCGTGGATATTGAGCCATTTCGAGTGCTATTTCTTTTGGATGAGAGATAATTGAATTATCTTCATGTTTCCTTTGATAATCTCGACCTGAAAATGCTTCTAAACCCTAATTTCGGGGCTGGCTTCCTAGGCTCTATAAATAGACCCTAGAGGCAGGGTTTGAAAAAAGGGAGGGGGAGATTTCAGGTCACGGCGAAGCTCTGCCGAATCCTTGAGTGACCTACGACCAGAGAGGGAGGCCTTCTACGTCCATACAGGCCTCCAGTCCAGGGAGTAACTTTTGTTTTGAGTCCTTTTTTTTATATTTGATAGTCCGTCATTCCCTTTTGGTTGCATGCATCATTCTCCACGTTTTTCTTCACTTGCACTATCATTCACACACCCTCCCATGTTTTGACGGCCCCAGGGGTTTAAAACTCCCCAGGTATCCCCCACGTCACTTAGTTACATTTATTTCCTTTCATGTTAGCATTTACTACACTCTATAGTTCTGACATTGGATTTTTCTTCATGTTTTACACTCTGTTTCGCAGGTCAGCAACTCACTAACACGAGGTCCATTCTTTCTGGCCAGCCAGAAAGGGTGGAGGTTGGACTCTTGCGATTTCTGGCGTGGTGGTCTTGTGCGGCTTCTTCCAGACCGTTCAAGAGGAGGTGCGGTCGATTTTCGACCGCTCTTTTTCTTCCTGCGGTCTTCGTAGAACCGTTCATCAGTCAGGAGTGCTTCATCCCGCGTCCTCTGCAGCGCTCTTAGACGGTCTGTCGTGAGACCGTTCTTCACTATAGGCGGCTCCTACTGAGCCGTACATCCTTGCAGCGCTGCAAACAAAAGGCGAGTGCCCCCCCTTTCCAAGGTACGGTGTGTCAATCACATTAGGCACCTTAGTGGCGATCACTTGTTTACACTCTTCTGTTCTCCTTCTACTGTTCACATTCATTTCATATCTTGATTTAGTAGAAGGGATAGAAGAGATCTTTCGAGCCGGTATTGAAGAGAAAGAAAGTAGAAAAACATATCAACAGCTCATTTTTTGGCGATCACGGTGGGACACCTAGTGCCCATCAGATTAAGAAGCCCGAAGGCCCGAGTCCGCGTCAGGCGGAGTTGTTTCAAGAAGATTTCTGCCAAGAAGAGGCGGCGGCAAAAGTTCAAGAGCCATCAGTTGCGCACTCGAGGGTCCACTTCCTCCTCTTCTTCTTCCGTCCATTCACCTTTTCTGTTGCTCAGTTCTTTTCCGTGGGTGGTGTACCTTCCGCCACCTGACCATATTTCCACCATCTTCTCCTATTCTCACCATTCTAGGCCTCGGCCTATGTCCTCCTCTTCCCCTGATCTAGGGGCATCCTCTTGTAATTTTTCTCCCCGGGTACGCTTGGATTTCGCTTCTCATCTTTTCCCCCGACCCTGTTGGGGATTCCTTGTGCTCGTTCCCTGACCTTGTCGGGTGGTTTTTATGATCCTTCCCCGACTTTCTTAGGTGGTTTCCATTTCTTTTCCCCGACCTTGTCGGGTGTTCATGCATTTTCTTCCCCGCCTCTTGCGGGTGATCGCTACTCTTCTTCTCCGACCACGTCGGATGATCATTCTCCTTATTCCTTATCTTCACAGCTATCTTTTCATCGTCTTTCTGTTCTTTCCTCCTCACCCTTTCAGGGTTCTTACCCTTTTTCTTACTATTTTTGAGGCTTTAGTCCGCCTTGATCTCAGTTAATCTCTGTTTATTCTGTATTCGGTTCCTTGTTATCAGGGCCTCTGTGTCTTAACGAGGGAGTTCTAGCCCTCGTCTCTCTTCCTTTTTATTCTTCTTCATCTAGTTTGATGTCTGCCGCTCCTCTGTGTCGAGGAATCTAATCTTTTGCTATCCTTTTTCACCCTTTTATCCTGGCAAGCAAGGAATATAAAGCTTGTGTTGTACAAAGCTCGATGATCAAGATCACGTCAGGATGTTGTTACCACACTGTGGATATGTAATGTATCGTTATTTTGTGCAAGAAATATGTTGTCATTGCTAAAATTTCTATTTATTCTTGCACGTGCTTATAATGCTATTCCTCAACATGGTTAAGTGGCTTTTAGAAATTTGCTTAGTTAGCTTAGTCCAAAAAAACAAAAAAATGAGTTCGCTTTTGCAGCATCCCTTAGGCTGGTGATAACTCCGTGTTAAGAGTCTAGTTTCTTTCTCTGATTGTTGAGGGTGACCTTTGAGTATGGATTTTTTATACACTACACGGTGAGCCATAGCCGATCTCTCTAAGGCACACCGTTACTGCTTTGGCCATACTTTGGGTATACACGAAGGCCTTTTCTCTTCTCTGCTCAGCCAAGTGCAGGGGCAAGAGATTGATGGATAAGATGACTAACCTAGGCGCTCCCTAATACGAGAGAGGTCTCAAATAGGGGCAGTCTTGACCCTCAAAAGTGAGCTTTCATGCTATATCTGGCCAATAAGGACTACCAAAATGAGAAAATAAATCAATACAAAATTATGAATCAAAGGCATGGCAAGAGTGGCAGTACAGTTCCCCGCGGGACGTCATGAGCCCGGTCGCATGCGTGCCTAATAAATATGGGTTTTAAAAAATCAAAGACACAAAGCCCTGGCGCAACAGGCTATCTCTTTGAGGGGTAGTGCCCTAGAAGGAAGTCAAGTCTAGATATCTCCCATCCTGCATAAAACTTGTCTCCAATTTTTCTTCTGCTTCTCCCTCTTAGGCTGGGTTGTATCCCGAGTATGGCCTTAGTAGGGGCACCATTCTTTAGAAGCGGTTGGTTGTGGTAAGCCATCCTCACATGCACGCCCTGCTCAAAGAAAGCATTTAATGAAAGGGGTAGGAACGACGATCCCTGACCAGTAGTTTGAGCCGGTCTTTAGGTGCTGCGGATTGCTATGTCAAAATCTAAGAAAAAAATCAAATATTACCAAAAGTCTTAAAAAAATCAAATACTTCAAAAAATCCAAAAAAATAAAAAATTCAAAAAAAATCAAAAAGATCAAATACTTCAAAATTTTAAAAAAAAATCAAATATTTCAAAAACCTAAAAATCAAATACTTCAAAAAATCTAGAAAAATGAAATATTATTGAAAATCTAAAAAAATCAAAAAAAATTACAAAAAATCTAAAAAATGTGTCTTTTTCATGCATTTGCATTTGTTTTAAGGACAGATACGTAATCCGTTTGCTAAGTGTGCAGGTTGCAAGTACTCGGGTATTCCTTGCTATATCTTTGTGCTCTGCCTCCTGTCCACATCTTTGATCTGTTCTTTCGTTCTTCGATCCACTCTCTCGATCTGTTCTAAAGCTCATGTCCTTCTCAGCTTTTGTTTACAATGATCATATCTTTATGAGAGAACTTTACCTCACGATTATGAACCTGACGGTTCTGCTTCATTCTGATCTTAGGTTTTGATTGAAGAGCATATTTATTTATGTCTTTTGTCCAGCCTTGTCCTTATCACATGTTTATGTCCTACCGTGTTGTCCCACACATGTTATTTTGTCCCTCACCGAGTGTTGTTAGTTGTCTTGCACATGTTGTTAGTCACCCCTTTATGTCCCATGTTCTTGTCCCAACCGTGTGGTCATCTGTCATGTTCTTGTCCCAACCGTGTGTTGTCCCATCGCGTTGTTGTCTCGGTCATACCATGTTCATGCATGCATGTTGTCTGTTCATGCCATTGCATATATGCTCATTTGCCTTTGTTATGTTATGTTGCATTGTCTCCCATTTCATTTGATTGTTATGTTATGTCGTGTTATTTGTCGTTCAGTTAATCGTTATGTTATCTACGCTATGTTTATACTTGCTTATCATATTTATCTTATACATGAAAATCCATAAAAATCAGAAAATGAAAATCCAAAAAAATTTCGTTTTCGCCTGCACAGGTAAGTCAGGAATGCCTCTCTATCCCTACTCATTGTTGCATTAATATATGGTATCTATATTGTTATACTATCTCGAGAACCAGTTGGTTATCTACGTGTTCCAGGATCTGATGTTCCCCTTTAACAAAAACGATGATGATCCAGGTTCACGTGTTTAATCTTCGGATAGGTCGTTAGGTTGGGATGTCCCGGGGAGGATGGTTCTATCCTGTACGCTGTGGTTGCGGATGGTATCTTGACTCTGATTTTCCCAGCTTAGCAATATTATTCTCGAGTATTTTATAATTTAATCTTTCTTTACATTTGTATTAACGATTTCTTTTATTTTAGCCCAGCATGCATCATACGCATCTTTTGAGCTTTCATGCCCCATGGTTTGCCTGCAGAATGTCCCACCAGTGATGGTTAGCTGTGCGTTCAGTGTTTGGGTAAGAGGAACTAGTTCCACTCTGAGTTGGATGGTTCTCTTTGGTCAATTCGCTTGGTTTGGCTGATTAAGAGGTCCCCGTCTGGAGCTTTAGCATGTTTCTTTATTTTTACTGCCTGCTTTTGACCTCCTCATTGGACCGCGGGATTGTGTCCCCCATGGGGTTGGTCTTATCAATTTGTTTCATTTCGTTTAGTTTAGTTCCTCCAGACTTGTGTCACTTTTGGTTTAATCATTCCTTGCATTTGGTTCAGAGTTTTCCAGAAGATTCATGTCGCTTGTTGGTAAAAACGGGTGTCGTTTTACCTTAATGCCCGCTTTTCAGTCCGCTCCGCTTCATCTCCGCTTCATCTCCATGTTCCATGTCACTTTCGCTTCACCTCCGCTCGCTCCCCTACAAAGAGGACGTTAAGGAGGGGCATCTGTTGACACTCATTTTTTTGCCGATAAGTTGAGTCATTTCTCTTACTCCATTTGTTGATACCTCGAGTTCTCCATCACTCGTTGGGCTATTTTCTTGCATGTTTTGGGCCAATTTTATGGGTAGCCTCCCTCCCTGGCTAGGTCCGAATTGATTCAGGGCTTAATGGGCCTTGGCTTTGGTCTTGAGCTTTTCTATGAATTTCAAGCGCCCCTGTACATGTGCGGTCGTCCTCCAGCCGTTCAACTATATGTGCGGCTGATACAGGGCCGTTCATATATTTATGGGATATTTGGCTGATTTTCTGAATTATCACCGACAAGCATATATACGGCCTAGACATAGCCGCATAAGACCATTGTGCGGTAGCTCATAAGCCATTCTTCTTCCAGAGTCCTGCGTTCGACTGGTTATCAGATAATTATCTAATTATCTTATTTATGATGAATTATCACCGATAGGCATGGACGGTTTCCTCTTGGCCGCTCTACCTTTGAAAGGTCTGCTATCAACCGTTCATCTATCAGAGTCCAATGGCGAAGATTTCGGTCTGTTCGATGGATATTTGGATAATATTTGATATTTATTTGAATTTCCACCGATAGGGTTGGATGGCCTAGGGTATGGCCGCACATCAGGTTGAGTGGTCTATCGTACGACCGTTCATCCTCTCAATTCTTGAAAGATTAACGGATTTTCTCTCTCTATTCGTGGTTTTATCCCAAACTTCTCCCGTCATTTTCTCCGCGGATATTGAGCCATTTCGAGTGCCATTTCTTTTGGATGAGAGATGTTGAGTCCCAAACGGTGACAATCAAGAGGGGAGGGGTGAATTGATTGGCCAATTAAAATTTCTTCCAAGGAAAACAATGATAAGTAAACATATAAGCACTAGACCTTACTCGATCATGATCTCACTTGAATGCTTGTAGATAAAGGTGGGTGTTTGATAAATGAAATGGTGTATGCTCAACTCACCGTGAAGCCTGTAGACACCCATTTTTGACCGATAAGTTGAGCATTTTCTTTGTTCTCCTAGTTAATGCCCCAATTGATCCATAATTGGTTGATTTTCTGGGATATCTCCCTATTCTTGGCCCTACAATTCAATTTCCGTACCTTGGATCTCGTCTCGAATTTGACATTCTCGCGCTATTCACTCACATCACTTTCTTGTTCATAGCGCGTTATGGACCTAATTGAATGATCATTTGAACAATCGTTATTTCTTGATATTTGATCTTTACAGCATCCACTCTGGTTGTTATTCTTACTTAATATTTGATTAAATGACTGTCCAAAGGGTATTTATTCTTTTTTTTAATCATTTGGTGAGCCAATCATTGTCGCGCTATATCGTCATAGCGCGTTCATGAAGAAAGCGCTATACTATTGTAGCGCGTTCTCAGTCAGAAATCCAGTCCGACCCGGACTCCCCTTTTTTCGGTTTGGGTCCTTATTTTGGTAAGTTTCCAATCATATTCCGTCCAAAGGAAGGTTCCTAATCCTAATAGGAGCCTTTTCCCCTCATTAATCGGCAAGATTACCTTGATTTGAGCCACCAAGTTATTAGATTGGATCGAACTCCGACCTAGGGTTCGTTCTTGATCCTTCTCCTATAAATTGGACCCTTGGCCGTCGTTCTGAAGGGATGCAACTCGAGATCTTGACGAGGAGGAGGCTACTCTTCGTTCCAAATCAATAATTCCTCGCTCCTCACACATCCAAGGGAGTATTTTGGGGCATATTGTGTTCTTCCTCGTTCTTAGTTTTTTCTCCCCAATTCGTTTATTTCAATCCTCGCATAACATTGGATATTGATTTCAAAAACACTTCTTTTACAAAATACACACATTCACACACACACCGAACCTATTTTTGGCCCTTCCATAGGGGTTTAAAAACCACCAAACCCCCAGGTGATCTAGCCCTTCACTTGTATGCTTTTGATTAAGAATAGGGACAGATTCTGCATAAATCATGATCTAATGGGCCTTTTCTTTGTTGTTTATGATTGTTTGTAGGCACTAGAAGATTGATATGTGGAGCCCTTGCACTTTGGCCGGCCTTGGAGCAAGGAAGAAACGAATCCAGTTCATCCTGCTTTCTGTCTGATATCGCGCCATACGAACATAGCGCGATCTTTAGAAGGCGCTATGACGATATAGCGCGTTCATTCCCAGGCCAACTCTTGGCCTTCCTTGAATTTCTGAGGTATGTAACATGCCCTTATTTTGATCTTCATATTATTTGGCATGTTGTTGGCCTCAGTGGCGATCACGGATTTTTATTATTACATGTGACACCCCCCCCTTTTATCATTGATTTTAGTTCTATATCTTGTTAAATCATCACTTATTCAAATCATCAATTAGGAGAGGTCTAATTTTAGATCTACAAATTGGCGATCACGGTGGGACACTTTGTGCCACCACGTTCGTTCTTTTGGTTGCCTGCTTGTCAATCCATTAAGTGTGTGTGATTATTTATCTTTTGGGATTTTCCCCCTCTGTCTTTAGTCGCGCTATATATCAATAGCGCGTTCTATAAGATCGCGCTATTGATATATACCGCGTTATTTACCCGAGGGTATTTTACTCATACCTTCTGTCGGGGTTCTAATTGTCATCTTCTCTGGTTGCATCTTGTACATTTCCTATTGTGTATTCATTTTTCTTTTATTTTCTTGTTATTTGCTAGTTCTAGTTTAGATATTCTTGCATTACATAGCATCATAATCTTGTTGGCTTGGGAGACCTCCTCTCCCCACACTTTTAGGAGTCACACCCCCTCTTGGTGAAGGAAGGACCCTCCATTGAGCATTCCGTCTCATTGGACTGGAAATTCCTAAACCAAGCCTCCGTAAGTCCCCGCACCCGTGGATTCCCTCACAGACGCCGGGCAGGTTGTACCTTTGAAGTCCCGGGTTTAGTTGGCCTATGCATGGTGAGAGAGTGTTCTTAGTTGGCATCGAAGTGAACTTACATTGAAACTTGGTTCCTCCCTTGTGTGAATCACTTCGAAAGTTTGTTAAAAGTCATTAATTCACCAAGGTTCAAATAAATAAAAATCAACGGTAACCATTCCAACTTGTGTGCTTCTTTGCAAATTATTTTGCTTGAACTTTGATTGCATAATGGCTTACCGTGATAGACAAAATAACATGTTTAATCTTAATTATGTTCATGAGGATGAACAACCTAGTATATCCTATACTCTTCAATCTCAACATGTTCATCATAATTCTCACCATATTTTCAAGGGACCACGTCCTCATTCCTATGGTATTGCCCAACCCATGGGCAATGTCCAATCCCATGGCCCCTCGCCTCAATCGCGAGCCACTACCCCCTCGGGATCGTCTCCTCCCAACGATGAGAAGATCTCTCAATTCATCCGTGCATTGGATCATCTCACCCCTCAACAAATCCAAGCCCTTAAGGCTATTGTTGAGGGCACATCCTCTCCTCATCCTCCTCCGTCCACACCTACTCCTATTCAGGTGGCCCATCACCCGCCTCCTTCATCCACACCTACTCTTATTCGGGTGGCCCATCACCCGCCTCCTTCATCGACACATACTCCTATTAGAGTGGCCCATCACCCGCCTCCTTCTATTTCTCATCCTTCACGGCCCCAAGGTCCATTTATTCCTTGTAATCCGGCCCGTCCGAGTCCTTTAGCGGGTCGTCCTATTAACCCTCCTCCACGGCCGTCATATCAAGCCACCCCTCCAAGGCAATCATGCCAACTTTCCAATGTTCATGCTACACCCCTCCAGCAAAGTATCTTTGATAGAATTGCTTCCATGGAGGAACAACTTAAGAGGCTCACCAGCCCGCGGCCTGCTCCTCCTCCATCTCAAGTCAATCCTCTTCATGATTTCATGAATAACATCGCTAAGTTAGAAAAAGATTGGAAGGAGATAAGAGAGAATGGCATCAATAACACGTGTGAGCAAGATATCAAAAATCAAGTGGACGTCGTTCACCCTCCACTCATCCACCCTGCTCATTTATCTGGCCCTCCGTCTCCACCTTCGCATTTACCTCCACAGAATTTTTCACAATATCATGACCATCTGCCTCCACTTTCACATGATCCTCCACAAAACCCTCCACCACCTATTATTATGCCTCCACCACGGTGTCCACTTGATGTTTTTGAAGATTTGGAGACGGCACGAAATGTTGAAATTCCACAGGCACCCCTTTCAAGTTTCCTTCGTTTCCCACTCCCTCCATTGCCACCCGATGAACCTCTTGCTCAGGATGAAGCCACTATCCCTAACCCCATTTATGAGACCAATTGGTGCTATGATGATGGGTCGATACTCCAGTCACCCACACCGGTGCATCATGCGCCTTCCCCTGTACCTAATACTTCTCGCATCATCCGACGCTTCCTACGCACCAAACCCTCTCCTTTTACACCTTCGACCTCTACTCCATCGGCCTCCGCCGAACCTCCACTAATCTCCACTCCACTAACTCCCGCCAAGCCATCCAAGCTTATCTCCACTCCACCGGCCTCCGCCGAGCCTTCCACTAAACCTCCACCCAATCCGCCATTAGCATCTACCCCATCGGCTTCCACATGGCCCACCATCGAACCTTCCCCAATTAACCTTCCATCACCGCCACCTCGGCCCTCCTTTATCCCTTTAACCCCAAAACCCACTTTGCCTGTTCCTTCATCTATCCATTCACCCTTACCCGTGGCTAATCCTGAGCAGGATCCATCCCTTTTTGCACTCGAGCCAACCCCGACTGCTTCTGAGCAAAGGGAGAAGCTCGACGTGTTTGAACCTCTGTTTCCACTCACCCCTTCTCCAACACCTTCCATTACACCTCCACCATCCATGGAGCCTTCCGCCTCCGCTTCCTCTACCACTCAGAATAGGAGTGCTTCTGCAAGTACTTGTGCCGAAGATGATCAAGAGCCGGGCAAGAAGGATTTGGCCACGGCCATGCTATTCAAGATGCAAGAGTTTATTTGCCGGATGCCAATCCGGGTTGTTGTGCCAAGCGTGATCGAAGAGGCCAAGTCCCGGCCACTGCTCACTAAGAGAGAATGTCAAGCTTTGATGCCGTGTAAGTTCGTGCCCAAAGGCCGGGCAAGGCACCCCTTGTTCCAACTTTCAAATCTTGAACCCATTCTTCCATACGAGGGACAAATGCCCATTCTATTCAACACTTTTTATATGTCACAATCCCTGGGCAACATGATGCTTCATGTTCTAACTCTTCAACACCCTCACATTATTATTCTTTGCCCTCCAAGGAAGTTGTCGTTTATTGTTGAAGCTTCGTCACGGGCTCTTGCTTTATCCATTGGGCCAATTGGCTATACACTTTCACTGCCATGGAGGGGCGGTTATCTTGGTGCTAAGGGGCCTTCCACTATTCTATCCACCTTCTATTCAACGCCATCCATATTCATGTCTATCACCAATTCTTCGTGGGCCATTCCGGGGGAAAGGAGGAGGATCTCATCCTCTCGCCCTTCATGTTCTTTACATTCTTTGCATTTCATGCAATCATCGCATCCATTCTGTTGCATTCGCATGCATTTGCATTCCTTTTTCCCCGAGTTTCCAAACCCGTATCTTCCCCGCCTTCCAGAACCTCCGGATCCCCCACGCTTCCTGTATCCTCCACCTCTATCTTCGGGATCTCCAGGTCCCCTTACACTCGCCGGGCATTGTGCCCCCTCCGATCTTCCCTCAGGGCATCGCGCACCTTTCCAACTATTGCATCCGCATTCCCCGGATTTCTCTCTTGTTCTTCTGGGGCATCGCACCCCATGGTGTTTCATTCCTCCGGAACCTCCGGACTTTCTTCCAGGGCATCACGCCCTTTTCTATCTTCCTCCTCCGGAACCTCCGGATCCTTCATCATCTTCTAGTCCACTCCCCCCAGGGCATCGCATCCTTCCAAGTTTTTCCTCCCTAATTCTCCCGAGGCATCGCGTCCCCTTTCCTACTATTTCCCTGGAACCTCCAGGTGTTTTATCCCTCCTTTTAGGGCATGACGCCCTTTCTGATTCTACTCCTCCGGAACCTCCGGACTTTCACCCAGGGCGTCGCACCCTTTTTTGTCTTCTTCCTCTGGAACCTCCGGATCCTTCATCCCTCTCTCTATCCCTTGGGCATCGCACCCCTTTCCGTCTTCTTCCTCCGGAACCCCCGGATCTTGCTCTTTGGGCATCGTGCCCCTACACACCCTCACGTCCGGATCTTGTAGGCTTCCCACTGATTCTCCCTAGGCATCGCGTCCCATGGTATTTTTCCCCTCCGGAACCTCCGGACCTTCCTGACCCTTTTCATCCACTCTTCCCGGGGCACCGCGTCCCTCGGCATTTTCCTCCTTCGGAACCTCCGGACCCACCATCTTTCTTCCGATTTGTCTTATTACTCTTCCAGGACATCGCGTTCTTCATTTTCTTCCTCCTCTTCCATCATCTTTTTCCCTATTTCTTCCCAAGGCACCGTGTCCCTCGATATTTTATCCTTCAGGAGCCTCCGGATTCTTCTTCCTCTCATGATTCTCCTCCTCTGCCTCCAGACCCTCCGGATCCGCCTCATTCCATCTATCAATTTCTTCTTCTAATTCCTCCTAATAATGGGTCCGACCCAACTTCTTCCGCATCCACTACCTTGGGCATCTGCCCTTTCTCCCACTGCTTCCGAGGCTTTAGTCCTCACTCCTCTTCTTGATTTTCCGCTTCTTCTGTAGACTGTTCCATGTGATCAGGGTCTCTGCGCCTTAGCGAGGGAGTTCTAGCCCTTGCCTCTCTTCCTTTTCTCCTTTCGTCTGAGTCTAGTCTGAGCACCACTCCTTCTTGTTAAGCCACTTCCAAAACCTTGGCTTCCAATCCTTTTATCTGCCAAAGAGGACTATCCCACGAGGATCAACCCCGCCTCTCGCGGCAGCTGCTTCAACAAAGATCGCAAGGTAACATATTGGCATAAGTACGGTTATGATATCATTATCTCATTACTTCACGCATGATTTTCAAAATGAAGTGCTTCCTAACAAGATTAAGCGTGGAATTTTAAACCTTTACCTTAAGTTTTGTTTAAGTTAATCCAAGAGTCGAAAAATAGTCTTTAGACTTGCTATGCAGCACTTTGGTTAATAAAAATCCCGCGCTGGGAGTTCAGCATTCCCTCCCCGCTTGTTAAGAGCAACCCTTAGCTGGGCACCACACACACTTCACGGCGTCCTTAGCCGACTCCTTTGGGTAAACATCGTCCCTACTTTGGCCATGCCATGAGTATATCTGAAAGTCTTTTTATCTTCTTTACTCGGCCGAATGCAGGTGCAAGAGGTTGACGGATGAGATGACTGACCTAAGTACTCCCCAATACGAGAGAAGTCTCAAATAGGGGCAGTCTTGACCCAGAATAAAGTAAAATTTCATGAAATATCTAGCCACGAAAGGGCTATTATGAAAATCAAGTTAAATTTCGATAAAATGCAAAATTATGAATTATGGCATGACAAGAGTGGCAAAGTCTCCGCAGGGAAAACCCTGGTCGTATGCATGTCAAGGGTCTCAAAAATCAAAGGCATAAAGCCCCGGCGCAACAGACTACCTCTTTGAGGGGTAATACCCTGGAAGGAATTCAAGTCCCGATACCTCACATCCTACACAAAGCTTATCTCCAATTATTCTTCTCTTCTCTCTCTAAGACCGAGTGTTTTTCAAGTATGGCCTTGGTAGGAGCACCGTTAACCAAAGGTAGCCGGTCATAGGGCGCCACCCTTAAATACACGCCCAACTTTGGGCAGTTTTTAGCGAAAGGGGAAGGAACAAGGACCCTTAGCCAGTGGTTTAAACATCCGTTGATGCTGCACTAGCAATGTCTAAACCAAAATCCCAAAAAAAATTGAATATAACCAAGATTCCAAAAAAATTAAATATAACCAAGATTCCAAAAAATCTGAATATTGCCAAAATTCCAAAAAAAAATTGAATATTGCCAATTGAATATTATCAAAATTCCAAAAAAATTAAATATTACCAAAATTCCAAATTTTTTTTGAATATTTCCAAAATTTTCATATTTTCCAAAATCAACATAAAAATTCAAATATTCTTTTTGAAAACTTATAAAAATTTGCATCCAAAAAATTTGCATTATATTTCTGATGGCATTATTGCAGGGATATCCTTTTACAGGGGCACGCAAAATCAAAAGAACAATCACAAGAGGTGCAACAAGTATCAAGGACTGTCTCATTCCACTATATCAAAAGGGTACAAAATGAGAGTGGGTACAAACAACCTCTCTAGCTCTCCCCTCGACCCTCGTGATCTCCCCCTCTACACGAGCTCTCAGCCTCCTCCTGTCCTCCCCGGGAAGACCTAGGAGGAGCCATCGATCCCCGAGAAGCTGAACCCCTATCACCGCGTGCTCTCCTCTCAGCATCTTCCCTCCTCTGATGCTCAGAGGAAGTAACTAAATAATCAGTGCTCGAATAGGCCCGGGAGTATCCCTCGTGCTGAGCTCGCTCACGCCCCTGCCGATAGCGCTCCTCTACATCTTTCGCCCGCTGCTCGTCCATTCCTAATCTAGTGCTCAACTGCACTCTCTCCAGCTCTCGCTCCACTCTCTCTCTGTCTCACTCCTCCCTCTCTCTCTGCCGCTCGCTCCTCTCCATGCCAAGGAGGGCACACAGCTCTATCACATCTCGAGGAAGCTCCTCCACATCGCGGCGCCTCAGCTCTACTTCTGTCATCCGCAGCTCCTGCTCCTGCACCCGAAATCTTGGTCAATAACTGATATTAATAAATTCCCAAGACTAAGATTAAAAGAACAGATTGCTTACTCTTTCCTGTAGGGAGGCCTCAGCTGCCTCCGCCCGAGCAACTGCACTAGCAAGCTGGCTCTTTAGATCGATGTGGTCACAGGCGGGCTGAGTAGAGGATGAGGCGCCATGCGTGGATCGGACTGCCTCTAGTTCCTCGCGCTGAAAAAGAAACATTATTGTTAATTGAAATTTAAATCCAGATCATTCTAATTACAAGTTCTTACCAGCTCATCTACGGTATGCTGGAGGTCCTCACGCTGCCGGATTGTAGAGTCAAGGAGCCCCTGAACCATGGCCAGTCTCCCCTCTATGTCAAACTGCATTAAAAAAAACATGGGGATCACATATCAAGCAAGTAACGCATTAAGGTTGGAAATGGTCAATGAATTAAAAGCATACATGTCCACGTGCACTTTGGTAGACCCGGCTACCGTATGTCTGAGAGTATGCCTGGAGGTAGGCATCATCTGAGTCCGCTCCCGCAGGGACTGGTCGGCCACGCCTTTTCCAATCTGCAAACTGCTCCCGGGCACGTTGCCGCCAATCATTTGTCCCCTGGAGGCCTCGAAAATGTCGCCCAGGTCGTGGGTCCGTCGCCTGGGTCGGGAACTCTACTACTGCCTGGTGGAGCCCCAGTGTTTTCATGATTAGCCTATAGTATAGGAGTTCAACCAGGTTGAGGGCGTGCAACCAGATCTCTCTCTCGAAGTATGGGATGGCCGCCTCCACCCAGGGCATCACCCCGATATCCCTCTGATACGGAGTCCAGACCACCTGCAGAGTTCAATTTGTCATTGCCCTTGATTTCATTCATATAATTAAATTCAAAAAAAAATTAAATTTACCTCTATATGGGGCATCATATCTAACATCTCCTGAATGTGGGTGACCTGGTCCTTCAAAGATCGGCTGTCTCGTGTTGGGGTCCATCGTCTGGCCAGGGGCAGTAGATCTCCTCGATCCTCCCAAGCACGCCTGAGGGTAGGAAGATACAAATTGCTCCAAACCTGAAATGTAGCTCATGTAATCAACATAAGAGGCAAGTCCATAATTTAATCCATGGAGTTTAAGGCTTAGAGAGATACCTGAAGTAGAGGGTAGAATCCCCCGAGTGAAGACTGGAGTGAAGAAATGCCAAAACTGTCGAACAAATGGGCTAGGACTGCCGCACCCCAAGCGTACCGTCCGACTCTACTCAAATCCTCCAGTAGAGGTAGAAATCGGTAGCTCACTGCATCACCTTGAGTCGCTAGAAGCAGCTTACCAATCATCAGAATAAGAAACCTCCTCAGCTCCATGTCGGCCTGTGCTCCAGCCTCGGTCGTGAAGCTCTCCCTGGCCTCAGCCTCTAGTCTCCTCTCATGAGCCGTCAAGGTCTCTCCCACCTCCTTCTGTGTGTGGAACAAGTCGAGACTCTCCTGTAAAGCGATCCTCGACACTAGCGAGGTCCGGACGGTCCCCTCCAGCTCCAAGCCTAGTAGTCTGCGCGCCATCTCCCGGTAGTCCGGGTAAGTGCAGCCTGTCACTGCCGACCCGTGCACCCGCAGTCCAGTAATACGAGTGACATCCTCCAGAGTCGGGATCATATGACCCCAGGGGAAGAGGAAGGCCTTGCACCCCGTATCCCATCTGGCTTTCAGGGCCCTTATCAATCCCACATCGACTCTCAGCACCTCTATTTCTAAGAACTCTCCAAAGCCCATTCGGCGGAGGCGGGCCCGTTGAAATTCTGGCAGTGCAAAGTAGACGGCCCGAACCAATGTCCATGAAATCCGGGCGCGAACTGCACCCTCTACACCCTGTACACAACAAAAGAGCAAGAAATATCAATTTGTGTTCATCAACAAAAGAAAAATAAGAAAATAAAAATAATTGGCATTCTGTTCTTGAACACGCTATATCGTTATAGCGCGTTCATGATGAACGCGCTATGTAAACATAGCGCGTTCATCTTCGGAGGGTAGGGGGCGACCCCTCATTCCCCAAATCTATTCCATGGGCATTTGGCCCTCTACATTGGTCTAAGGGGGCATCTACCCCTCCGTTTTTATCTTCCATAAAAGAAAAACAAGAAAAAAATCAAAAAGAAAACAAGTTAGAGGTGGTTTCTTACCAATCTCCGTTTTCGAACCATCGCGCCACCAACGGGCTCCGCCGCTATCTCCCCGGCCGCCGCGGCACCTTCAACCTCATCGGCCTTGTCGGAGGGGATCTCCATTTCATCTCCTTCAAGCCTAGCCGAGACGGTCGCCTCCGAATCGGGGTTTTCTTCCACGGGAGAGGGCGCTCGTTCCTCCTCCGTGCGAGATCGTTGACGGCCGCAGGTGGCACGCCGTTTGGAGCGTCGAGGAGGTTCTCCTTCCATCGGATTAGGGCAATGGAGGTTTGGGCTGGTTAGAGGGCGAGAGAAGGAACGGAGAGAGGGAAAGAATGAGTTTGAATGAATGAGAGGGGGGGTCGGTTTTGAATTGTGCGCGTAATTAACGCGCTATATATTCCTAGCGCGACATTATCGCGCTAGGTATATATAGCGCGTTAAGGAAAATAAAAAAAAGAGAAGAAGAAAAAGAAAAGAAATAAAAGGGGGCAGAAAATAAAAGAAAAAGACAATGAGAATGAGAATGTTTTGAGTGTTTTGAGTTTGTGATATCTTGCTTATGTGATATTGTGTATTTAAATTCGCACTTGCATTATCGCTTAACAATTGTATCCCCAGAAAAAAAAATGGCACGCCATCAGGTAAGTATTCCTTTATCCCTTCCTTTATTGCATTACTATATGATACTTACATTATTATATCTCAAGGACCGGCCGGTTCTCTGTATGATTCGGGATCTGAGTTCCCCTCTACCAAAAATAGTGATGATCTAGAAACATGCAGTTAATCGTCGGATAGACCGTTAGGTCGGATAAATTTGGGGACGATAGACTTCATCCCGCACGCCGTGGTTGCAGATAACTCTTGACCCGAGTCTGTTTGATTTAACAATATTATCCTTGAGTATCTTATATTTTATTCTTTCTTTGCATTTGTTTTAATGATTTCTTTTATTTTAACCCTGCACGCATCATGCCCTTTTCGCATTCATAAATGCCCAATTTTTCTTCCTAATTAAGGATCAATAATGCTTAAGTTTTCGAATAAAGAAATTCAATTCCATTCTGAATTTGAAAGATTGCTCCTAGTTAAGCGCTGGATCTCGTTGGTCAATGTGACCCTTGCCTGGAATTTGTCTATCTCCTTTCAACCCAATTCAACTTATCCCTTTTGGTCCACTCATTAGCTGTGAACCGCACGATGGCGTCGATGGATCCGCCAGGCTCGCGTCCATTCCACTAACTGAGTGAAATTCGTAGTTGCTACGCACTGCGGATGCCTCTTTTTTTCAAGAGGTTGATCAGCTCCCTTTTCTTTGTTCCACACCTATCATTCTAGGTAGGAGTCACCGGTGCTAGCTTGACCTTGTGGTTAGCTCGGAGTTTTCTGAATTATTCCTATCACTTGTCGGTTGTGACGGGTGTCTTTTTTTCCTTGATATGCACTTATCAGTCCGCTCCACTACATTTCCACTTCATCTCTCCGTCATTACCACTCCGTGTCATCTCCGTTTTGTCTCCATTTCACCTTCGTCTCGCTCCCCTGCAAAGCGCATATCAAGGAGGGGCATCTGTAGACACCCGTTTTTGACCGATAAGTTGAGCATTTTCTTTGTTCTCCTAGTTAATGCCCCAATTGATCCATAATTGGTTAATTTTCTAGGATATCTCCCTATTCTTGGCCCTACAATTCAATTTCCGTACCTTGGATCTCGTCTCGAATTTGACATTCTCGCACTATTCACTCACATCACTTTCTTGTTCATAGCGCGTTATGGACCTAATTGAATGATCATTTGAACAGTCGTTATTTCTTGATATTTGATCTTTACAGCATCCACTCTGGTTGTTATTCTTACTTAATATTTGATTAAACGACTGTCCAAAGGGTATTTATTCTTTTTTTAATCATTTGGTGAGCCAATCATTGTCGTGCTATATCGTCATAGCGCGTTCATGAAGAAAGCGCTATACTATTGTAGCGCGTTCTCAGTCAGAAACCCAGTCCGACCCGGACTCCCCTTTTTTCGGTTTGGGTCCTTATTTTGGTAAGTTTCCAATCATATTCCGTCCAAAGGAAGGTTCCTAATCCTAATAGGAGTCTTTTCCCCTCATTAATCGGCAAGATTACCTTGATTTGAGCCACCAAGTTCTTAGATTGGATCGAACTCGACCTAGGGTTCGTTCTTGATCCTTCTCCTATAAATTGGACCCTTGGCCGTCGTTCTGAAGGGATGCAACTCGAGATCTTGACGAGGAGGAGGCTACTCTTCGTTCCAAATCAATAATTCCTCGCTCCTCACACATCCAAGGGAGTATTTTGGGGCATATTGTGTTCTTCCTCGTTCTTAGTTTTTTCTCCCCAATTCGTTTATTTCAATCCTCGCATAACATTGGATATTGATTTCAAAAACACTTCTTTTACAAAATACACACATTCACACACACACCGAACCTATTTTTGGCCCTTCCATAGGGGTTTAAAAACCACCAAACCCCAAGGTGATCTAGCCCTTCACTTGTATGCTTTTGATTAAGAATAGGGACAGATTCTGCATAAATCATGATCTAATGGACCTTTTCTTTGTTGTTTATGATTGTTTGCAGGCACTAGAAGATTGATACGTGGAGCCCTTGCACTTTGGCCGGCCTTGGAGCAAGGAAGAAACGAATCCAGTTCATACCGCTTTCTATCTGATATCGCGCCATACGAACATAGCGCGATCTTTAGAAGGCGCTATGACGATATAGCGCGTTCATTCCCAGGCCAACTCTTGGCCTTCCCTGAATTTCTGAGGTATGTAACATGCCCTTATTTTGATCTTCATATTATTTGGCATGTTGTTGGCCTCAGTGGCGATCACATATTTTTATTATTACATGTGACCCCCCCCCCTTTTATCATTGATTTTAGTTCTATATCTTGTTAAATCATCACTTATTCAAATCATCAATTAGGGAAGGTCTAATTTTAGATCTACAAAGCCCACTCGATAATGAATCTGGAAAAATAAACCACAAGTAACACACGGAGTTTTTAGGTGGTTCGGGTACACTGCCGTGTCCCCTACGTCCACCACTCACACGTGAGGATTAAGACTCCACTATGAAGTGAGCCACACACACACGCTGTGTAGAACAACAAACACACACACACGTGGCACCCGATCTGGGCTACCAAACATACATACACACACACGTTCGTGTTTCCGATCACGATCACCACATACAAGAATCTGATTTAAGATATACAATAAATGCACAAGCTCAAGAAAAGGATTCAGAAAATGGAGAGTGAAGAATTGTTTATCGTGGTTGAGGCTCCCCCTTTCACTTCTTTGAAGGTAATTGAATGCTTCTGTAGGAGGAAGATCGATCCTTGAGGAAGAATGAAGCTATGTCGCACAAGCAAGGTTGCAGCTTTGATATCCCACATAGCTTGCTGTTGGGGATGATGTAGAGGCTTGATTCAAGCTTCCTCCCTTCACTTTCAGGGTCAGAACAAGGTGGAAGAAGCCCCTAGAGCTGCTGCTGCGAACCTGCACTCACAAGGGTTAGAAAAATAACACACTCTAGATGCCTCTTGCTTCTTAGGGTTTCATACCCCAATAGGATGTATATATATAAAGTTTGAACCGTTCAAAGACACCCTAGAGACCAGATCCATAAAACTTGGAACGATTGAGGGAGGTTAGGTTCGATTGGTATGACTTTTGGTGCATGTGCACGCAAGTCAAAAATCACGGCTCGGGTTCAAGACTGAAAGGGTCGACCCTTGGGGTCGACCCTCGTGAGGGTTTTAAGGTTTCTGGGCCAATGGGTCGACCCTCAGGGGTTGTCCGTGCGGGTTTGGAAATGAGTTTTCAGGGGTCGACCCTTGCGGCTGGGGGTCGACCCAATGGGTCGACCCTTTCAGCTGGAGATCAAAAACCCACGTTAACAGAACCAGTGGACCTAGGGGTCGACCCAATGGGTCGACTCTTGTTCCAGAACATCCAAAAGGTTGATTGAAAGACCCACTAAGTCCAAGAACAAGTCTAGGGGTTTCAAGATGGTTTTTAAAGCATGAGAGGGAATGAAACTCAAACCATTTAAACTTAGATAAGTTCTAAACCAATTTAATCCTTGAGATCAAAATAATGAACTTCAAACCACACAGTCAAAAGTCAATATGTTGAAGTCGATCTCACCAACCGTCCTCGAGTTCCTTAAGCACGTTCCTTGTCCTGTAAAGACATACATTCTGAATTAGATTTAGCATTGTAATTTACGTTCAAAAGCCTTACCAGACGAAGTTACTCTTGTACCTCCAAAAGCTCCAAGTCTACATCAAGGATGTGCATTTCCAAAGCTTTTCATGTTGGAACAACTCAATTTCAATTCACACATAAATATAGTGTTTGGTCATCATCAAAATCTATTTAGTAATACCCACAAGGAGGGGGTTCAACAAGAGATAATCGAATTATCTTCATCTTTCCTTTGATAATCTCGACCTGAAAATGCTTCTAAACCCTAATTTTGGGGCTGGTTTCCTAGGCTCTATAAATAGACCCTAGAGGCCGGGTTTGAAAAAAAAAGGGGGGGGAGAATTCAGGTCACGGCGAAGCCCTGCCGAATCCTTGAGTGACCTACGACCAGGGAGGGAGGCCTTCTACGTCCATACAGGCCTCCGATCCAGGGAGTAACTTTTGTTTTGAGTCCTTTTTTTTTATATTTGATAGTCCGTCATTCCCTTTTGGTTGCATGCATCATTTTCCACATTTTTCTTTGCTTGCACTATCATTCACACACCCTCCCATGTTTTGACGCCCCCATGGGTTTAAAACTCCCCATGTATCCCCCACTTCACTTAGTTACGTTTATTTCCTTTCATGTTAGCATTTACTACACTCTATAGTTCTGACATTGGGTTTTTCTTCGTGTTTTACACTCTGCTTCGCAGGTCAGCAACTCACTAACGCGAGGCCCATCCTTTCTGGCCGGCCGGAAAGGGTGGAGGTTGGACTCTTGCGACTTCTGGCGTGGTGGTCTTGTGCGGCTTCTTCCGGACCTTTCAAGAGGAGGTGCGGTCGATTTTTGACCGCTCTTCTTCTTTCTGCGGTCTTCGTAGAACCGTTCATCCGTTAGGAGTACTTCATCCCGCGTCCTCTGCAGCGCTCTTAGACGGTCTGTCATGAGACCGTTCTTCACTATAGGCGGCTCCTACTGAGCCTTACATCCTTGCATCCCTGCAAACAAAAGGCGAGTGCCCCCCCTTTCCAAGGTACGGTGTGTCAATCACATTAGGCACCCTGGTGGCGATCACTTGTTTACGCCCTTCTGTTCTCCTTCTACAGTTCACATTCATTTCATATCTTGATTTAGTAGAAGGGATATAAGATATCTTTTGAGTCGGTGTG
This sequence comes from Amorphophallus konjac, assembly GCA_022559845.1. Lineage (NCBI taxonomy): Eukaryota > Viridiplantae > Streptophyta > Magnoliopsida > Alismatales > Araceae > Amorphophallus > Amorphophallus konjac. The sequence continues at coordinate 98,072,568 of CM040121.1, forward strand.
GAAGAGAAAGAAAGTAGAAAAACATATCAACATGCCTTGCCCTTGAACATTCGCTGGAAGAATAGAAGAACCACTTTCTTCCCCTGGAACATCTCGGGGCACATTGGCTTGCACTTGAACTCTTCGCCTAGGCGCCATTATTCTAAGCGTAAACAAATAGATAGAACCAAAAAGCATAAGTAATTGCCGGAAAACATCCTAAGTCAGCAATCGTGGCACACAAGGACTTGTTCTGGACTATTGTAATTTCAATGCCTTATACAACACCCCAATCATGCTCTGATACCAACTGTAACGGCCCGGAGATCCGGGTACCGGTAAACCGATACCAAGAACTCGGAGACGCCACCCAAGAGGCTGATGAGGCCCCGTAAGGGTTGGGAGGATTTTTTGAGGAGGTGCATAATGAACTAAAATTACACGCACATTTTTAAGATAATAATTTTAAACGGAAGTAATTTAAAACGTCAGAGTGATATATTCATATAATAGTTCAGGTCCATCCCGTACAAGTCCAAACACTGTAGAAAAATCAAAAGGAGACAACTACACGGGGCATACCCCGGTCAAAACAAAGGAGAGACCACTGCTGGCACCTACGACTGCCTGTCAAAAACACGAGAACCACCCGCGGACTGCTACTGCTGCTCACCTGGAAAGGAAAGGGTGAGTCTCACATCATAGACTCAATAGGGTTCACGCAGATCCCTACCTCGTAGCTAAACTTATAAAAGCAGTAATAACACAATGGCATGGGAAAATGAAAACTAAATAAAATTGTACTGTTGTAAGAACAATTAAATATAGACAAAAACACAGGAATCTACCAATAGAATTAAAATTCATCATTTCCAAGTGACAAGAGAAAGTGAGGACCACCAAAAAGAAGACCAGTCGCGTCCACTGACGACTTATACTGCGTCTCGGGTATCTCCACTAGCCTGGAACGCGGCAAGTGAGACACATAACAGTAACCAAAGTCAAGAACTAGTCAGGGTCACACTCGTCAGTGTCAGTCCACGCCCCTGACCACGTGTGCACAAACAAACTCAATGCCTTGAGCCAGGTCTCTAGCTAGTTTCCCCCCCAGTAGGATGCTACTGCCAAGCAAGGGGGCCCACGGAAACCATCTTAAAAACCGTATACCAGGACTGCCCTCCACCTCTCCTAGGTGGGCCGACACTAAAGGTCGTCGGGCTACGACTAGTGGTTCCATCACAAGGAAAGAGAAAACAACTCTACTGGGATATGAGAAAGTGCCACAGTTCATAAAAATACTTAAACATGGTGAAGATGCAATATTAAAAGCATAATTAAATAAACATGATTGAATTTAGAAATTGCAGGGGTCAAACGGTCTAGTCAGGGCCGTAAGGCTCAGGTAAGCGGTTGAACGATTGGCCGCTTCACTTACCTAGGCGGTCTCACCGTGACTGCTTAGCCACGGTCACTTCACTATATTTATTGAACAAAATGGAAAACGGTCTAGGACAGGGCCGCCTGATCAAGAAACGGTCACGCGACTGACCGCCTAGTGTTGAAAAATGGTCCGGTCTAGGCCGCTACGCTTACACCGCCTCAATCGGGACGAAGGAGCTTATCGGTCGGTTGCTGGGCCGCTAAGGTCGACAGACAGTCGGACGAAGGACCACCATTAACAAAAAACGGTCAGGCCGAGACCGCTAAGGTCCACCGCCTTATACAACCAATAAAATGGTCCCTGGAAGGGCCGCTTGCCTTCCAGAGAACCCGAAACGTGGGGAACTCAAATGGAACCCCTCCCAATCGATTCAAATCGATGGGAATACAATTGTAAACCTATTCCCTGCCTTCATACATCCATTCCATAACATTTCTACATCCAAAAACATAAAAATAATGGCCATGGAGTGATTTTCATGGATTAAAACATAAATGACTATGTTCATGAATTTTTACTCAAACTATGAGAAAACATAAGACAATGGGCATGCAATTAGAAGTAAAGCATCCTAAGAGGAAGGGTAATCCATCCCTCTACTTGGTTTGCCAATTGCTACGCCGTTCCTTGCCGTTCTTTACGAAGGAACTGCGCCCAACAACGTGGGTTTTCCACCACCATGCTCCACGGTCGCCTCCACGACGATAGCACCGCTCCTCCTATGCCTTGGGCATGCCAAGGCCACCTTCTGCCGATCCTGCAAAGCCCCGGGGTGATCCCACCTCCAAGGAAAGCAAGAGAGGGGAAGAGAGAAACGTGGGGAGAGAGGAAGGAGCCTCCTTCGATGGTTCAAACAAATGAGCATTTGTTTGATATTTTTTTGTTATAAAACCTTTAATTGTAATAAGACATCAAAATAAGTAAAATTGCATATATGCACTATCTAACTTCTAAAAGCTTATACAATTAGGCTAACTCAATTGAATTTGGCCCATTAGGCCCATTAAAAGGTCTAAACTCATGAATCTTTTCATAACTCGACACCGATAAGAATCCGTTAACTACCGAGTCTTACATTATGGCTACAGCTTCAATCCATTTTGAAACATAATCGACCGCCACCAAGATGTACTCATTCCCAAAGGACGGTGGAAACGGTCCCATGAAGTCTATACCCCAAACATCAAAGATTTCAACAACCAGAATGGGATTAAGCGGCATCATATCTCTCTTCGAATTATTGCCCACAGCTTGACACCTCAAACATATTTTTGAAAATTCATAAGCATCCTTAAATAAAGTGAGCCAATAAAAACCACTTTGTAATACCTTAGCTGCAGTCTTCTTTCCAGAAAAGTCTCCCCCACAAGTTAGATTGTGACAAAAATTCAAGATAGATTGTTGCTCCTCCTCGGGGACACATCTTCTTATGATCTGATCATGACCCAAATGAAATAGTTCCGGGTCCTCCCAAAAATAGTGCTTGACTTTAGAAAAGAATTGATCATTTTCCTGCTTAGTCCACCCACCCGGGATCTGTCCTACTGCCAAGTAGTTAACAATGTGAGCGTACTAGGGGGTTGAGGTGTGAGAGATAGATAACAGTTGTTCATCTGGAAAAGAATCAGACATGGGAGCACTCACGGGTATCACTATTCTTGACAAATGATCAGCCACAACATTCTCTAACCCCTTCTTGTCTTTGATTTCCAAATCAAATTCTTACAGTAATAGAATCCATCAAATCAAACGGGGTTTAGCATCTTTCTTGGTGAGCAGGTATTTCAAAGCAACGTGATCGGAATAGACAATGACTTTGGTCCCCAAAAGATATGAGCGAAATTTCTCTAGGACAAACACAATGGCCAAAAGTTCTTTCGCCATGGTGGTATAATTCAGTTGAGCATCGGCGAGAGTGCGACTCGCATAATAGATCACCACATGTTTCTTATCTAATCTCTGGCCTAAGATAGCTCATGTAGCATAATCTGAGGCATCGCACATGATTTCGAACGGTAGCGACCAATCCGGTGATTGAAGAATCGGAGCTTGGGTCAGGGCTGCCTTCAGAGAATGGAAAGTCTCAAGACAAGACTCATCTAACTGAAATGGAGTGTCTTTGACTAGAAGCTTAGTGAGCGGACGAGCAATGGTAGAGAAGTTCTTAATGAATCTTCTAAAGTGACTTTTCTCCCAGCTTAACATAAGATTAGATTCTATGCTCCTTTTCAGCACCTTAGTCAAGTTCTCCAAACAATCTTTAAATGAGGTACTAAACACAGAGAAGTCATCCATAAAAACTACCAAAAATTCTCCCACCATTTCAGAAAATATTGCCATCATACAACGCTGAAAGGTGGCAGGAGCATTGCAAAGTCCAAATGGCATTCTCCTGAAAGCAAATGTACCGTAAGGACATGTGAATGTAGTTTTCTCGTGATCTTCCAGGTAGATTGCAACTTAATTGTACCCGGAGTAGCCATCTAAAAAGTAGAAGTATTCTTGTCCAGCCAGCTTTTCCAGAATCTGATCCACAAACAGGGGAGGGAAATTATCTTTCTTTGTCATTGAATTCAATTTTCTATAGTCTATGCAAACTCTCCACCCCATTTGTAATCTCATGGGCACTTCTTCTCCTTTTTCATTTGTAACCACGGTCAGCCCAGATTTCTTTGGAACAACTTGTGTGGGACTGACCCACTTACTATCAGAGATGGGAAATATGATCCCAGCATCCAACCACTTCACTACCTCCTTCTTAACTGCCTCTTTCATGTTCGGATTTAGCCGACGTTGCATTTCCCTACTCGGCTTGGCATTGTCCTCTAAATAGAGGTAGTGCATGCAAACATCCGGACTAATCCCTTTGAGGTCCGCCACAGACCAACCTATCGCCCCTCTATGCTCCTTAAGGACATCTAAGAGTTGAGATTCCTGAGCGGAGGTGAGGTTAGAGGCAATTATGATAGGTAAAGTTTGATCAGGGCCCAGATAAGCATATTTTAGAGAATCCGGAAGAGGTTTGAGTTCCAGAGCAGGAGGGTGTTCAAGAGATGGAAGGGCATGTTCGGATTATAACGGAGGAAGTGGCTCTATCCTAGAGTAGGGTGTAAAAGAGAGAGGGGAATCTTGAAGCAAGTTACCCTCTTCTACGGTATCCTCGATATCATCCAGACTTTCTTCAATTAACTCCTCGAATACATCTATAACATTACATTCTTCATCTTGATTCGAGTTCTGAGAAGCCTTAAAAACATTCAAGGAAACCTTCTCTCCTCCAAATGATATATCCATCATTCTCGTGGCATAGTTTATATTGGCCTTAGCAGTAACAAGAAAAGGACGTCCCAAAATAATAGACGTATGTTTCAATTCCTGAGACGAGGCCATGTCTAAAATAAAAAAGTCCACCGGGAAATACCATTCATGCACTTTGATAATAACATCCTCCAATAGACCCCTTGGAGTTTTCACCGATCTATCCGCTAAATGAAGGATTATTGAAGTTGGTTTTAATTCCCTAGATCAAATTGCTCGTAGATAAAGGTGGATAACAGATTTACACTGGCTCTTAGATCCAGTAATGCCCGATCAAAAGTAACACCACCTATGTCATAAGAAATCAATGGGGCTCCGGGGTCCTTCAATTTCTTTGGTAAATGATTCATCAAAACAGCACTCACATCCTTAGACAAGTGGATCTTTTGAGTCGACTCCCTCGATTTCCTCTTTGGTGTACATAACTCTTTCAAAAAATTTGCATAAGCCGACACATGCTTGATCTCATCTAATAATGAAATATTAATGTTCACCTGCTTAAATAATTCCATTAATTCTTCTGGTTGAACCGGTTGTTTCTTAAGAGCTTTAAACTTTAAGGCATCTGGGAAAGGAACCATAGGCACGTATTCATGGGGTCTTTCACCAACCTTAGCTTTACCCTTGTCAAGTTCCTTCCTTTCACCTTCCGGCTTCTTCATTTCAACGATGATGGGTGCATCTTCCTCACTATCACTTTCTTCTTGGGCCTCTTAGGCCGAGCTACTTCCAACTCCCATAGCCTTATAAGGATCCGCCAGACTCTTCCCGCTCCTAAGAGTAGATATAGCCTTAACATTCTCAAATTGAGGGCCTATAGGAGGGGGAGGCTGAGGTTGGGTTAGTTGAGGAAGAAGAGGGGCTCTTTGGTGAAAGCCCGGAGGTTGATTCTTAGGGTTAGCCACAGGTTGGTTAGGAAGTTGACCTAAATCTCTCCTCATATTGCTAGCAACCAATTATCCTATTTGACCCTCTAACTTGGCTATGGATTATTACTGAGACTGAATGAGTTATTGTTGAGCAAGAATGGATTGATTCTGAGAAAGCAGAAGTTGTTGGAGTTGGTCGAATCTGTCCTAGAAGTTGGGCTGAGGTTGATACAGATTCCGAGCTTGATTGAATTTATTATAAGGAGGGTATTGCTGATGTTGGCCCTGAGAAAATTGAGCTTGATGGTATGGGGCCTGAGAATGCTGAAATGGAGGTTGAGATTGTTTATGTTGATGTTGATGAGATTGAACCAGAGCTTGAAAGGATTGCCTTTGAATGGATTGATTTGAGGGATTAGATGACATGGATGGTCCTTGCTGATTTTTTCAAGAAAAATTTAGGTGGTTTCTCCAGCCTGGATTGTAGGTGTTGGAATAAGGATCATAAGAAGGCTTAGAGACACCCTGAGCAGCGAAGATTTGTTCTTAGATGAACGGGGGAAGTTGGGCCGCATGGGGCAACCAGTAATGGCATGAGTCGGGCTAGAACAAAGAGCACAAAGTTCTTGAAGGTTAGTATCTGAGAACGGTTGAGGCTGATGAGCAGAAGAGACAGAAGGTTCTTGTCTATTCATGGACAACAATTGATCTAACTTTTGTGATACCAAATCCACCTTCTCCATCTTTTGCGCCAGCAGGTCCACTTTATTTAGCTTTTGCGCAAGACCATTGATGTCCATCTTATTCTCAGATTCTCCTTGATTCTTAATTTCATAAAGCCCACCCCTCTTAGAAGGCCCAATCATTCTCTCATAAGATGAAAGCGAGATATGACTAATTGAGTTTTCACTTAACATCTCAAATAATTCATAAGCTTTATCTTCGCTCTTACTCATAAAAGCTCTCCCACAAGGCGCATCCACCATTTGACGATAATTTTCAGTTAATCCCTCATAGAATGCCTGAACTATTTGCCATCTTGATAATCTATGATGTGGGCATTTTCTAAGAAAATCTTTTAATCAATCCCAAGCTTCATGGATTTGTTCCCCAGGATTTTGAGTGAATCCAGTAATTGCTCTCCTCATAGTATTGGTACGCCCTATGGGATTTTTTTTTTTCAAAAACTCTTTTTACATTTCCGCCCATGTATCAATGGATCTTCTCAATGCTCCTAACTAATACTTAGCTTTGTCTTTTATGGAGAATGGGAAGAGAGTCAACCTAAGAGCATCATCAGAAAAATTTTGGATCTTGACTGTAGAGCAAATCTGGAGGACCTCGTCAAGATGTTTGTACGGATATTCATTGATATTGCCATAGAAAGATGGCAACATTTAGATGGTGCTTGATTTGATTTCGTATTGGATGGCTTATTTTTGTGGTGCTTGAACATAGAAGGATGGTTGATATTGATTTGGCATGAAATAATCCTTCATCTGCTTAGGAGCTTCTTATTGATTATGATCTGCCATGAGGTTAAGTTGATGATGATTTCTAAGATGCACAAACCTCTCAATTTTGCCTATAGGTCCTAGCAAGGTTGGATATAGGGATCTCCTACCGTTCATACATTGCAATAGGACCCAAAGAATGTGTGTTATTTTTGTATTTGTGGCAGTCAATAAATCAACAACTATATGAATGATGCATGCAAAAATGATGATTCTTTTTATTTAACAAAAGAGGAATCGGCACCTGCCACCAAGTTGGTTCACCGGCCAGGTAAGAGGTAGGGTTGTGGGAGGCTCCCCCTACTTTCGTAGGGACCTAATTAAATAACCACAAGTCTGCTTAAGACTTTTGTCATTGGACCTCTTTCCTAGACACCATTTTTTAAAGTAGCAACAAGTTCCAAAACTACTTTTTTTTTTTAACTTCTAAGGGCAAGCTAACTCTGGGGTGCTTCTTGGTACAACCGGCCCGGCGTCCGTGAGGGAATCCATGGGTGCAGGGACTTATAGAGGTCTTAGAAAAGAAAATTCTAATCCAAAGAGATGGAGTGCTCAATGGAGGGTCCTTCCAATTCCAAGAGAGGTGTGCCTATATTACCCTTAAGAAGGGAGAAAGAGAAGAAGAGAATGATATTTTTTTTTCAAATGATGCAAATATAAAGAATAATGACTAAACTATATGCAACAATGTAAGTAAGAGATATGAGAGTATGATGTCATAAAAAAAAGATTTTCTATTTTCTGATTTCTTTTTTTATTTTCTGGAATTTTTTTTTAAGAAGAGATGAATAAAAGAAAACTATGAACTAAAAATACCAAACAGCATGTAAATCTATTGAAAAATAAGGCCTAAAACCATGTTTTTCAAGTTTTCTGGATTTTTAATTTTTTTTTTGATTTTTCAGGAATTTTTTAAATTTTTTTGAGATTTTTCAGAAATTGGAAAAACAGACCATGTACCTACGCTTACTGACCTTTAGCGACACTTGATTTTCTAAGATTTTTCAAATTTTCAGAATTCCTGCTCCCTGTAGTGACAAATATAGACTTTCAGCGACGCTTTCTGTTTTTTACAACATATTATTTCTAGTGATTTTCCAAGTCTGAATTTCCTCTTTTTCTTTGATTTTCTGATTTTTTTCTTTTCCCTGCAAAATAAAAACAGAAAAATTAATATACAAATATACACATCAAACACAAGAATATCCAACTATAAAAATCATTTTCCTACTCCGGTAACGACGCCAAAAATTGATGCGCATAAAACTCGTCGTTTAAAAGTCGTGCCACAATTTCAAAAATAACCGAACTCACTCACTAAAAAGATATAAAATCTAAGTAGAGTGGTAAGAACGGGTCGATCTAACGAAGAGGAAATATTTCTTTTAAACAAGTTGAAAAAATTCTTATGTGCTGAAAATTGAACTTTTGAGTGAGTTTAAACTAAAGGAGAATAAAATTGTATGAACTTAAAACTAAAAATAAATATATCTAAAGAATTTGAGAGGGTTAAGAGGAGAATTTGGAAGGAGATAGATAAAGAAAATAAAAGAATAATTGCATAAAATTAGCTTTTATTACTAAGAGAAGAGTACAACATCTATGAAAGCTAAAAATTACAACTTGAATAAGTTAAGGGAAAGGGAAGAAATGAGCAAAGATAATGAAGAATAGCGCCGCTAAATCGCCGTGTCGAGCCTTTGAGGAGACTGCCCCGCCGTAGAGATAAACAACACATTTAGGGCACAGAAGTAGAAAATCTGCCTTAGGGATGTTTAGATGAAAATAGAGGAGGGAGAGATAGATAGAAGAGAAGGAAGGGAGTTTAAAACTAGTAAAATAGATATAATAAAAATAGAGCGAGATTAGAAGTGAAGTAACTTTGAAACCAGAGAGAATTAGAAGAAGTGGTAGAAGAGAAAGTTGAAGATCAGAGAAATAGGAAGAAGTTTTGTGAAGAGTGCAGAGAGAGAAGAAGATTAGAAGATGGTGAAAACTTGGGAAGAACAAAAGTGTACTGCGCTGATGAACAGTAACTACACCAAAAACTGAACTCTAGAAAACTGAAAATAACTTTAAAATGATGAGGAATTAGAGGAAGAGAAGGAAGAAGAAAATCTAGATATAAGAAAGATGAAGAACTTTTATGAAGAGACTAAGGCGAAAAGAGGAGCAGAAGGGCATAAAAACTGGGGAAGAACAAAGTGTAGATCCACGAGTGAACAGTAAAAATATAGGACAGCACCTTAAAAAAGAGATTATAACTTGAAAACAGCAGAGAATTGGAGGAAGACGAAGAAGAAGAAAATGAAAAGCACTTAAAAATGAAGAAGTTTACTGAAGACAAGAAATTGAAAAGAATAATAGAACAGCATCTAAAGAGCCTAAGAAAGAGCTAAAATCTTAAAAATACTCACAATAACAACAACAAAACCCACAAACCAAAACTCTCAAAAACTCTCCCTCCGTAACCCCTCAAAAGCCCCCTTTTATAGGGCTAAGATTACTCCCAATCTATGTTATTTTCTCCTTACCCACACTCAATGCAAATCTTTAGGTGCACCCACCTTTTCATGCTATTTAATCACACATTGAAGCCAACCCATGCACACCCATGTGAGCTTTAAAGAAACCATGTGTGAGTGTAGGGAGATAAGAAGAGTGAAGAGAAGGAAGATGGAGTGGTATAGGGGGGGGGGTGGAGGCCACATGGTGATGGTGGGGTGTGTGTGTGTAGAGTGAATGGAAGAGATGAATGTGGGGTAGTGCGTCTCCCTCTTTCTCTCTTTAAAATTTACACTCAACTTTACACACCTACATATGAAGTTACGTGTAACGACCCAAGATCCGGATACCGGGAAGAACCCGATACCACTCGAATCCTGGCCCACCGCCCACGAGCCGGGAGGGGTCGGAAGGGCTAAAAGGAGTGTGGAGGTACAAAGAAATAACAAATAAGGCTGGACAATTCAACGATTAACAGAATTAAATAACTACTACTACAACAGAGTCCAATCCAATAGAAAGTACAGTCTAAAGCAGTAAAACGTACCACATGCCAAGTGAACACTTGGTCCGGCGAGCTGGCAACTAAGAACCTCCGAACAACACCTTCGAACTTCGAGGAAGAACCGCCGCACCTGAAAAGCAGGGGTGAGCCTCCTGTCACTGGCTCAGTAGGGATCCCGCGGAACCCCAACCGAGAACAACGGCGGTAATGAAAAGAAAAAATAGCTACAACTATGGTAGGAACAGCGAACCGGTGGCCAGTCAAAACTCAGCACTACAGCTACTCCTACTGTACCGATTAAGCAGAAAGAGAAATCTCGATCTCACAATCGGGAATCGGACCACTCTAACACCAGGCCTATCGAGGACACACTCACAGAAAACCTGTCGTAGATGTCTACCTACACAGGCACGACCAACTGGGACCGCACAGTCCCATACTGGCACGGTGAAGTCTCGGCAATCCCTACCGAGCACCCCTGGCCACCACCTCGGGAAAGCACGCTGGAGCGGTCCAGAAACTACGTCTCGTAGACGGAAAATGGAACCCGAAAACAGGAGAGTCACGTCTCACGTGACAGGAGTACCTGCCCACCAGAAGCAAGGCCGGATGCGTCCACTGACGTCTTAGACCGCACCTCAGGTGTCCCCCTCAACCCCTGGTGGAACGGGGACACCGTACTAGTAACCACTGAACAAGTGACTAGCTGGGGTCGCGCTCGTCAGCGCGGGTCCAACCGCCCCCAACCACGTGTGCACGTACAGACCATGCATCCCAGGTCTGGCCCTCTGACTGATTTTCCCCTCATCCGGACTCTGGCTGCAAGACGTGGGGCCCGACGGTAACCAGCCTAAAAATCGTCTCTCTGGGGTAGCCTCGCCACCACTCCCTGGTGGGACCACTCGCGTGTCGGAAGGCTACGACTAGTGGGGAGTCACTGGTGTGACCACTCTCCGAGGAGAAACTCCGAGAAACACACACGCACCCTGCGCGAAAGTCGAGAAGAACCAAGTGGCGCTGAGCCACTGGACTCTAGACAGTCCTCTAGACTCACTAAATCCAACGGTCCTTGAGTCACAAGACTCGGGGACAAGACCGTCGTACGCAACGACACAATGTCGTTAATCTAGCCTAATCCCTAGGTCTAAAACCATGGTAGCACGAATATCGAGGTAGCTCACAAGCCGCCGAGACCATCCCCTCAAAAAGGGAACTCAAGAGATCTCCAGCCCCAGACTGGGTGACAGGACTCATAGTCCAAGGCCACACACATGGCCCACGCGGAAAGCACAGAAGCATGATTCCCAAGACAGCTCACAAGTCGCCACGCCGATTCCCCTATCCCAGGGAAAAGCAGAAAACCTCCAGCTCCAGGCTGGATGACTGGACTCACAGTCCAAGGCCAAACACACGGCCCACACAGGAATCATCTTCCGCGGAAAACTCACGACATGCGGGGGAGACCCCACCACACACACACGGATACACGGTGACTCGATCAAGCGTAACACAAAGCCCGGATCACACACACCTACGGGCATGCTAATCGAGGTAACACGGCACCTCTCGACACCCCAGAAACACGGACACAGCACCCACGGGGCGTCTGGGACACTCACGAGACCGAAGGTCAACCGCTGGATCACAACCAGGTCGACCGGAGACCAACACAACGCGAACCCGACATTGCGAGCATGGAAAACTCCTAGCGGTCTAACCCTAGGCCACCACAAGGCCTAGCGGTCTACACTTGGACCTCCAAAGAACGGCTAGCGGTTTAACACAAGACCGCTACACACTGAAACCATGGACCCCTAGCGGTCTACCCTTGGACCGTGAGGCACTGTCTAGCGGGTTACCTCTGGACCGCTAAACCTCCGGAATACACGAGACTCAAGCGGTCCTAGCGGTTTAACCCTAGACTGCCAAGGACCCTGGCGGTCTATCGCGTGACCGCCAGCCTTGAACTGACACAGAGAGACCCCCAGCAGTCTATCCTTGGTCCGCTTGGAGCCTTTAGCGATCTCTGGAATGACCGCTAAGGCGTCCCGAACCCAAAACTGCGGGAAAACGGCGAGAAACCCATTCCACTCCCCAATCACCCTCGGGTGATAGGGAAACAAAGGGGAAACCCTTCCCCAAGCCCCTAGACATTCAATGATGCCCTCAAACCACCGATTAACGCGTTAAAACGATAGATCGGGCTCACACCCGAAAATCATACTTTTTCCCCAAGATGGCAATAAACCAATGCTCGGCTCACCACGGCCTACAAAACTTGTGGGGAAGGAAGTGCACGAGCTGGGGATCCATCTCCCTACCTCCACCGAAGATTTCGCGCCCCGAGGTCGCCGATCCGCGAAGAAATCGCCACGAAACCCTCACCGGTTCACGAACTCGCAGCCGAGCTTCCATGCGCCTCCGTCCCCCGATCCTCGACCCATCCTCGCCGTCCTCGCCCTCGCGCCATTGCCGCCTCACCCCTGCCTGCCGCGGTCGGCCACCCGCGGAGAAGAGAGGGAGAGGAAGAGAGAAACGGAAGGGGAGAGAGTGAGAAATGAGAGTGAGGGAGAGAGAGAAAAAGGAGGTTAATATATATAGAAAAATCCAAAAGTTCTAAAAATTTAGGAAAATGCTAAAAATTACCTACGTGATCCTCGAAAGGAGCACAACGTGTCAGTACTGTCCCGGAGTCGAAGAACGCCACGGTTCGCCCTGCACAGAGTTTCGAAGGTACATCAGGGAAAAACACGTGTAAAGCACAAAATACACTCCGAGACCCCACAAAAATGATCTGAAAAATATCCGAAAAATCAGGGGCATTACAGCCCTCCCCCCTTAAAGTAATTTCATCCTCAAAATTCAGGACTAGCACCAAGTCACAGGGGAAGAACACCTCAATCAACTGACAACGCCGTCAGAGCCCCAGTACAGAAAAACCTCAATTCTCACGAAAGCACCGATCCTGAGGGACACAGCCAGACCACAATCACGAAGAACGCCCCGCTCAGCATGCCGTGCACCGTCCATTAGAGCAGGCATACACTAAAGGACACAGTCCGGCATCACCTCAGTCACAAGGAAAACCAATCATGGCACCGCTGCCACCATCTCACCCACCGAGGAGACACAGTCCTCATCACGAGAAAGAGCTACCAATCCATCCTATGGTCGGCAGACAAATCACACGTCAGCTTCACAACCAGCTGACTGGTCGCACACCCTTCTCAAGGGAATAACCAATACATAGCCTTCACCAACTCACACCTGGCAAGCCAAGCGCTCACAATAGCACTGGACCAACTCTGCTAGATGATAAACTTCAACAAAGCCGAGATCCCTTCCGGAAAGCACAACACGGAAATGACCACCAAAGGCCTCACAAGCACACGGCTCTCACCGTTCACGATGCACAACCAACAGCATCTTCTGTCTGTGAAAGACCATACACCGGTCGCCAACTGCTCGTCAACGGGAAACCTTCATCTGCCCAACAGGCACGATCCAACTCATAACAGGCCATCCGCTGACTCACATAGACAATTACCACATCTCAAGCCGAGCTTCTCTCGGGCACCGCATCCGATCTCGATCATCGCGACAACTCAACCCTCTCAGGGGAGCACGATGAAACCAATGACAAGACTTAGGAGTCTTTAGTCATCACCTCACTCGACTTAGACTTACAGAGGAACCATCCCATGCTGGTCACCAAACCTGGGATAACCATCCCAACGCCAACGTCCCATCAAGGACCTCCAACCACAGGCGTCACTCCTCCGTCCTGTCTCATCGAATCCTATCTCAATACATCCAAGTGGACGCCTGCCAACCCCGATTCCCACTCTTACCACAGAGCCACGGGACACCACCGAAATAATTCATGGCATACGTTTCTAGGGGAGGGAAGTGCCACCCAATCTTACGGCAACCTGGTCGCCGACGCCGCCACCAATGCACATGGGTCCCCAAGCAATACACACCTTACCATGGTCGACTACGAGACTAGCCTTACCAGTCACTCGCAGCTACCAACCGGAACCCAAAATCTCTCAGAGATCACTTCCTCTAGAACACGATCTTATCCGAGGACACAACCTCCAATACAAGTCGGGCACTAAGCCACCGACTCTGACCAACACGTCCTCGACCTCTATCAGGCGACATCCTCAACAACCCCATCCGGGTCTAACACCGACACCTGACACGGCTTCCATCATAGGAACAGGGTACTCATGCGGCACACTTGCCAACATTTTTCCCCAACACTCCATCCTGCGAGTGCCATGAACCATAACATCTCAAGCAACGGCACGGCAACAACACGTCTCACACTGAGGAACCAATCCTCCGATGCCCAACACAACCTCAGAAAATCCGCCCGTAGCAACCAACGCTACGATCCTGAACCTGTGGGTCACAGGCCCACCAGGCTTCCGCTGCGCACTATGATCCACTCGCACAGCCAAACACGGCAACTCGGGACTCGCCATCCCGACAATCCACAACTCGGCTGGTCAACCTCAAAAAATAGAGTGAGGAAAGCTCCATTACCTCAAACCTCGAGCATAGATTCACTTCCAAATCCGACAATGGCTCCGAACTGCCACGCATCGGAAAGTTCCAACACCAGCCAAGATTCGAACACCGCCCAACTGGCACTCGTTCTTCCGGAACAGCGCCAGCACCCTTACACACTAGGGGAAATGGGCACAACTCTCGCAGGCAACCACCTTGCCAAAACACGGATCACGTCTCGCACGGACTTCATGGCACACGAGGCCAACCAATCCGAACACACAATGCAAGACGATGAACCTTAGCCAAACACAATCTCCTATAAACCAAGGAAAAACTCAACATACCTCTGACCAACGGAAGGATCTCCATGCTCGACCTGACCTCAAACCTCGCACATGCTGGGAACAGCACCTTCCAGCACCAAGAAAACCATCGCCACGTCAGGTCAGCACCTCCGACACACTCAGCGAGTGTCACGTCGGACCACAATCATAGCATCTGCTGATGTACCACCGCTGCAATTCCTCGAACTGCAACACGCCACTCCAACAGCCGCAACACTAGCCATAATTGACAATTGTCAACGCTCATCCTCGAGTCCCGAAACTCACCGCAGAACCTTCACAACTCACCCGCCGCCACACACGGTGCATTCAAGACAGTGCACAGCGGCCACAAATTCCACGATCTGGGCAAGAAGCCAAGCCACTGTCGTACAATCTCGAATCAAATACAAGGTTACCACAACCCATTCACACACAAGAGCATAGGAGCAAGACTTACTGGGAGACCACAGCCCAATCCTACCTCGAAATCCGTAAGAATAACTGGGACTGACACGTCATTTCTGACGCCACAGAGCACAATAAGAACATCAGGCTCGACGAAACAGCAGCTCACCGAGAAGATCCTCAGCTCACCAAAGCACACTTCTCGATCAGAGCACCCGTTCTGCCACCTTAAACCACAACCTTAACACATCAAGGGCTGGGTAAACCTCAAACTGGAGTGGCCAGACTCGACAACAGCTCCCTCAGAGCACACTCACGGCCACATAACCACAAGAAATCTGCACCAGTCACCTGACCTCGCAGCATATTCCTCGAACACAGCACCGCAGTGACGCACCTGCCGACAACCTCTGCCCAACGCAGCACAACCGGGGCCACGACCCATCGGGAAGAAATCTCCCTATCACATCCCTTGGGCCCCACACCGACACAAAATTCGCGGACAGCAACCACCTTCACAGCGCCACACAGCGCACTCAAGCTCTCAAGCAAGAAACAAGGCGGAAAACAAACATGAAACCCTAAGCCAGCTGCCGACTGTACTTGACCTTATGGACTCTGATCACTGTAATATCTCAAATTCCTATGTACATCCACAACCACAGCTCTGATACCAGCTGTAACGACCCAAGATCCGGATACTAGGAAGAACCTGTTGTGCCCCTTATGCTTTGATGATAATGTGGTGTTTTAATGATAGCAACATGAATGAGTCACCATATTGTTTCGTTAAGAACAACACATTGAGTCACCATATTGTTCTGTGGAGATTGCATGAGTGTGCTAGGCCATGCAGTATTTCATACTCAATGCATATTTCGCTACATGCTAGTGTCTATATATACTGTCAAAGGTCTGAGCAATCCTTGGGCACTGCATAAGCATACTCAGTGCATAAGTCTTCGCATAAAGTATGTGCAGGGCTAGTTCAAGCCTGAGCTAAGGCTAGCTCTAGTCTGTGCAGATGTTTTGCATAATACATGTTTTGTCAGTGTGGCTCACGCATCAAGTCTGTACAGGCAAGTCTGTGCAGGCAAGTCTGTACATTGTCTGGTTGGTTCAACACAAAGTCTATACATCCATAGCAAGTCTGCACATTCCTTTTTAGCAAGTCTGCACACTGTCTGGTCGCATGCACGCAGAGTCTATACATTACCTGTTGTTATGTTCATGCATCATTTTAGCAAGTCTGCACATTGCTTGCACATTACACAAAGTCTGCACATTCATTGGTGTTATGTCCATACGACAGTTCAGCAAGTCTATACATTCTTTGCAGTTCTGGGTCTCATGTTGTGTCTCACTTAGCGTCTCATATTGTGTCTCAACATACCCAGCGTCTCATGCAAGTCTGTACATCGTCTGCTCTTCATGCATGTGCATAGTTCATGCATCTCTTCTTTAACTAAGTCTATACATCGCGTGAAGTCTGTACATCGGTCAAGTCTGTACATTGGGTGCTGCATGCTCACCAAGTCCATACACTATGCATTTGTGCATCGTTCAGAACACAAGTCTGTACATTCTTCAAATGGCATTCATTCTTGATGTACATACTTTGATATATGCATGCTGCATTACACACTATCAAGTCTGTACATCCACCAGCTGAACTGAGCAAGTCTATACATTGCCATGCTGCATTGCACGCGTTTAAAGTCTATACATTGCCTTGTTGTATTGCACGCGTTCAAAGTCTATACATTATTGTAGCATGCACTCTAAGTCTATACACTCCCTTGTGACATGTCTATACATCGGCTGTAGCATACATACTACGTGCAATCTCTTTACATCTTGTATAACTGTCTGAAGAACACTTTATGATTGATGCCCTGGCAGGTGCTATTTCGTGGAGGTTAATAAGGGCACGTGATCCAAGAATAGAGATGGCTCAGGATCAGGACACGTGTCATCCTGCAAGCTGAAATGTTGCCACGCAGCCAAGGTGTTAGGGCAGGAACTGTGGAGGACACACGCCCACCTTCCTGCTGCTGCTATATATATGAAGCTTCTTCTTCAGAAAAAGACCTGATCGTGATCGAAGCTGAAGGGGCAGAAGCAGAGAGTGAATTAGAGCCTGCACGATCCAGTGAGAAGAAAAAGAGAAGCAGAAGAAGAAAGAGGAGAGTGAAGAGAGAGAGAGAGAGAGAGCTCGTGAAGAAGAAGAAGAGAAGAATACGTTGAAGTGGTGCTATCTGTTGGCTCTTGGATCAGATCCAGACCAACTTGCTCCTTGAGAGCTATTTTGTGCTTTATCGTATACAGCTTTATGTTGCTATTTTGTTTCCCATCTTGTTTTTCTTTTAAACTTTTCTTCAAGTTGTTTGTCAGCAGAGCAAGCTGTGTTGCTCAGCGTTTACAGTGCAAGATTCCACTGGACGGGTTAAGCTGTAGTCCCCAGCGGTTGGCAAAGCTGTAATGCCCAGCGGTCAAGCTGTGAGTCAGCGGATGGCTAAGCTGTATTACCCAGCGGAAGCAAGCTGTGATGCTCAGCGGTTGTAGGCAAGCTGTGAGGCCCAGCGATTCAAGCTGTTAGTCAGCAGAATCCACACTCGAGTTTGAGTGTGGGGTGGACGTAGGTCTGGAGGACCGAACCACCTAAAAATCCTATATGCATTGGTTTGATTTCTTATCTGATTCTGTTAGATGAATGGCTAGGAGTGCTTCAATTGTGTACTCTGTCTGAATGCTTTAAGGCACAAGCTCCTTTGATTTGATTCTGTCTACGGCTTAGACTTGCTTAGGTTTTAATTCCTTTATGCTTTAATTCCGCAGTTCTGAGCATTAGATTTTAATTGAGCAAAAATTTTAAGGGAATGTTTCATTCACCCCCCCCCCCTCTGAATCCAACGCACTGAACCCAACACTTGGTATCAGAGCGGGTTGATGTGCATA
Organism: Amorphophallus konjac; assembly: GCA_022559845.1. NCBI lineage: Eukaryota > Viridiplantae > Streptophyta > Magnoliopsida > Alismatales > Araceae > Amorphophallus > Amorphophallus konjac. The sequence goes on from CM040121.1 coordinate 98,090,909, forward strand.
GGATCTAACAATCCACAGCAGATCCTGCATCTTCTGTGGTGCATTTCAGAGTGGGTTTCTTGTGCTCGGTATTTAGTTTCACTGACTTAGTGCCTTGCTTTGCTTATCTGGTTGTGGTGCATTCTTGTCGATTATCTTGTGCGCTGTTGTTTACTATCTGTTGTAATGGCACATCCTCCAATCTTCAAAGGTAATGATCTTGATCTATGGCTGAAGAACTTACATCGGTATGTTAGATTGAATGATCCTAAACTTTGGAAAGTAATGGTCCACGGTCCACACAAATTATCAAAAGATAAATCTAGATGGACTGATAAGGATAGACTGAAAGACTCTGTAAACTCGAGAGCATTAGATTTAATGAAAGCATCACTTGACAGAGCTCTAATTTCATGTGTTTCTTCTTGCAGGTCTGCCAATGAGATTTTGGAGAAACTAAAGCTTACCAGGAATCACAACACATGTTTGATGGCTGACCGGAGAAATGATCATGAGGAAACTGCATCCAAGGTAAGCTCTGAATCTGAAGAAATCTTGATTGATGATTTATGGGATATAAATGAGGAGCTGTCTGATAGATGTGAAAAATTAAAATCTGAGAATAAAAGGTTGAAAAAGAAACTTGATCAGGAGAGTTCAAAAGCTTCATGTGAAAATTGCTTAAAATTGAAACAATCTTATGATGCATGCTTGTCTGATATTCAGACATATAAGGAACAAATCGAAAAACTCAAAAATCAGTCCAAAGAATTTGAACACAAATGAATGAATCTTAAAAAAGAAAATAGCCTGATTTCTGAGAAATTGGAGGCTAAAAAAGCAATGAATCTAGAGCTTCAGAAAAATCTCAACAAACCTCAATCTGAGAAACAACAGGAAATGTTTTATGAATGTCAGTTCCCCTTAGACGATTGGATGCCTGATAATGAACTCCTAGAGCAAAACAGTAAACTGAAAGAGGAAATTAATAAGCTGAAACACCTAAACTCAGCAATGTCTGAGAGGCTAATCACTTTAGAAAAAGGGAAGAGTGTAAACCTGGTGAGCTCTAGTGAGTTGCTGAATGTTGAACAAGAAATTGCAAACATAAAGACCATCAATCAGATGTTAAACGAAAAGGCTGTGTGCTATGAAGATAAAATTGCTAACTATGAACTTCATGTTTCCAAACTGCAATCTGAAATTTCAACTTTGACTGAATCTTTGGCTAAATTTGTGAGTGGAAAAGAAAATTTGGATAAGAACCTTGGTAGCAAAATTAATTTCCAGCACGAGGGTCTGGGCTTTAACCCAGCTAATAAAAAGGGGTTTGACAGTAAGCTTCACACTTCATTTGTGCATAGTTCTGAGTCAACTAGCACATCTAGTGTACCTATCTTCCGATTCAGTGCTCAGAAAAATCAAAAATCCACTGTCAGTCCCAAAACTGAAGAACAAACTCAAAAACTGACAAATAATGAAAATTCACAGAAAAAGGACAAAGATGCTCCTGTTGGTACAAAGATTGCTGCACGCAAGTCACATGATCTCTCACACACTCATACTAAAAGGGGGTCATGTTATTATTGTGGGAAATTTGGTCATGAGATGGCTGAGTGTTTTGTGATGAAGAAGGATGATATGAAATTTAACAGAATTCATGCTAGGAATTCACAGGTTAAGAAATCTTCTTTAGCTCAGAATAAAAGAATTCAGTGCTTTTACTGTCACAGAATTGGTCATCTTATGCATAATTGTAAACTAAAGAAACAGGATGATTTCAATGCTAGAAAATTGCATGATAGAACTGTTCAGACTAAAAATCATGCAAGTCATAAGAAGAAAATTCAATGTTATTGTTGTGGCAAGCTGGGCCACACTGGAGCCCACTGCTGGCATAAACAGGGAAAGAAACTTAATTTTGAATCTGTCAAATTCCCTGCAAATAGGAATGTTTTTGGTAGGAATAAAGCTATTTTTAAAGAAAAGATTCTTGCATGTTTTGAATGTGGAAAACCTGGCCACCGAGCTTCTGAATGCTGGTGGGCAGGTAATGGTAAATCAAAATTTCATGCAAGCAACAGAAATTTTTTTGCCAACTTACATAGATTCCATGATTATAATAATGTCCACAAAAAGAATTCAAGGATGTTACATCATGTAGATATTGTGGAAAGTATGGTCACTCTATGAATAATTGCTACCTGATGGATTATGATGATAATGTTGCTAAAAGATCATCCAGAACACATGTCATAGTTAACTCGGGACCCAAGGCTGTTTCGGTCCCTGCAGGATCAAGTTGATTGACATGCTACAGGTGTGCCTTGGTATGAAAAAGAGGGGTAAATAAACCAGGGCACTCAACAGGAAGACCCCAGGATCCTGCTATTCAGGTTTGTTCTGACCATCCAGTTTAAATTCCATTATATGAAATTGTGAACTTGAAATGACTGCATATCATGTTGATCTGTTGGTGCTAAACTGAAGTTTTCTGAAATATGAATTGCACAATCATGCTTATGGTAATTCTCTTCTATCTAATTTGCATGAATCATATCTGAATATAAAATTTGATATCATGTGATGTGCTTTCAATACATTTCATGCATATAGTCAGGGGGAGTCCAACTATTTTTGATCAATCATATTGCTGCTTATGTTTTATCCTTCACATGATGCATCTAGACAGGGGGAGCATTTAAAAATTGGGGTTTAGTTTGTCACACTCTGAACACCTCTTGTCTAGTAATTGAATAACTCTCATCTGATTTCATACTATCTCTCTTGATAATGGATTCTGCCTTCTACTCATTATGTTGTCAAAGAAGAGCTTCTTTCAAACTTCTTCATGTTACTACCTGTCAGCTGATCTGTCTGAATTCCAGACTCAGCTACTGTTTGTTGATATACACTCTTCTGATATATTCCTTCATGTTGTTGACTCTTACACCAGCTTACACTCATCCTTCACATTCTTCTTAGCTGGTTTGAATGATTGTGTCTAGTGTTGATTGTTGATCAGCTGTGTCTGTATTCAGTCTGAGGAATTTAAGCTGCATGTCATGCAATTCAGTCTGAGAACTTTGTAGAAATTCCTATCATATAGGTTTAAGAATTACCACTGAATCAGACTGATATAAGATTAATGTATTCTCAGATTTGTAATTAAATGAATTGAAAATATCTGAATGATAAGCTTTAATAAATCTTAACCATCTGTGTCATAAAAACCTTAGACTCACTCATCATATATCTGAATATTTGAAATCAGGGCTACTTTGGTTAAGATACATAGAGTGAGTATTGTTGTTAAACATTAACTTTGAAAAATTTGACAGGAAATAAAATCAGTGAGTAATGAAATAACTTTGTTCACTGAGAAACTGGGTTTTCCATCAAAGAAATGGAGTGAACCCAAGTCATGAAGTGTCATAGTCACTTAAAATGAAAATTCATTGAGAACCTGACAGAGCAATGGCAATTCTGTGTTGAGTAACTGGGGAGTCTGGCCTCTGGTCAAGGTGTCTTCTCATGTAAAAAGACACTTATATTGTTAACTATGTTCTCGAAGTTGAGAGGCAATGACAGTTATCACACTGAGTAACTGGGTCACTTCACCTGAGACGTGTTGTGCCTCATGTAAAAAGGTGTTGATCAACCTAAATTACTCAGGAAAAATATAATGTGCTTCAAATGAAAATATATTGAAAATTCTGTCAACTCATGTTCTTGTAAAAGTGTTTAACCTCAGTACTAATCTGTGTAACTTTCAAAGGAGCTATTGAGATCATGTGTGTAAGATAAAGATGATTGGTTTTGAGTGTTATCTGACTATTTGGTTCACCTTTATTAAAACTTGGATTCAGATATGAGTATTGAGTTTAATTTGATAAATTTGGTATACATCAAAATTAAATCAGATTGGTTGAGTTGCCAATTCATAACCCTTTATGATAGAAGAGTCTATTCTTCTTAAGACTTATTGTAGTGGTGCAAGCATTAAAATCCCTCATGATCAGATTCATTCCTGACAGCCTGATCAACATAAATCTTGGTTCCAAATCTCTCTTAACTATTGATTATTCATTGAGATGTCTTGTGATTATTGTTGTCTACTTTTACCTTCCTATCATCAATCACTTTACTCTCCACACTGTTGAACTCTTCCATCCTGACTTCACTCATATTCTCAGGGGGAGCTTTGGTTATTATTTGCTTTAAGAGGAGAGTAGTTCTGCATGCATGTTGATAGGGGGAGAGATGTTTTCTTGTCATAAGGGGGAACTCCATTTCAATGAACTATGTTTCATTCTCTGTATTCTGAATTTGTGGGAAAATAGTCTGTGTGCTGAATTCTGTCTCTCAAACCATTTCCTTTTTGATTATGTCAAAGGGGGAGAATAGTTTGACGAGTCAGTGTGACTCATTATGTTGCCATCATCAAAAAGGGGGAGATTATTGTGCCCTTTGTGCTTTGATGATAATGTGGTGTTTTAATGATAACAACATGAATGAGTCACCATATTGTTTTGTTAAGAACAACACATTGAGTCACCATATTGTTCTGTGGAGATTGCATGAGTGTGCTAGGCCATGCAGTATTTCATACTCAATGCATATTTCGCTACATGCAAGTGTCCATACGGTCAAAGGTCTGAGCAATCCTTGGGCGCTGCATAAGCATACTCAGTGCATAAGTCTTCGCATAAAGTATGTGTAGGGCTAGTTCAAGCCTGAGCTAAGGCTAGCTCTAGTCTGTGCAGATGTTTTGCATAATACATGTTATGTCAGTGTGGCTCACGCATCAAGTCTGTACAGGCAAGTCTGTGCAGGCAAGTCTGTACATTGTCTAGTTGGTTCAACACAAAGTCTATACATCCATAGCAAGTCTGCACATTCCTTTTTAGCAAGTCTGCACACTATCTGGTCGCATGCACGCAGAGTCTATACATTACCTGCTGTTATGTTCGTGCATCATTTTAGCAAGTCTGCACATTGCTTGCACATTACACAAAGTCTGCACATTCATTGGTGTTATGTCCATACGACAGTTCAGCAAGTCTATACATTCTTTGCAGTTCTGGGTCTCATGTTGTGTCTCACTTAGCGTCTCATGTTGTGTCTCAACATACCCAGCGTATCATGCAAGTCTGTACATCGTCTGCTCTTCATGCATGTGCATAGTTCATGCATCTCTTCTTTAACTAAGTCTATACATCGCGTGAAGTCTGTACATCGGTCAAGTCTGTACATTGGGTGCTGCATGCTCACCAAGTCCATACACTATGCATTTGTGCATCGTTCAGAACACAAGTCTGTACATTCTTCAAATGGCATTCATTCTTGATGTACATACTTTGATATATGCATGCTGCATTACACACTATCAAGTCTGTACATCCACCAGCTGAACTGAGCAAGTCTATACATTGCCATGCTGCATTGCACGCGTTTAAAGTCTATACATTGCCTTGCTGTATTGCACGCGTTCAAAGTCTATACATTGTTGTAGCATGCACTCTAAGTCTATACACTCCCTTGTGACATGTCTATACATCGGCTGCATCATACATACCACGTGCAATCTCTTTACATCTTGTATAACTGTCTGAAGAACACTTTATGATTGATGCCCTGGCAGGTGCTATTTCGTGGAGGTTAATAAGGGCACGTGATCCAAGAATGGAGATGGCTCAGGATCGTGACACGTGTCATCCTGCAGGCTGAAATGCTGCCACGCAGCCAAGGTGTTAGGGCGGGAACTGTGGAGGACACACGCCCACCTTCCTGCTGCTGCTATATATATGAAGCTTCTTCTTCAGAAGAAGACCTGATCGTGATCAAAGCAGAAGGGGCAGAAGCAGAGAGTGAATTAGAGCCTGCCCGATCCAGTGAGAAGAAAAAGAGAAGCAGAAGAAGAAAGAGGAGAGTGAAGAGAGAGAGAGAGAGCTCGTGAAGAAGAAGAAGAGAAGAATACGTTGAAGTGGTGCTATCTGTTGGCTCTTGGATCAGATCCAGACCAACTTGCTCCTTGAGAGCTATTTTGTGCTTTATCGTATACAGCTTTCTGTTGCTGTTTTGTTTCCCATCTTGTTTTTCTTTTAAACTTTTCTTCAAGCTGTTTGTCAGCAGAGCAAGCTGTGTTGCTCAGCGTTTGCAGTGGAGGATTCCACTGGACGGGTTAAGCTGTAGTCCCCAGCGGTTGGCAAAGCTGTAATGCCCAGTGGTCAAGCTGTGAGTCAGCGATGGCTAAGCTGTATTGCCCAGCGAAAGCAAGCTGTGATGCTCAGCGGTTGTAGGCAAGCTGTGAGGCCCAGCGGTTCAAGCTGTTAGTCAGCAGAATCCACACTCGGGTTTGAGTGTGGGGTGGACGTTGGTCTGGAGGACCGAACCACCTAAAAATCCTCTGTGCATTGGTTTGATTTCTTATCTGATTCCGCTAGATGAATGGCTAGGAATTCCTCAATTGTGTACTCTGTCTGAATGCTTTAAGGCACAAGCTCCTTTGATTCGATTCTGTCTACGGCTTAGACTTGCTTAGGTTTTAATTCCTTTAGGCTTTAATTCCGACATTCTGAGCATTAGATTTTAATTGAGCGAAATTTTTAAGGGAGGTTTCATTCACCCCCCCTCTGAATCCAACACACCGAACCCAACAGAACCTCATACCACTCGAATCCTGGCCCGCCGCCCACGAGTCGGGAGGGCTCGGAAGGGCTAAAAGGAGTGTGGAGGTACAAAGAAATAGGAAATAAGGCAGGACAATTCAACGATTAACAAAATTAAATAACAACTACTACAATAGAGTCTAGTCCAACAGAAAGTGTAGTCTAAAGTAGCAAAACGTACCACATGTCAAGTGAACACTCGGCCCGGCGATCTGGCAACTAAGAACCTCCGAACAGCACCTTCAAACTTCGAGGAAGAACCATCGCATCTGAAAAGTAGGGGTGAGCCTCATGTCACTGGCTCAGTACGGATTCCATGGAACCCCAACCGAGAACAACGGCGGTAACGGAAAGGAAAAATAGCTACAACAACAGCAGGAACAGTGAACTGTGGCCGGTCAAAACTCGGCAGTACAACTACTCCTACTGTACCGGTCAAGCATAAAGAGAAATCCCGATCTCACAATCGGGAACCGGACCACTCTAACACCAGCCTACCGAGGACACACTCACGGCAAACCTACCATAGAAGTCTGCCTACACAGGCACGACCAACCGGGACCGCACAATCCCACACTGGCACGGTGAAGTCTCGGCAATCCCTACCGAGCACCCCTGGCCACCACCTCGGGAAAGCACACTGGAACGGTCCAGAAACTACGTCTCATAGATAGAAAATGGAATCCGGAAACAGGAGAGTCACGTCTCACGTGACAGGAGTACCTACCCACCAGAAGCAAGGCCGGATGCGTCCACTGACGTCTTAGACCGCGCCTCAGGTGTCCCCCTCGACCCCTGGTGGAACGTGGACACCGTACTAGTAACCACTGAACAAGTGACTAGTTGGGGTCACGCTCGTCAGCACGGGTCCAACTGCCACCAACCACGTGTGCACACACAAACCATGCGTCCCAGGTCTGGCCCTCTGACTGGTTTTCCCCTCAGCCAGACTCTGGCTGCAAGACGTGGGGCCCGACGGTAACAAGCCTAAAAATCGTCTCTCTGGGGTAGCCTCGCCACCACTCCCTGGTGGGACTACTCGCGTGTCGGAAGGCTACGACTAGTGGGGAGTCACTAGTGTGACCACTCTCGAGGAGAAACTCCGAGAAACACACACGCACCCTACGTGAAAGTCGAGAAGAACCAAGTGGCACCGAGCCACTGGACTCTGGACAGTCCTCTAGACTCACTAAATTCAACGGTCTTTGAGTCACAAGACTCGGGGACAAGACCGTCGTACGCGATGGCACAATGTCGTTAATCTAGCCTAATCCCTAGGTCTAAAACTACGGTAGTACGAATACCGAGGTAGCTCATGAGCCGCCGAGACCATCCCCTCAAAAAGGGAACTCAAGAGATCTCCAACCCCAAGCTGGGTGACTGGACTCAATCCATGGCCACACACATGGCCCACGCGAAAAGCACAGAAGCACGATTCCCAAGATAGCTCACAAGCCGCCACGCCGATTCCTCCATCCCAGGGAAAAGTGGGAAACCTCCAGCTCCAGTCTGGATGACTGACTCACAGTCCAAGGCCAAACACATGGCCCACATGGGAATCATCTTCGCGAAAAACTCACGACATGCGGGGGAGACCCCACCGCACACACACGGATACACGGTGACTCGATCAAGCGTAACACAAAGCCCGGAACACACACACCTACGGGCATGCTAATCGAGGTAACACGGCACCTCCCGACAGCCCAGAAACACGGACACAGAACCCACGGGGCGTTTGTGACACTCACGAGACCGAAGGTCAACCGCTGGATCACAACCAGGTCGATCGGAGACCAACACAATGCGAACCCGACATTGCGAGCATGGAAAACTCCTAGCGGTCCAACCCTAGGCCGCCACGAGGCCTAGCGGTCTACACTTGGACCGCCAAAGAACGGCTAGTGGTTTAACACTGGACCGCTACACACTGAAACCACGGACCCCTAGCGGTCTACCCTTGGACCGCGAGGCACTGTCTAGCGGGCTACCTCTGGACTGCTAAACCCCCGAAATACACGAGACTCAAGCGGTCCTAGCGGTTTAACCCTAGACCGCCAAGAACCCTGGCGGTCTATCGCGTGACCGCCAGCCTTGAACTGACACAGGGAGACCCCTAGCGATCTACCCTTGGTCCGCTTGGAGCCCTTAGCGGTCTCTGGAACGACCGCTAAGGCATCCCGAACCCGAAACGACGAGAAACCCATTCCACGCCCCAATCACCCCCGGGTGATGGGGAAACAAAGGGGAAACCCTTCCCCAAGCCCCTAGGCATTTAATGATGCCCTCAAACCACCGATTAACGCGTTAAAATGCTAGATCGGGCACACACCCCAAAATCATGTTTTTCCCCAAGACGGCAATAAACCCACGCTCGGCTCGCCACGGCCTACAAAACTTACGGGAAAGGAAGTGCACGAGCTGGGGGTCCATCTCCCTACCCCCACCGAAGATTTCGCGCCCCGAGGTCGCCGATCCGCGAAGAAATCACCACGAAACCCTCGCTGGTTCACGAACTCGCGGCTGAGCTTCCACGCGCCTCCGTCCCCTGATCCTTGACCCATCCTCGCCGTCCTCGTCCTCGCCCTCGCGCCATCGTCGCCTCGCCCCTGCCTACCGCGGTCGGCCACCCGCGGAGAAGAGAGGGAGAGGAAGAGAGAAACGGAGGGGGAGAGAGTGAGAAATGAGAGTGAGGGAGAGAGAGAAAAAGGAGGTTAATATATATAGAAAAACTAAAAAATTCAAAAAATTCAAAAAAATACTAAAAATTACCTCCGCGATCCTCGAAAGGAGCACAACGCGTTGATATTGTCCCGGAGTCAGAGAACGCCACGGTTCGTCCTGCACAGAGTTTCGAAGGTACACTAGGGAAAAACACGTGTAAAGCACAAAATACACTCCGAGACGCACGAAAATGATCTGAAAAATATCCAAAAAATTAGGGGCATTACATTGTGTGTGTGCATGGAGGGGGCCATAGGAAGGTGATAGTGTACATGGGCCCTTGGCTATGTGCAGTGGAGTGTTAAAGAGAGAAAGAGGGAAAGGTATAGAGAGGTGAGAAAATGGAGGGGGTCATGCATGGGGTAGATAGGTGTGTGAGTTGTGTGGTAGTGAGAAGCACGGTGAACGCGGGCTCCACAGCGAGGGGGTGTGCATTGGCAACGGCAAACGCAGTGAGGCCCATGCCAGCTTCTTCTTGCTGTTCGGCCGTTCGTCACTCAAACATGGCCGTCGATGCTCCTATACGTGCCACCATCTTCCTCCACAGCTCAGTCGGTTGCTGTCGTGGGACTCTCCCGTGAGTAGGCGAAGACCATCCCACCGTCTTGCCGTAGCGAAGGAAGGGCACTGTTCACAAAAGAGAGACTTTGATCAAAGTTTGTTTAAATGTAAGAAGATTATAATTAAGTCCCTCCAGCATATGAATATTAACCATGTAGTTTTTATATATCTCAAGTCCCATATATTATTAATTATCAAAATATCACAATTTTATGTAGGACTGAGATTAATATGAAAAACTTGCATAATTAATTATATTTAGGCCCATAAATAATGAGTGTGACATGAATATATGTACAAAAATAAGCAATTATCAGGCGACCAGAGGTTTGGCTGCCCAGCTCCCTTGTGCCAGGGGTACCGTGTTCTGCCGTTTTAGTACCCCGAGGTGCCCGTGTTGGACGTGACTTCGTGGAAAGTTTGTCCACGTGATTCCGTGTGTTCTGCCTTTCTCGTGTAATTAGTGCGGGCCATCCCTGTGTGATTTGTGTAGTGTGGGCAGTCATCCTTGCATAATCAAGTGATAGCTGACGATTGTCCCCGCAAGAGTCCCATGACTACGGAGGGTATCCTAGTGTGAGTACTGTGGTCACAACTAAGCATTGTCATATGAGTCAGTGGGCCGATATTCACGAGTTTCCATCATCCGGCTCTAGATAGTTCATCCATATCTGGTATCGCTGCTCCAATGTTATTGTGGTTCAGGTGCGTGCGTACGCATATTCTCGAGACTCCCACGAGATCGTGGAAGATAGTTGTAAGACCCTGAGTCTTTCGGATCTTTATTGGAGAGTTTCTGATCGCTTTTGTGGGTCCTGAGTTGTGTTTTACGATCCGCGTGAGTTTTTCTCTCGTACAAGTTACGGAATCCCGTGTTGAGTTTATTATTCCATTCATCGACTCAAGGACGCTACAGTTGCGTTGCATTCTTTTCGAAGATCGTTTCGACTATTTTTTCGTATTTTTCTAAATTGGTGCATTTTCGAGCTGAAAATCAGATTTTTTTGAAAATTAGGAAATTCCTAATTTCTTTTATTTTTATTCTTTTCTCTCCTTCTTCTCTCCTCACCGTCGTTCACTCTCTCCCTCATGTTCTCTCTCCTCTCTTCTCCTCTCTCCGCGGGGCGCGCGACCGTGGCGAGGTGGCTGAGGCGAGGACGTCGTGGAGTTGACCTGGCGCGTGATGGGGCGAAGGATTGAGCGTGGCGTTGGCGCGATCCCTCGGTGAATTCAAAGCCGGCATGTCGAGCTCGTGAGACGATTTTCGGCGTGGTTTAGTCACTTCGGTGCGCGAGAACTTCGGTGGAGTTAGGGAGACGGACGCCCTACTCTTCTTCTACGTTTCCTCGCCATTTTGAGCTATCCGATGCGAGAACGAGCGAGTTTGGCTTTAGTTTGGGCAAAGCATACTTTGGGGGTGTGAGCCGAGTTCACCTTCCCAGGCGACGATTTTTAGTTTAATTGGTCTCATTAGAACCCCTGGCATGTTAGCATTTCATTTCCGCTGGTTTTGTCGTGATTGGTGGTCATTTGGGACCGGTGTGAGCCCGGGAACCCATGTGACTCAATTTGGGTCGATTCGGTAGAATCGCTCGTTCTTTGTGTTTTTTATGTCAAAATGATCCCTTCCGGTCTGTGGAAGGCTTTATTCGCATCTAGGGTTGTATCCCCTTCGTTTAGAAGCGAACGGGGCGTGGAACGACCGAGATCGGCCATTCCCCTGTTTCTCCGCTGTATCACCTTCGCGATCGTTTCAGAGACCGTTTCTTGCTTCTGGCAGCCCTATGGTGGACCGCTAAGCTGTGTGGGTTGTCAGTTTAACGATAAGTCAGTGCGGGTCTTAGTTGTAACTACCTGAGAATCTAATTACCGGGAAGGCCCTGAGCAGCTGTAACGACCCGAGAATCCGATTACCGGGAAGGCCCGATAATCCGAGACTCGAACCGCTGCCCACGAGTCCGGAGGGCTCGGAAGGGCGAAAAGGAGTGTGGAGGCAAAAAGAAATAGGAAATAAAGCAGGATAATTCAACAATTAACAGAAATAAATAAACAACTAATGCTACAACAGAGTCCAGTCCAACAGAAAGTACAGTCTAGAACAGTAAAACGTACCACACGCCAAGTGAACACTCGGCCTGGCGAGCTGGCAACTAAGAACCTCCGTACCGCACCCTCGAACCTCGAGAAAGAACCGCCACACCTGAAAAGCAGGGAATGAGTCTCCAAAATAAAGACTCAGCAAGGATCCCGCGGAACCCCAACCGGAAACAACGGCGGTAGCGGAAAGGAAAGCTACAACGACAGCAGGAACAACGAACTGGTGGCCGGACAAAATTCGGCACTATAGCTACTCCTACTGAACCAGAAACACACCCCGATCTCACGGTCGGGGGCTACCGAACTACACTAGTACCGCTTACTGAAGTAAAAACATACGGCAACCACGCCGTAGAGGCCTGTCTCCCATGACACGGCCAATCTGGACACGTTGTCCAAGGTGCAACCCTGACCACTTGGTCACGGGTACCGCACAACAAGATGCAACCTCGGTAAAGCTACTAGCACCAATCTCACGGCATGAAAATCGACACACGCGCCACGGCGAGACAACCGAAACTCAACGGTCAACACGACCGAAAACCCGAAGGTCGAAGTCACTGAAGCTGACAGTCTGTCACTCCCGACTCGACAGAAGTACCTCCCACTAGAAGCAAAGACAAATGCGTCCACTGATGTCTTAGTCCGCGCCTCAGGTGTCTCCCTCTAGCCCAGCAGGAACTGAGACACCTACAAGTAACCACAAATAAGTGACTAGCTGGGGTCACGCCCGTCAGCGTGGGTCCAACCGCCCCCAACCACGTGTGCACACACAGACCGTGCGTCCCTGGTCTGGCCCTCTGACCGGTTTTCCCCTCAGTCGGACTCTGGCTGGTAGACGCGGGGCCCGACGGAAACCGGTCCAAAAATCATCCTCTAGGAAGCCTCTCCACCACTCCGTGGTGGGATCACTAAACGTGTAAGCAGGCTACGACTAGTGGAGGGTCACTACTGAGTAGACTCTCAAGCCACGGAAAACAACGTCCAAACCCGACGAAGTACGGGGACCGTCCCACGTACCAGCACCGTCGCACGGTGACCACAGTCGGAGAAGAAACGGGACTCACAGTCCACGGGCTACGCACCTGGCCACGCAGAAATGCCAAAACATGATTCCCAAGGTAGCTCACAGGCCGCCAAACCGAATCCCATTCTCAGGGACAAGCGAGAACCCTCTAGCCCCAGGCTGGGCAACTGGACCCGCGGTCCAAGGCCACACACATGGCCCACTCGGGAATCATCTTCCAGGAAAGCTCACGGCATGCGGGGGAGACCCCACCGCACAAACACCGATACACGGTGACTCGGTCAAGCGTAACATAAAAGCCTGACACACGAGGAGTCACCCGGACTCTCAAGCCCATGGGCACGCTAAACGAGATAGCACGGTCATCCAACACCCATAAAACAAGGACACAGAATCCCACGGGTGTCTGGGGCATTCACAAGACTGCAAGTCGACCGCTGGGTCTCAACCTGGTCGACCAGGGATCCACACAACGCGAAATGATCACGGCAAGCACGAATAACCACTTCGGCATAACACAGTGACTGGCGGTCTGTCTTTGGGCCGTCACAGACCGTAACGGTCCAAAGGTAGGCCGTCCCAGCACCCTGACGGTCCAACTCAGGAGCGTCAGACTCTCGGTGCGAAACGAACTGTAATGCACCCACGCTGGTGCGTCACAGAACCTGACGGACCTAAACAGGTGCGTCAGGGCACAAGTGAAAACCGAACGTAACGCGCTCCTCCAGGGGCGTTACGTCACCTAACGGACCGACTCCGGTGCGTTAGGCCATGGAGCTACACAAGCCGTGACGCATACCGCTCGGTGCGTCATGCTCTCTAACGCACCTACCCAGGCGCGCTAGGGTGAAGGGTGGATGTGTTAGCTCTAACGCTCCTACCCAGGGGCGTCACACTACCCTGACGCCCCACTCTAGGTGCGTCAGGTGTCTATGACCCCCAACAGTCATAAACCACAGTCGGAACCACCGTAACGGTCTAGCATGAGGGCGTCACAGCCCTGTGGCGATCTATCGTGGGACTGTCAGGCCCATGAACGCCAACACTCAAAACATAGGGAACGTAACGCACCTGCCCAGGCGCGTTACACACTGTGGCGATCACTGGAACGACCGATGCAGCGTCCCGGCGGCGAAACGGTGAACTACACTCAAAAATTTCGTTCCACGCCCCGATCATCCACGGATTATGGGGAAAACAAGGGGGAAGCCCCCAAATAGCCCCTAGCATGCATCTACGGCCTCAGATCGGCCAAAAACCCAATGAAACGGCGGATCGACGCTCAACCCCAAAAACATGGATTTTTTCCAAAATCTCCAAATACGCCCGCTCGACTCACCGCGGCCTACAAAACTTGCGGGAAAGGGAATACATGAGCTGGGGGTCCATCTCCCTACCTCCACCGAAGAAACGACGCGCCGTGGATGCTGATCCACGAAGAAAATGCCGTGAAACCCTCACCGCTCCACGAACCCGCGGCCGAGCTTCCACGCGCCACCGGCCCTCGATCCTTGACTCGTTCCCCGTTCCTCACCTTCCGCCATCGCCGCCTCGCCCTCCTCTGCCACCGTCGGCCGCCCGGGGAGAGGGGAGAGAAAGAGATGAGAGAGAGTGAGAAAGAGAGAATGAGAGGGGGAGAGAGAAAAGGGTTAATATATATAGAAAAACCCAAAAATTACAGAAATTCAAAAAATTACGAAAAATTACCTCGCGATCCTCGAAGGAGTACAACGCGCAGGAACTGTCCCGGAGTCAGAGAACGCCACGGTTCGCCCTGCACAGAGTTTCGAAGGCACATCAGGGAAAAATACGTGTAAAGTACAAAATACACTCCGAGACCCACTAAAAATGATCCGACAAATATCCAAAAAAATACGGGGCATTACATTAGCGGTCATATGATTGACCGTTTACGTCGGCTAGCGGCCCAATGGAGGACCGCTAAGCCCTGTCTAGCAGTCTATTGTTAGACTGTTAGGAAATATGTGTTATTCGGTTTGGCCAAGCGGCCTTGCGATAGACTGCGAGGCTAGTTGTGGCGGTTCATAGTTAGACCGCTAAGCGCTATTTATGTCGGTTCGAGGTTTTAAGTCGGTTGAGCTAGCGGCCCTATCTCCGATCGCTTAGTGGCTTTTGGCTGTTTAGTGTTAGACCGCTAGGGTCCGTTTGACTGGTTTGAGTCAGTTTCACTGTAGGTGGCTTGACTGGGTCTAGCGGTCATGGCCTTGACCGCTACAGTCTTCTGGCGGCCCTGCGATAGACCGCTTGCCCCTGTGGAATGCAATTTTGTCCGTTCGAGTTTCTGAGTGAAGCGGCCATGCCCTGGACCGCCTAACTCAGTGAGACGGCTTGTTTATAGGCCGGTTGTCTTGGTGTGGCTCTCTTTCTTGACCGCCCAGTGTTTGTGTTCTCTGTGTGAGGGTAACAGTTCATTAGCTGACTGCTTGGTTTACCTAGCGACCTGGCATATGACTGTTTACTTCCCAGAGCTTTGTTTTCCTGATATTTGGCCTCCGTTTGTCTTGGCCTTACCTTGTGGTTTGCCCGCAATCCCGTGGATGTCTTGGATATCCTATAAGGGATGTGACCATATTGTGGGTGGCCGAGGAGTGCCATTATATCGAGTAGTATTCTGTGATGTTTCAGAGTCATTATTGGTGTCTGGTCAACCCGATGTGATCCAGTGGTTGACGCATGACTTTGTGGTTGTCTCGATGGTCCAGTACGGATCGAGATATGATGTTGGACGCCGTGAGGTATCGTCTTACCTTGGTTTGTATGTCCATGTGTTTTGAGGGTCTTGATGATACATCAGGTCTCCGTGGTTTGTGTTGTGTGGAGGTGTGGATCAGGTGATCCTGTGTCGTTTCTTCTATCGATGTTTTCCTGTGATGTGGCTTAGGATTAGATCGATTGGTGGCTTGTTACCGCTATGTGCGACGATCTTGACCCCGAGTCGTGAGACTCAAGGATCGTTGTGTTTGCAAGTCTAGTTGTCTGTCCTGAGTCCGGTGGCAGTCTGGTATGCTACCATGTGTCTTGTGTCTTGGTGCTTCGTAGTATGTGTGACAGCGCATGCTTAGCCTGTCTGTACTTCAGCACTGGTGTTTTGGAGTTTCTATGTCTAGTGAGCCTCCACTAGTTGTAGCCTGACGACTCACGCGTTCCAGTGTGTTGGCCCACCTAGGAGTGGTGGCGGGGCAGTTCCCGATAGACGATTTGTAAGCTAGTTTCTGTGGGCTCCCTTGCCGTACAGTAGCGTCCTACTGGGGGAGAAAGCTAGCTAGAGGCCGGGCTCAAGGCATTGAGCTTGTGTGTGCACACGTGGTCAGCGGCGGTTGGACGAGCGCTGACGAGCGTGACCCTGACTAGTCACTCGTTACTGTTGTTCCTTGTACTCGGTTCTGTGAATGTCTCAGTTACCGTCGTTCCAGACGTGTGGGAGATACTTGTGGCGCAGTGTAAGACGTCAGTGGACGCATCTGGCTGTTCTTCTAGTGAGGAGGTGCTCTTGTCACTTGACGCATGACTCTAGTGATTCTCGTGTCTCGTGACGTGTGTTTCCGTCATTGGTTTTCGAGTAGCCTGTATATGGCTTTACTCGAGGTCCAGTCTTGTGTAGCATGCACGACGATCTAGTTGTGTATGTTCGTGCCTTTGACTGTGTAGGTCTTTTATAGGGGCTTTTGCCTGTTTTGATAGGCTTTAGCTTTGGAGCTTGTGTTCGGTTGACGAATCGGTAACGCCCGACTTGGTGAGATCGGGATTCACCTTTATGTTGTCGTTAGGAGTAGCTTAGAGAGCCGTGGTTCGATCGACTGCCATGTTTCTGGTTAGTACGGCTTTACTCTTTTCTTCTGTTGTTCTTACTCCTGCTTTTTACAGCTTTACTGTTGTAGTTATTGCTGTTGCTCCTGCTCTTTCCTGCTTTACTGTTTAGTGTTGTTTAGCGTGTTACTCCGCTGTTTCCAGTGGAGATCTGCGTGACCCCTTCTGAGCCAGTGACACGAGACTCACCCCTACTTTTCAGGTGTGGACTTCTTCTTCCTCATGGTTCGTGACACGGTGCGTCAGTTCATTGTTGCCAGTGTTGCCAGTGTTGCCAGCGTTCTCTGCGTCGGGCTTCCCCTGACTTCAGTGTACATTTTTCTTTCTGTTGGGATGTACTTGTCTTTAATTTGGACTGGACTCTGTTAATTTAAATTGTTAATTGAAAATGTAATTTTTATTTCTGCTACTTTAGCAAACCTGATCATTGAAATATTAATTGCTTACTGCTTTATCTGGGACTTCAATATACTACACACACTCCTTTTATCCCTTCAGAGCTTTTCCGCTCTTGGGAGGCCTCGCAGGATCCAAGTGTTATCGGATTTTCCCGGTATCCGGACCCTCGGTCGTCACAGGTGGTATCAGAGCTCTGTTGTGTGTGAGGTACATGGGAATTCGAGATATCGTAGTATTCAGAGTCCTTAAGGTCCAGTATAGCCGGTAGTTGGCATTAGCGTTGGCATCGGTTTTGTGATTGTTTGTCGCTTTGTTTCCATTTGTGGTCTTGTGCGTGCTATGTTGGCACTGTGCGATATGGTTTTCGCTCTCTTCAGGATGTGACGGAGTGCTTTTCTTTTTCCGTGGTGTTTGTCTCGGTTATGCTGTACTTGGTAGATTTCGCCGGTAGGCGTGAATCTGTGGTGCAGTGTTCGAGATGTTTCTGTAATTCGTTCTGGTGGCTGGTGATTTTCTCGTTGGTGTGATGGCCATGCACATTCTTATGTTGCTTTGGTTGTCCCAGATTGAGATTTGCTCAGCCCCTAAGGTGTTAAGCTTATGTCGTGGTGGCCGATTAGATGCCTTGTTTGGAAGAATGCCCGAGTAATTCAGGAGCGAACCTTGGATTTTCCTTCCTGGTGAGCTACTGTTGATCGAGTTTGATTCTTCTCCTCTTGTTTGGTGGCGTCTTTTCGAGGTAAGCCTTGGAAGTGCTGTCTTGGTGAAGCCTTTGTCCTGTGTCTGCTTAAGTGTGGATAGTGTTAATTCTGAACCTAATTTGCCTTTGTTCGACAGTTGCTTGGCTTTGGACCCAGATTTTGTGTTTGGGAGCCATTGTGCACTGTGTCCGATGTGCCGTGTTTGGCGGTTGTTGTGCTATGAAGGTTCAGTAATCGTGTCAAGACGTGAGAATAAGCTGAGATTAGCATTCTTGGTGCTTTGTGCTGAAGCTGGTGCTCTTCATGGTTTGCACTTTTGGCATCTTGTGATCGGTTCTTAGCAGGATCGGTACTCGAGGCGTGGTATATCGCAGTCTGTGAATTGCGATGACGCCGAGTGTGTACTGAGATGCGGATGCCGAGTTATCCTTGATGCCTGTGTGTGTGTGTTGAGCGTGCAGTGGAAGCGTGTGGGCTAATAACCCACGGTTCAGGATCGTGAAGTTGGAAGATTCTGAATGGCCGAGAGGTTGTTTTCCTCGATGTGATTGTCGTCTTGGCTGTGTGTGCCATGATGTTGTTGGTTGCCGTGCCATTGCTGGAGACATTATGGTTGTTGGCACTGGCATGTGTGAGGATTAGGGGAATCTGTCGACATATTTGCTGGTTGAGTACCCTTCCCTTCCTCTATAACTTTTTCTTGGATGTTGTGCTCTCTGGACGGATCGTGGTCCTCGAGATGCATTTCCCAAGATTGTCATTGCCGTTGTTGTGGGTCCTTGTCGGTGAGCTGTTCGTAGCATGGCTTGTGCATGTTAGCCGTGTGTTCAGCTGTAATTGTGCCTTGATGTGACCCAGTGTGACGACCTGAATCTCGGATACTAGATATACCCGATAGGACTATCGAATACACCTGATATCACTTGGAACCCGCGAGGCCTCCCAAGAGCGGTAAAGCTCCGAAGGGAAAAAGGATTGTCGTGTAGTACATTGAAGCCACAGATATATAACAGGAAGCAATAATATTTCATTAATCAGGTTTGCTAAAGTAGCAGAAATAAAATTACTTTTTATTTAACAGATTTTAACTTAACAATTATATACCCAGAGTCAAGTCCAAAGGAAAGATAGCAAGTCTACCAAGTACAGTCGACAGAAAAGGGTGACGTACCGAAGAGTCGAGGGAAGCCCGACGAAGTTACCAGTTGGCCACAACAACACGCTACGATCACGCATACCAGGAACCACACGGAAGCAGAACGAACAACGTCACCCCACCTAAAAAGAAGGGGTGAGCCTCGTGTCACTAGCTCAGTAGGGGTCACGCGGATCCCCACTGAAAAACATGCAGTAACACGCTAAAACAGCAGGTAACCAACAGCAGTAACAGCATGTGTAGTACAGTAGGAAAACTACACTACAAAGCTGTAAACTACTCTAGAAAGCAGTAAAGGAACAAATGGGTAGCAGGAGTAGGGAACAAGCTGTAGAAGAGGGGGAGGAAGCCGTACCAAACAACCTGCTGTCGAACTAACCTCGGCACCCCAACTACTCCAAGCAACGACAGGAGGGCAGACTCTGATATGACGAAGTCAGGAGTCGCCGATCCGCCGACAAGACGCCAGGCCTAGAGCAAAGACCTGCGAAGACAACAAGAAAGCCTAGGAAAACCTAGACCCACAACCGACAACACGACACGACTAGAACGTCGTGCGCACTGCCCCACACATGACCTGAACGTCGCGCAGGCGACAGAGCACTAACCTCGAGTACAGCCACTGAAAGGCTAACCCGGAAGGGTCACGACGCACCAGAACGCCGAGAGTCACGTGCCACGTGACGGGAGTGCCTCACCACCAGATGAACAACCAGCTGCGTCCCTTAACATCTTATGCTGCGCCACGAGTGTCTCGTCTACTGTGCCCACCGAACAGGCAGAGACTAAGACCCAAGTTACGAGTAACTAGACAGGGGAACGCCCATCGGCGTCACGTCCAAAGCCCCTAACCACGTGTGCACACACTGGCTCTTGCCTAAGCCAGGCCTCTAGCTAGTATTCTCCCCCCGTAGGACGCTACGGTAAGATGAGCCGGGAGCCCACGGAACTAGCTTAGGAACCGTTTAACGGGAACTCACCCCTCCACCTCTGTCAAGGCGGGTCGACACCGAAAGCCTAGGGCGACAACAAGTGGAGGCTCACGAAAAGCAGAGACGCAAAACACACGTGCTAAAGTACTGACAGCTTAATCATGCACTGTCACCCGTACTTCAAAGCACCAAAGGCAGTACAACCACTGCCGACAGACTCAGGACAAGGTAGCTAGACCTACAAGCGCAACGATCCCTGAGTCGGACGACTCGGAGGCAAGATCGTTACAAGCAGCGGAACACGCCGCCGATCGGTATAATCCTAAGCCAGAGAGAAACGACACACTCCGCAAGAAATGACATACGGAGACCTGAGGGGGCTCCGAGAAGCCTCAGCACGCCTGGACATACGGATCGAGGTAGGGCAATACCTCGAGGCATCCAGAACCAATGTCTCGGGCGGGACAGAACCGCCGAGACACGCAAGGTCACCTGTCAACCCTTGGGTAGCCCCGGGTCGACCGGAACCCAACACGACACACAAGCGCATGCACATAGCACAAACACTCATGGCCACCCCGTACCATGGTTATAGCCCTCGTAGGACATCGGGTGATATCCACGGGTCATGGGCAAACCACGAGATCCAGCCAAGATAAGTAGAAACAGGAGCGATGGACACAACAACACCCTGGGCAAGCGAACCGTCACTCAACCGCTAGGCAGACCCGGGCAGTCAAGGAACAGCCGCCACGCAACCAGAGACAAGGACACTGGCAGTTTCCAGATTGAGTCGTTAGGGAACTGTCGCAGTCAGAAAGAAGACCGCACCCAGTCACCTAAACCGACCGATCCGGACAACCGCCGACACACAGACACCGCCATATGGCACAAACCTAAGACCGACCAACACATAAACACGGAACTGAACTGGCCATCACAGCCACAAAACTGTAACGGACCCCCATAGGTGAGTTACACAAACTTGACGTGCCAGGATAGGGGCGTCAGGGCCAACAGACCCGAAACCATAGCTCGAACGCTGTAACGCACCCAGACAGGCACGTTACACCACCCTGACGCACCTGGGCAGGGGCGTCAGGGCCGACAGACCCAAAACCTCAATACGGACGAACAGCATGTAACGGACTAGCCTGAGTCCGTCACCGCCACCTGGCACATGGGGGTAGGTGCGTTACACCAACCACCATGGCCAGCCAACCATCAGTCAAACGCAACGTAACGGACCTGCACATGTGCGTTACCTGACCCTAACGCACAGGGAGGAGTCTGTTACATCGAACCAATCGACACGGTCTTCGAGGGAGACACGGTCAACGAGGGACTGACAGCCACAGCCCTCGAGATCCACCCGAGCGTAACGCACCTCCCATGGCGTGTTACAGCCAGGTGACGGTCCAGCACTAGTCCGTCACACCCCACTCACTCGAAAGACCAGAAACAACCAACGGCATGTAACGGTCTATCGGGGGACCGTCACAGCAAGTGACGGTCTCTGGAACGACCGTTACACCGACCCGACGAGCAAAACAGGGGAACGGCCGAATCGGCCCGTTCCGCGCCCCATGCACGCTGAAGCGTAGGGGAAACAATGCCACACGACGGGGAAACAACCCTTGGGAGCTAAAAACACCACATGCAAGCACCGAAACACACGAATGGGGCGATTCCCTCAAATCGACCCAAAACGAGTCACCGGGGTTCCCGGACTCCTACCGGCCCCAAATGACGATCGATCGACACGAAACTTACGTGAATAGTATCCAGACATCCCAGCGGTCATTTTGACATTAACTAGACCGAGAATGGTTGTCGTTCTCCGGCGAACCCTACAAACCCCAAAAATGACGGTTTTCACTAAACTAGCCCGATCTCCCCCGATCGACCACCAAACGCACGCAGGAGTAGGGAAAACATACAGAATGGAGTGGCGGTCCATCTCCCTACCACCACCGAAGAAATCGAGCGCCGAGGTGACTAAATCGCGCCGAAAACCACAACTCGAACCGAGCCGTCGGCTTTGAATCCACCGTTCGGGATCACGCCCAAACCGCACCGATCCTCACTCCATCACGCGCCTCGATAACTTCCCGGCGTCGCTACCTCGCCCACGGTCGCCTCCGTCTGCAGTCGGAGCCGAGAGGGTGAGAGAACGAGAGAGAGAGGGAGTGAGGGCGTGAGTGAGAAGAGAGAGAGGGGGGTGGGTTTAATATAAAAAAGAAATTATATATTTTACCTAATTTCCAAAAAAATGTAAAATGCGCCGAAAATGCACTAATTTAAAAAATACGTAAAAATAGCCAAAATGATCCTCGCGAAGAGTACATCGCAACTGTACCGTGCACGAGTCGAGGAACTGAGAACTAAACTCACCGTAGGGTTCCGTGGATTATACGAGAGAAAAATCCACACGGATCGTAAAACTCAACTCGGGAGCTACAAAAGCGATCCGAAACTCTTCAAAATGGATCCGAAAGACCCAATAAAGATCCGACAAAGATCCACTAAGGATCCAGGGCATTACACCCAGCTTGTAGTTGTGTCCCGTAGTTCTATGTTGAGTACAGAGCCGGGATTCTGCAGGTGTTGTTGTTGTTGTTGTTGTCGTTCGTCGGTGGTTGTGCACAGCTTAGGAGGAGTTCCCTGTGAGTCTGATTTGACATTATGTGGATCGAGATCTTGTCAGTGGTTTTGATGTACTCTTCTGCCATGGTAGAGTTAGCATGCGACTCGAATCAGATGTAATATCTAAGTGAGGACTGACTTGATTGTGCTCGTGATCCAGTGTTGTCATTGGTGTTTTGCGTGCCAGTCTTGTTGTTCTTGGCGCGGGAGCCGATGTTGTGGAGCAGTCAGCTGAGAACTATGTTTCCTTGGGTAAGCTGATGCTTGTTGTGTTTTCTGAGCGTGTTATCGGTAACTGCTTTCGTGGCATGAGTCGTGTCTCCTTTCCCTGTGAGACGGAAGCGGCGTTGCTTTGTTTCGAAGGTGTCGGACTTGTGTTCACTTGGGTGCCGTGCTCATTCTGTGGATCGATTTGTCTTGAGATCCAGAGCGTGTGCCTGTGATTGTGGTCTCGCGGTGTTCCTCTAAATTGTGTTTTTCGATATTTGTGTTGTCGTGCTCTCGGTGTTGGTGTTGGCTGGAGCTTGGTGATCATTGCCAGCATTTGGGTTTGTTCTTCCCTGCTTCTTCCTTGCTAACTCCTTTAATTTCGGTGATGAAATTCTTGTAGGGGGGAGGACTGTAAGACACTGAGTCTTTTGGATCTTTATCGGAGAGTTTCGGATTGCTTTTGTGGGTCCTAAGTTGTGTTTTACGATCCGCGTTGATTTTCTCTCGTACAAGTTACGGAACCCCGTGGTGAGTTTATTATTCCATTCATCGACTCAAGGACGCTACAGTTGTGTTGCATTCTTTCCGCGGATCGTTTCGACTATTTTTCCGTATTTTTCTGAATTAGTGCATTTTCAAGCTAAAAATCAGATTTTTCAAAAATTAGGAAATTCCTAATTTCTTTTCTTTTTATTATTTTCTCTCCTTCCTCTCTCCTCACCGTCGTTCACTCTCTCCCTTGTGTTCTCTCTCCTCTCTTCTCCTCTCTCTGCGGGGCGCGCGACCGTGGCGCGGTGGCTGAGGCGGGGACGTCGTGGAGTTGACATGGCGCGTGATGGGGCGAAGGATTGAGCGTGGCATTGGCGCGATCCCTCGGGGGATTCAAAGCCGGCGTGTCGAGCTCGTGAGACAGTTTTCGACGTGGTTTAGTCACTTCGCTGCGCGAGAACTTCGGTGGAGGTAGGGAGATGGACGCCCTACTCTTCTTCTACATTTCCTCACGATTTCGAGCTATCCGGTGCGAGAACGAGCGAGTTTGGCTTCAGTTTGGGCAAAGCATGCTTTGGGGGGTGTGAGCCGAGTTCGCCTTCCCAGGTGACGGTTTTTAGTTTAATTGGTCTCATTAGAACCCCTGGCATGTTAGCATTTCATTTCGCTGGTTTCGTCATGATTGGTGGTCATTTGGGACCGATGTGAGCCCGGGAACCCATGTGACTCAATTTGAATCGATTCGGTATAATCGCCCGTTCTTTGTGTTTTTTATGTCAAAATGATCTCTTCCGGTCTGTGGAAGGCTTTATTCGCATCTAGGGTTGTATCCCCTTCGTTTAGAAGCGAACGGGGGGTGGAACGGCCGGGATCAGCCATTCCCCTGTTTCTCCGTCGTATCGCCTTCGCGGTCGTTTCAGAGACCGTTTCTTGCTTCTGGCGGCCCAATGGTGGAAGGCTAAGCTGTGTGGGTTGTCGGTTTAACGATAAGTCGGTGCGGGTCTTAGCGGTCATTCGATTGACCGTTTGCGTCGACTAGCGGCCCAATGGAGGACCGCTAAGCCCTGTCCAGCGATCTATTGTTAGACCGTTAAGAATTATGTGTTAGTCGGTTTGGCCAAGCGGCCTTGCGATAGGCCGCGAGGCTAGCTGTGGCGGTTGATAGGTAGACCGCTAAGCGTCGTTTATGTCGGTTCGAGGTTTTAAGTCAGTTGAGCTAGCGGCCCTAGCTCCGA
This sequence comes from Amorphophallus konjac, assembly GCA_022559845.1. Classification (NCBI taxonomy): domain Eukaryota; kingdom Viridiplantae; phylum Streptophyta; class Magnoliopsida; order Alismatales; family Araceae; genus Amorphophallus; species Amorphophallus konjac. The sequence continues at coordinate 98,115,564 of CM040121.1, forward strand.
CCGCTTAGTGGCTTTTGGCGGTTTAGTGTTAGACCGCTAGGGTCTGTTTGACTGGTTTGAGTCGGTTTCACTGTAGGGGGTTTGACTGGGTCTAGCGGTCATGGCCTTGACCGCTACAGTCTTCTAGCAGCCCTGCGATAGACCGCTTGCCCCTGTGGATTGCAGTTTTGTCCATTCGAGTTTCTGAGTGAAGTGGCCATGCCCTGGACCGCCTAACTCAGTGAGACGGCTTGTTTATAGGCCAGTTGTCTTGGTGCGGCTCTCTTTCTTGACCGCCCAGTGTTTGTGTTCTCTGTGTGAGGGTAACGGTTCATTAGCTGGCTGCTTGGTTTACCTAGCGGCCTGGCATATGACTATTTACTTCCCAGAGCTTTGTTTTCCTGATATTTGGCCTTGTTTGTCTTGGCCCTTACCTTGTGGTTTGTCCGCAATCCCGTGGATGTCTTGGATATCCTATGAGGGATGTGACCATATTGTGGGTGGCCGAGGAGTGCCATTATATCGAGTAGTATTCCGTGCTGTTTCAGAGTCATTATGGTGCGGACACCAGAGCGATCGAGAGACACGAACCGGCGAGCCGTCGGTACCGTACGCGGAGCACCACTCGGGCTACATCGGCTTCCATCTGGCTCGGAGATAGCCTGGAGACTCCCCCTTGAGTCTCGATATTTATAGTATTTACTGTGACTTTATTTGTGTGTGATGTGTGTTTGTTTGGCTTTATTCGGATTGTAATTTGGATTGTAACAGGGGTTTATTTGTAAAATGGGACCACCTGGGTCTCGCGGGCCCCCATCCCTTCTCCCATTGATCCACCTCATCTCTTGGGCCCATGTGGGGTCAGTCAACCTTCCAATGTGGGCTTCTAGAAGGGTTGGACCAAGGGGGGGACAAAGGGTAGCAAAATTCAAAATGGGAGCCAAGAAGTCAAGGGGGCGCCCCTAGCTTATTATAGTTTAATAGGTTTGAAATCTTTTTTTATTTGTTCCAAATCACATGGGTGAAATAAATTGTGGACTCTCTCTTTTACCCCTCCCCAACCCTAGATCTAGGGAGGGTTAGTGTCTTTTGTTATTTCACATAAATAGCATGTATTTTCATTTGATTAGAATTAATGCAAAGAAATTCAGATATTTTGTTCCAAAGGCAAGGGCCGCCCCCTATCTCTCTCCTCTCTCCCCCTTCTGCAGCTGGGAAGGCTGTGCTTCAGAGATGAGACACCTCCTATATCGGTTCGTGAGATCGCCATCGCCGCCGCCACCGCCATCGTGCCGCCATCGTACCACCGCCAACGTCGCCCAAGTTCTGTCCACTCAGGATAGCCCCTTGATCTCAGATTTCTTGCTCTCAGCCACGAGAGCTTCTGGAGCCCAAACTTTCAGGGTGAGTTCCAAGGATCATCACCACATCCTAGAAAAATTGGTGGAGCTTCTAGTTTTTATTTTCTATTTTTCCATTTTCGTTCTCCACCTCCTCTCAGATCTGCCAGCAGTCTGTCCAGATTTCCTGAAACCCAGTAGAACGTTCATGAACCCACCTTCTCTTGATCTAAATGACTTGATATTTTTATTGGGGGTTCTGTCCACCTAATCCTTCATCAACAAATTTTCGTGGAAATTTTGGAGTCTTCTACCTATTTTTAAAAAATCACTGTCAGATCCAAATTTCAGGTCTGTCTCTACTGTCCATATCTGACCACCCAGAAGTATAAAATACTTTTCTCAAACCAAACCTCCACCAAACCCTTCATAAAAATTATCCCCGTTTTTCTCTCTCTCCCCTCTACAACTTTCATGAAGAGCTCATCTTCTGATTCGGAGGTCTACATCGCGGTCAACGCCAACTCTCAGGAAAGTTCATTTCTGTCCGGCCAGATCTGAAATAGAGATCAGTCCGGTTCTAAAATTCCCAATCAGAAGCACAGTCACAACGAACTTTCTGGAGTGACAGAGGGTCGAAGGATTTTGAGTCAGCGTTCCAACGGCGCTAATTTCGTGCCGATCTGACATCTGTGGTGATCGCAGCAACAAATCTTGCCGGGTCGCGCGCTGTAAAATAGAGGTTACAGATCCGTGGCCAGCACTTCCGACAAGTGGAGACCGGAGCTGCCCGGCCTCCGACCGGTGTCCCAGTCCGACCGCCGTCCAGGGAAGAGTGCCACCAGGTGTCACCATCATAGTGGGACCCACCCCATCAGGTCCAGAGGACTGAGCAGCACGTGGGCCCCACGAACCCGCAGATCGCGCCATCCGGACAGCACTAAAACGCAGATTTCAGCATTGTCGGAGCGACATCAAGATGTTACCCGTCAACCCACTTCTCGATACTCCCGGGCCCCACATGTGACCTGTTACCTCCCTGCGTGGAGTGGGTCGAAACATTTGTACCGCTGTATATTTGTTAACCGGGAGTACGGATTTGGCCGGGGTTGTCTTCCCTACGCCGGGAGCGTGGAGGTACGGTCGTAACTTCTTGGCGTTCATTTGCTAGTTTAGTATATGGTCATGTGCCGCTGTGAGTGCGTTAGGATTCTAGCCTGTGAGTTCATGTCACCGCTGTGAGCGAGAGAGTGACCCATCCCGTGCTCGATTTGAGCACGGAAGTGAGTCGACCACCCTTGACTCTGCCGGTTTCTCAACCGCGCGGATCCACGTTTCCCCTCGCTTGGGACGACGAGTGAGCTTGCGGTTCTGTTAGCGACGTATAGCCCATAGGAACTCTTAGTGTCGGGCCAAAGTGTCTCCATTGTTGTATGTTGCTGGTCGCGTCCGCATTTAGAGTTCGAGGTCCGCATCACTTAGAGTCGGTCCTTCTGTCCATCCCGCATCAGTTTGGTATCAGAGCGAGTCGAGTCTAGGGTAGTCGTTGCATAAGTCTTGCACGGTTTAAGTCGAGTCTAGGATCATCATTATTTTCAAAACAAAAAAAGTGTCTTAAAATTGCATTTCATCCCGATAATCCGGTATTTTAAAAGGTGTTGTCCGAACGTTAGGCTATGCCTATCGGGAAGGCCGCACACTTGCGCGAGGAGATCTTCGGGTCGACCCTCCGCCAAGTACCGGATATTCGCTAAGTCTATGTGCATTAGTCTGTGTCTCCTAGTCCGTGTGTCTTTGCATGCCCACCCGTAGAGGCACCCAATACTCGCCACCAGCACCTATGGTGGATTCCCGAGCCCGTAGTTCCGATGAGCCCTCGACGGTCGAGATGTTTCTAGCCCTCATGGATTGTCTCGATACGCATATGGATGGTCTTAGTATGCGTCTAGATGGCGTAAGAACGCATCTAGAAGGGAGGATGAAAGCCCTAGAGGATCGGGTCGAAACATCGGACCAGTCCATTCAGGGTCTTGTGGGGAGGATAGCTGTCCTCGAGAGGGCCCCAGTGGCGGCGCAACCCGCGCCGACGAATGGCCAACAAGAGCCGCCTCAGCAACCTGCTGTGCCAAGGGCTCAGGGGGTAGATGTTGGGAGGCAACAAGTGCCCGAGGTGGATGATTATGCATCTGATAATGAACAAGGGGGTTATGGTCGTGATCGTCGAAACCAACGATGGAATCGTGATGATGACGACGACCGCGTTCTTAGGAGCGTGCGTGCGGACCCTCCCCTATTTGACGAGTCTTTGGGTTCGAATGTCTATTTAGATTGGGAGGCCGGCATGGACCGGTACTTCGAGTGGTTTGAGATGACGAACCACCGAAGAGTTCGGTACGCTAAGATGAAGTTGCATGGGCAGGGCCAAACTTATTGGATCAATGTGGAGAGCCTGTTAGTGCAGCGACATCAACCCCCGATCGGTACTTGGGATGACATGAAAATGAAGTTGAGGCAAAAATACCTTCCTGCCACATACCGCCAGCGTCTCATAGACAAATGGCAAAGTCTCTCCCAAGGAGCCGATCCGTGACTGAGTACACCATCGAGTTTGATGAGTATTACTTGCGGTGTGGAGTTACGGAAGAGAGCACCATGACCATATCGCGCTTTCGAAGAGGTCTGCGGCCGACCTACCAATATGAACTTTTCCGCCGCAATGTGACCACTTTGGAACATGCGTATCAGGTTGCTCTCGAATTGGAGCAATTCGAGGCCGAGTTTGAGCCTACTCATCGGTTGGGCCCCTTTCCCATTCGTAGTGTCGAGCCCCGTGACTCTTCAGGCACATATCCGAGGGCCCCCATGGCTCGACCTCAGGAGCCCACTCGTCCCGAGCCATTCGCTCCTAGGCTTCGCCCTCCACCTCTGAGGGATATCCCTCCTCGTCCCCAACCCACGGTCCGTCCACCTGCACCCGCACCCATTGCTCGTCCTTTGTTGCCTACACCTCCTATCCGTCGGAGGATAAGGGGAAAGGACCTTTGATTGGGGAGCCTAGTGGATCACGGCAGTAGTGTTATCGCTGCAATGGGTTTGGCCACTTCACCCACCAGTGTCCCACTCATCAGTCTCTTGTCATTGGGGACACACAGGCCGGGTACGCCACCTCTTCAGATCTTGTGTTAGTCAGCTATGAAGCAGATCAAGAGCTAGCTGACGAATACTATGAGATTGAAGGTGATGGCCAGGATGCCCAGCATTCGGACGATACCCACTTGGGGGTCGTCAGGTGTATTCTCACCCAGCCACAGGCCAGTGATGACTGGTGTCGAACCACCATCTTTCATACATATTGTAGGCTGGGGGGGGGCATGTGTGTAAGGTGATTATCGATAGTGGGAGTTGCATCAATGCAATCTCCACGGGCGCAGTATCACGTCTTGGCCTTACTCCCGTGGGCCATCCTTGCCCCTATCGAGTATCATGGGTGGATTCCACCTCCATTCCGACCAGGCTGCGGTGTTTGGTCCCACTACAGTTCCATGCCTACCGTGACGAGATCTGGTGTGATGTCCTCCCCATGGAGGTGGGCAATATCATTCTTGGTAGGCCGTGGTTATTTGATCGGGATGTCACACTCCATGGCCAGTCGAACACCTGTACCTTCGACCATGATGGCCGATGGATTACCCTCCACCCCACTCAGCCCAAGAGCCCATCAGTTAGGGGTCCTACTGGCCCTAGTACTCCGGAGCCTTCCGTTCCCTGGCCCAGTACCCCATCCCCAGCCCGGGCTATGACCGTTACCTCTGGCACATGCGAGCCCTCGACTAGGAGGTTGATGATGATTAGCTCCCGAGAAATGGAGCGGGACGCTTGTACGGGCTGCCCTGTGTTTGCTATTACGGTCCGAGAGGTGGAGCCAAAGTCCGAGGGTGAACTCCCACCCGATGTCATTCCTATTCTGCAGGAGTTCGCTGATATCTTTGCCGAGGAGCTTCCCGAGGGACTCCCACCTATGCGGGATATTCAGCATGCTATCGACCTGATTTCGGGCTCCTCATTGCCCAATCTTCCTCATTATCGCATGAGTCCCACGGAACATGCCGAGCTAAAACGGCAGGTCGATGAGTTGAGCAGAGAGGGTCTGTTCGGGACAGCATGAGTCCGTGTGCTGTTCCCGCATTACTCACCCCAAAGAAGGATGGCGCGTGGAGAATGTGCATTGATAGTCGTGCCATCAACAAAATCACTGTGAAGTACAGGTTCCCTATTCCCCGCCTAGATGATATGCTAGACATGATGGCCGGTGCCACTATCTTCTCGAAGATCGATCTTAAGAGTGGCTACCACCAGGTGAGGATTAGGCTAGGTGATGAGTGGAAGACCGCATTTAAGACCAAGGATGGTCTATATGAGTGGTTGGTTATGCCCTTTGGGTTGACCAATGCCCCTAGCACCTTCATGCGACTCATGACTCAGGTTCTTCGACCTTTCATTGGAGTCTTTGTGGTTGTGTATTTTGATGATATCCTTATATATAGTCGCACTAAAGGGGACCACTTGGACCATCTACGGTAGGTCTGTCTGCTTTTGAGGCGAGAGCAGTTGTTTACGAACCCACAAAAGTGTGCCTTCATGACACCTCAGCTTACCTTCTTGGGTTTTATTGTGTCTAGTACTGGGGTCTCCGCCGATCCGGAGAAGGTCCGGGCCATTGTTGAGTGGCCAGAACCCCGTACGGTCCATGATGTCCGCAGCTTCCATGGCCTCGCGACGTTCTATCGTCGTTTCATCCGTGGATTTAGCTTCGTCACTGCCCCAATCACGGACTGTATTCGGAAGGGCACGTTTGTATGGACGAAGGCCGCAGCTGCTGCCTTCAAGGACATCAAGGAGCGCATGACCCAGACACGATCCTTCGATTGCCAGATTTCTCGAAGGTGTTTGAGGTCTCTTGTGATGCATCGGGTGTTGGGATAGGAGGAGTGTTGAGTCAGGAGGCCCACCCGGTCGCATACTTCAGTGAAAAACTGAATGACGCGAAACTGCGATACTCCCCTTATGATAAAGAATTCTACGCAGTTGTTCAGGCTCTTAGGCATTGGAGGCACTATCTTTTACATCAGGAGTTTGTCTTGTACTCCGACCATGAAGCTTTAAGGTTCCTCCATTCCCAAAAGAAGCTTAATGCATGTCACAGCCGATGGGTTGAGTATCTCCAGTAGTACACATTTGTGCTTAAACATAAGCCTGGAGTGGAGAACAAGGTGGCTGATGCCTTGAGTCGGCGTGCTTGTCTGCTGACTACCATGAGTGTCGAGGTCGTAGGGTTAGAGAAGATGAGAGAGGCCTATGTTGACTGTCTGACTTCGGTCAAATTTATACCACTCTCCAGGCCGGACCCTCGAGAGACCTTGACGATTGTGTGCTTCAGGAGGGTTACCTCTTTCGAGGAGGCAGACTTTGTGTTCCCCGAGCTTCGGTTCGAGACTTCTTAGTATGGGAACTACATGCGGGAGGTCTAGCCGGCCACTTTGGTCGGAACAAGACTATCGAGGCTGTTGAGCATAGATTTTATTGGCCGAGCTTGAAGCGTGATGTTGCTCATATTGTGGCCCAGTGCCGTACATGTGCTACGGCCAAAATGAAGAAGCAAACCTGGGCCTTTATACGCCTCTTCCCGTGCCTGATGCCCGTGGCATGATGTTAGCATCGACTTGTCTTGGGATTGTCACGTACCTCTAGGAAGCATGACTCGGTCTATGTGGTAGTTGATCAGTTCTCGAAGATGGCCTTTTCATTCACTGCTCGAAGACTTCGGATGCTTCGAGGGTAGCCTGCCTATTCCTTACTCATGTGGTGTGCAAGTTTGGGTTGCCTCGTACCATAGTGTCTGACCGTGATGTTAGGTTCACTAGTTATTTTTGGAAGACACTGTGGCATATGTTGGGTACTCACCTCAAATTTTCCACTGCATATCATCCCCAGACAGATGGTTCAGACCGAGGTGGTCAATAGGAGTCTGGGTGATCTTTTGAGGTGTCTTGTCAGGGACCGTGTAGGGGATTGGAATCTCATATTACCACTGGCAGAATTTGCATATAATGATTCGGTCAACAGGTCTACCGGTATGAGTCCATTCGAGATTGTCACAGGTCGTAGGCCTAGGAGGCCAGTAGATCTTGTTCCCATGCCCATTCATGCACGAGTATCTGAGTCTGCCGAGTCTTTTGCTAGGCATGTTAGGAGTTTGCATGACGACATCCGTCGTCACATTGAGGCCAGTAATGCATGGTATAAGGAGTTAGCCGATGCCCATCGACACCACCGTGAGTTCCAAGAGGGTGAATATGTCATGATCAGGGTAAGACCTGAACGGTTTCACTCTAGAACCGTAAAGAAATTGCAAGCTCGCGGAGCCGGTCCATTTAGAGTGTTGAAACGCGTTGGATCCAATGCGTATGCTGTGGACCTGCCCGAGGAATATGGTATAAGCTCAACTTTCAATGTGTCGGATCTAGTTGTATATAGGGACCCAGCGGTGATCCCTAGTGAGCCTTTTGAGCCATCTCCTCCCATTGAGAGTGATCCCACACCTGAGTGTCCACCACCAGCCACATTTCCATGACAGCGAGAGCATATCGATCATATACTGGATGAGCAGGTGACAGTTACCAGGAGTGGATCCTACGAGCGCTACCTAGTGCGTTGGAGAGTGCGACCCGCCATCGAGGATACTTGGATCACCCGTGGAGAGCTGCAGCGGATAGATCCGGACCTACTGGAGCACTACCAGAGCGATGCTGACCTTTACTCGACAGGGTCGAGTTTCTCCCACTCGGGGAGAATTGGTGCGGACACCAGAGCGATCGAGAGGCACGAACCGGCGAGCCGTCGGTACCGTACGCGGAGCACCACTCGGGCTACATCGACTTCCATCTGGCTCAGAGACAGCCTGGAGACTCCCCCTTGAGTCTCGATATTTATAGTATTTACTGTGACTTTATTTGTGTGTACTGTGTGTTTGTTTGGCTTTATTCAGATTGTAATTTGGATTGTAACAGGGGTTTATTTGTAAAATGGGACCACCTAGGTCCCGCGGGCCCCCATCCCTTCTCCCATTGATCCACCTCATCTCTTGGGCCCATGTGGGGTCAGTCAACCTTCCAATGTGGGTTTCTAGAAGGGTTGGACCACGGGGGGACAAAGGATAGCAAAATTCAAAATGGGAGCCAAGAAGTCAAGGGGGGGCCCCTAGCTTATTATAGTTTAATAGGTTTGAAATCTTTTTTTATTTGTTCCAAATCACATGGGAGAAATAAATTGTGGACTCCCTCTTTTATCCCTCCCCAACCCTAGATCTAGGGAGGGTTAGTGTCTTTTGTTATTTCACATAAATAGCATGTATTTTCATTTGATTAGAATTAATGCAAAGAAATTCAGATATTTTGTTCCAAAGGTAAGGGCCGCCCCCTATCTCTCTCCTCTCTCCCCCTTCTGCAGCTGGGAAGGCTGTGTTTCAGAGGTGAGACGCCTCCTATATCGGTTCGTGAGATTGCCATCGCCGCCGCCGCCGCCATCGTGCCGCCATCGTACCACCGCCAACGTCACCGGAGTTCTGTCCACTCAGGACAGCCCCTTGATCTCATATTTCTTGCTCTCAGCCACGAGATCTTCTGGAGCCCAAACTTTCAAGGTGAGTTCCAGGGGTCATCACCACGTCCTAGAAAAATTGGTGGAGCTTCTAGTTTTTATTTTCCATTTTTCCATTTTCGTTCTCCACCTCCTCTCAGATCTGCCAGCAGTCTGTCCAGATTTCCAGAAACCCAGTAGAACGTTCATGAACCCACCTTCTCTTGATCTAAATGACTTTATATTTTTATTGGGGGTTCTGTCCACCTAATCCTTCATCTACAAATTTTCGTGGAAATTCTGAGTTTTCTACCTATTTTTAAAAAATCACTGTCAGATCTAAATTTCAGATCTGTCTCTACTGTCCAGATCCGACCACCCAGCAGTATAAAATACTTTTCCCAAACCAAACCTCCACCAAACCCTTCATAAAAATTATCCCCGTTTTCCTCTCTCTCTCCCCTCTACAACTTTCATGAAGAGCTCATCTTCTGATTCGGAGGTCTACATTGCGGACAATGCCAACTCTCAGGAAAGTTCATTTCTGTCCGGCTAGATCTGAAACAGAGATCAGTCCGGTTCTAAAATTCCCCATCAGAAGCACAGTCACAACGAATTTTCTGGAGTGACAGAGGATCGAAGGATTTTGAGTTAGCGTTCCAACGGCTCTGGTTTCGTGCTGATCCGACATCGGTACTGATCACAGCAACAAATCTCGCCGGGTCGCGCGTTGCAAAACAGAGGTTGCAAATCCGTGGCCAACACTTCCGACAAGCGGAGATCGGAGCCGCCCGGCCTCCGACCGGTGTTCCAGTCGACCGCCGTCCAGGGAAGCGTGCCACCAGGTGTCACCATCACAGCGGGACCCACCCCATCAGGTCCAGAGGACTGAGCAGCACGTGGGCCCCACGAACCCGCAGATCGCGCCGTCCGGACAGCACTAAAACGCGGATTTCAGCACCGCCGGAGCGACATCAAGATGCTGCCCGTCAACCCACTTCCCGATACTCCCGGGCCCCACATGTGACATGTTACCTCCCTGCGTGGAGTGGGTCAAAATATTTATACCGCTGTATATTTGTTAACTGGGAGTACGGATTTGGACGGGGTTGTCTTCCCCACGCCGGGAGCGTGGAGGTACGGTCGTAACTTCTTGGCGTTCATTTGCTAGTTTAGTATATGGTCATATGCCGCTGTGAGTGCGTTAGGATTCTAGCCCGTGAGTTTATATCACCGCTGTGAGCGAGAGAGTGACCCGTCCCGTGGCTTGATCCGAGCACGGAAGTGAGTCGACCACCCTTGACTCTGTCGGTTTCTCAACCGCGCAGATCCACGTTTCCTCTTGCTTGGGACGACGAGTGAGCTTGCGTTTCTGTTAGCGACGTATAGCCCATAGGAACTCTTAGTGTCGGGTCAAAGTGTCTCCATTGTTGTATGTTGCTGGTCGCGTCCGCATTTACAATCCAAGGTCCGCATCACTTAGAGTCGGTCCTTCTGTCCGTCCCGCATCACATTATTGGTGTATGGTCAACCCGGTGTGATCCAGTGGTTGACGCATGACTTTGTGATTGTCTTGATGGTCCTGTACGGATCGAGAGATGATGTTGGACGCCGTAAGGTATCGTCTTACCTCGATTTATGTGTCCATATGTTTTGAGGGTCTCGATGATCCTTCAGGTCTCCGTGGTTTGTGTTATGCGGAGGTGTGGATCAGGTGATCCTGTGTCGTTTCTTCTATCGATGTTTTCTTGTGACGTGGCTTAGGATTAGACCGATTGGCAGCTTGTTACCGCTATGTGCGACGATCTTGACCCCGAGTCGTGAGACTCAAGGATCGTTGTGTTTGTAGGTCTAGTTGTCTGTCCTGAGTCCAGTGGAAGTCTGGTATGCTACCTTGTGTCTTGTGTCTTGGTACTTCTTAGTACATGTGACAGCGAATGTAATGCCTTGGATCTTTATTGGGTCTTTCGAATCCTTTTCGGTGAGTTTCGGTTTGCTTTTGTAGCTCCCGAGTTGAGTTTTACGATCTGTGTGGGTTTTTCTCTCGTACTAGTTACGGAACCCTGCGGTGAGTTTATCTTTCAATTCATCGACTCGTGGACGATACAGTGGCGATGTACTCTTCGAGTCGATCGTTTTGACTATTTTTACATATTTTTCAGAGTTAGGGCAAAAAATCAGATTTTTTGGAAATTAGGAAAATTGCTAATTTCTTTCCTTTTTCTTTTCCTTCCTCTCTCCTCCTTCTCATTCACGCTGCCGCCGTCTCTCTCTTCCGTTTCTCTCCCGTTTTCACCTTCTCGACTCCGGCTGCAGACGGAGGACCTAGGGGCGAGTGCTGGGGATGCTGAGGAGCTGGTTAGGTGCGCGACGGGGCGAGGATGGAGTGGTTTTGGCGCGATCCCGAACGGTGGATTCAAAGCCGACGTTTGAGCTCGCGGTGTGATTTTTGGCGCGATTTAGTCCCTTCGGGGCACGGTTTCTTCGGTGGAGGTAGGGTGACGGATCATCACTTCTCTCTGCCCGTTTTTCCTACCATTGCACGTTGTTCGGCACGGAAACGACTGAGTTTGGGCTTGTTTAGCCTAAATCGTGATTTTCAGGTTTTGTAGGGTTCGTCGGAAAACGGCAACCATTCGTGGCGTAGTTAGTGTCAAAATGACCGCTGGGATGTCCGGATCCCATTCATGTAGGTTTTGCGCCGATTGGTCGTCATTCGGGGCCGGTAGGGGTCCGAGAACCCTGGTGACTCATTTTGGGTCGATTTGATGAAATCGCCCCGTTTTCGTGATCCGGCGTTTGCATGTGGTGTTTTTGGCCCCCTGGGGTTGTTTTTCGTCGTGTGGCTTTGTTTCACCTGCGCTTCAGCGTGAATGGGGCATGGAATGGGCCGATTTGGCGTTTCCACCTTTTTCCCGCCGTGGCCGGTGTAGCGGTCGTTCCAGGGACCGTCACAGTCTCTGACGGCCCTACGATAGACCGCCACAACGTTTGTTCGTTTTAAATTTTTCGTGGCTGTGGGAGTGTGACGGTCCAGGTGTGGTGCATCACAGCCCTCTGACGCGTCCCGGTGTGTGCGTCACGGCTATTTTGTCTTCTTGTGTTTTGGTTAAGTCGGTTCCTCTGACGCGCCTGCCCTGATGTGTCAGGCTGTGTAACGCGCCTGCCCCAGGCCGTTACACCCTATTTTGGCTGTGTTGGGTGGCTGTGTCGGCTGTCTCTAACGGCCCTGCCCCCGTGCGTCACAGTGTTGTAACGCGTCCGTCGTAGACCGTTACGTGCTGTTTGTCTGAGTTTTCAGACTTGCGTTAGGTTGGCGTAACGCGTCTGCGCTCGTACGTTAGGCCGTTGTAACGCGTCTGCCCTGGTGCGTTACGTGGTTCGTGTTTTGCTTTTGAGCCTGTTGGCTCTGACGCGCCCGCCCTGGTGCGTCGGGCTCGTGTAACGCCCTTGTGCTAGGCCGTTACAGTCATGTTGTGGCCGTGATAGCCGTTGGACTTTTCGATGTGCGGTCGTGTGTTGTGGGTCCGTTCTAGGTGATGTTAGGGGCTATTTGGGGGTAGGTTTGTGGTGTTGTCTGTCGCTCCCGTGGTCTGGCCGCTTTCTCCGTGGACGTCAGTCGATGTTCCTATGAAGGCTAAGACTACGTTTCCGAGTCTGTCGGCAGTTTCTTGTGCTGCCTTCGGTGTTTGAGGTACGGGTGACAGTGCATGTTCAACTATCAGTACTTCAGCTCCGTGTTTCATGATCTCCTCGTGTCGTTGCCTTTTGTCACAGACGCTTTGTGACAGCTCGTGGAGCGGGGCACTTTCCGATATACGGTATGTAAGCTAGTTTCCGTCGGCTCCTGCGGTTACCGTGGCGTCCTACGGACGGAGAAAACTAGCTAGAGGCCTGGCTCTAGGCAGGAGCCAGTGTGTGCACACGTGGTCAGGGGCTGAGGACTGACGCCGACGGGGCGTGACCCTGACTAGTACTTGTACTTGTGTTTCCGCGTGGGTCTGCGACTCGGCCGGGTTCGCGTAGGCCGCGATCGGTGGGTAGTCGAGACACTTGTGGGGTTTGTCGTGACCTGTCCGGGTTGGCCTTTCCGTGGCTACACTCGAGGTCTATATCCTGTCCTGTGCACGACACTCTGGTCGTGTTGCCTGTGCATGTCTAGGTCTTTTCTAGGCCTTCTTTTGTATGCCTGTTGTGGGTGTAGGTTGGGGTGTTTTGTTTGACTTTTTCCCTTTTCCTTGCTGCTCCCTACTCCTCTTTCCCTTTCTAGGCTTGCTTGCCTGTTTGGGTTATTCCCCTCGTCCTTACCTGTTCCCTACTCCTGTTTCCCTTTCTTTTGTAGCTTTCTAGTGTTGTTTCTTGCTGCTGTCCCTGTTGTTCTGTGTTACTGCGTGTTCTTCAGTGGGGATCGCGTGACCCCTACTGAGCCAGTGACACGAGGCTCACCCCTACTTTTCAGGTGGGGTGATGTGTTCGTTCTGCTTCCGCGGGTCCTGAAGTTCGAGTCGTAGCTGCCAGTTGGTACCTCCGTCGGGCTTCCCCCGACTTCTCGGTACGTCTTTTCTTTCTGTCGACTGTACTGCTAGACTGCTGTCTTTAGCTTTGAACTTGACTCTGGTATATAATTGTTTAAAATCTGTTAATTAAAATGTAATTTTTATTTCTGCTACTTTAGCAACCCGATCTATTGAAATTTAATTGCTTGCGGTTATATCTGTCAGTTCAATGTACTACACAACAATCCTTTTTCCCTTCGGAGCTTTACCGCTCTTGGGAGGCCTCGCGGGTTCCAAGTGGTATCAGGTGTATTCGATAGTCCTATTGGGTATATCTGGTATCCGGAATCCGGGTCGTCACAGCGCATGCTTAGCCTGTCTGTACTTCAGCACTGGTGTTTTGGAGTCTCTGTGTCTATTGAGCCTCCACTAGTCGTAGCCTGACGACTCACGCGTTCCAGTGTGTCGGCCCACTTAGGAGTGGTGGCGGGGCAGTTCCCGATAAACTGTTTGTAAGCTAGTTTCCGTGGGCTCCCTTGCCTTACAGTAGCGTCCTACTGGGGGAGAAAGCTAGCTAGAGGCCGGGCTCAAGGCATTGAGCTTGTGTGTGCACACGTGGTCAGCGACGGTTGGACGAGCGCTGACGAGCGTGACCCTGACTAGTCACTCATTACTGTTGTTCCTTGTACTCGGTTCTGTGAGTGTCTCAGTTATCGCCGTTCCAGACGTGTGGGAGATACTTGTGGCGCAGTCTAAGACGTCAGTGGACGCATCTGGCTGTTCTTCTAGTGAGGAGGTGCTCTTGTCACTTGACGCATGACTCTAGTGATTCTCGTGTCTCGTGACGCGTGTTTCCGTCATTGGTTTCCGAGTAGCATGTATATGGCTTTACTCGAGGTCCAGTCTTGTGTATCATGCACGACGATCTAGTTGTGTATGTTCGTGCCTTTGACTGTGTAGGTCTTTTATAGGGACTTTTGCCTGTTTTGACAGGCTTTAGCTTTGGAGCTTGTGTTCGGTTGACGGATCGGTAACGCCCGACTTGGTGAGATCAGGATTCGCCTTTCTGTTGCCGTTAGGAGTAGCTTAGAGAGTCGTGGTTCGATCAGCTGCCGTGTTTCTGGTTAGTACGGCTTTGCTCTTTTCTTCTGTTGTTCTTACTTCTGCTTTTTACAGCTTTACTGTTGTAGTTACTGCTATTGCTCATGCTCTTTCCTGCTTTACTGTTTAGTGTTGTTTAGCATGTTACTGCATTGTTTCCAGTGGGGATCTGCGTGACCCCTACTGAGCCAGTGACACGAGACTTACCCCTACTTTTCAGGTGTGGACTTCTTCTTCCTCGAGATTCGTGACGCGGTACGTCAGTTCGTTGTTGCCAGCGTTGCCAGCATTCTCTGTGTCGGGCTTCCCCCGACTTCAGTGTACGTTTTTCTTTATGTTTGGTTGTACTTGTCTTTAATTTGGACTGGACTCTGTTAATTGAAAATGTAATTTTTATTTCTACTACTTTAGCAAAGCTGATCATTGAAATATTAGTTGCTTACTGCTTTATCTGGGACTTCAATGTACTACACACACTCCTTTTATCCCTTCGGAGTTTTTCCGCTCTTGGGAGGCCTCGCAGGATCCAAGTGTTATTGGATTTACCCGGTATCGGACCCTGGGTCGTCACAATAGTGCTTTTCTATTACTGCCTGGAGGGCATGTCGTGGTTGGACCTAGTGATGTTGCCTTGTGTGTACAACGCTCCTTGCAGAGGCAAGATCGCCTGAGCGTATGTACCTTGGTTAGGATAAGTGTACGTTATTGTTTGGCGCAGTGACGCGTACCCTGTGTCAGGTAGCTAGACACGGTCGTGAAGGCACAGACCCTAGCCAGTCCTAGGGTGAGGTGTGTGTGTGTCTCCTCTGCTATTTTTGAGACCGAGTGTGGGTAGTGTGCACGCATATGAGACCTTGGCGCAATATATATAAGACGTCAATGGACACATCTGGCCTTATTATGTATATTTGACTGGCGGACCCTATGCCGATAAGGTTGAGATATCGACAACGTTGTTGATGGCCCTTCCGACAGACGGGTTGGAGTCGTCCTATGTAGAGGTCATGGTTTTCTTACTGGTTTTGGTTCAATATCGAGGTTTACTAGTGTTGTGGTTGTCCTCCCGAGGGTGGAGGTTGTGCTTACAGCCGCGTGTCCTTGTTAGAGGTTCCGTCAGCGAGGGCGGATTGCTATGACCACGAGATTTGGGGTATCGTAGAGGCTCCCTAGTTCCTCTGTTTACCATTCTTCTTGTTCCGGCAGTTACTGCTATGTTATTATTGCTGTTATTATTGTTATTATTGTTGTTACTGTTGTTACTACTTACCGCTTTTGTTGTGGTGGGGATATGGGAATCCCTACTGAGCCAATGAGATGAGGCTCACTCCTTACTTTTTCAGGTGCAGTGCTTCTCCTCGAGGTGATGCGTCTCGGTTGGAGGACCTTTAGTAGTTAGCTTGCCAGTACCGGGGTATGCCCCGTAACAGTGTACGTTTCTTTTTTTGTTGACTGTACTTGTGGACTAGATTTTATAATTAAGTTGTTTAATTGTAATATGTTAATTTTATTCTTGCCCGTTCATTAATTACTTCTGTAAATTATTTCTTGCTATTGTTTAGAATTTCAATGTATAACCACAACGCCCCAAATAATCCTTCCGAACTTTCTAGCTCGTCGGTGGCGGCCTAAGATCCGAATGGTATCGGGTCTGACTCGGTACCTGAATCTTGGGTCGTTACAACCGCGGTCCCTCTCTCTCTCTCCCCATGATTCTCTCTCGCCGTCCCTCTCTCTCTTTACGATTATCTCTCTCGCCGTCCCTCTCTCTCTCTCTCTCTCATACACACTCTATCTCTCCTCTCCACATTTCTCTCTCTATTGGATGGAAATGTGATCGCTGTCCCACGACGCTCCCCCCTTTTGCCCCTACCGATCTACCGCCACTTCTTCTTTTGTGGTGCCTTTGGCCTGTCATCCCTCACGTCGCCGTCACCATCATTTTAGGGTTTGAAAACCCATCGAAGAGGAAGAAGATGATCTTTTAAGAGCTTCAGCATTGAAATTTAATTATTTATTTATATATACCAATGATGTATAAGTTTTTTATTTTATTTGTAAATATCTCAAAAACTAAGAGAGATAACTATATATAGTTTCGCCTTTTCTCACATCTGGTTAGATTTAATTATAGTTAAATTGACAAGTGACAACGGAAAATTACAGAGATGTCATATGTAGAAAATTTTCAAAATAGTAGTGATATGTATATTAATAGATTTTCAAGAATGATATATCTATAATTTTATATATGACAATAATTTATATGTAAAAAATTTAAAATTATTCATTCATACCGTCTAATTTTTAGGGCGCGTTTGGTAACACCTCGGGCGGATGAGATTTTTTTAAAATCTGAAGTTCTGCACCGTCTTTAAATCATGTGAGATTTTTTATGAAATCACAATCTCATTTGGGTAAAAGGTTTCTTTGAGTATGTCTTAAAATTGGGGGTAAAATTAGATTTATATTTTCAGAATCCTCTTACCAAGCGAGGAAGTAAGCCCAGACCAACTTTTCAAAAAAATAAAAGACGCTCACAATGTCTCTTTCTCTCTCTTCACTGGGAATTCACCACGCTCAGGAGCCGAGGATATCTATAGCATATTTGAGGGCACTCAAAGGCTGTCGGGGAATTCTAATGATTAGAATCCCCCCAAATTATGTTACCAAACGCAGCTTTAGATTTAGATTGAATGATTAGGAAAAAAATAATTAAAAAACGGTTGAAAGCTGAGCCCTAGCTGGCTCCAAACATGCCGGGCCGGCCGGACACGCGGGCGCGAGCGTAACCATCTCTATTTACAACCATCACTATTTACGATCACGGTCTGCAAGCCAACAGCAGACCTTCTTTTCCGGTCCCGTTGCGCGGTTACCGCACCGACGAGCATCGCGGCGTCCCCCTCCCCCCAACCTTACCGTCGTCGTCCCCTCCCCGCGGCCACCGGCCACGAAGAAGAGAGAACAGAGAAGAAGAAAAAGATGGGCAGCAGGCAAGGCCGCCGCCTCCTCTGCCACCTTCGGAGCCCCGCCTGGGGTCCCACTTCCGCCCCCGCCAAGCCAACCCACCACCACTACCCCCTCCTCCGCCACCATGCCTGCCGGCAGCAGCACTCCAGGCCGTATGCCGGCACGCGTCCAAACTTCGCCGAGTTCAAGGGCTCGCCCGCGCGCCTCTCCTCATCTCCTCCCCTCTCCGCCCATCTGGCCGTGGCTTCCGCGTGCGTCTCCGGCGCCGCGAGGCGGGGGTTCGTCGGCTGGTACCTCGGCATGCTCGACGTCCGGCCTGTCCTCACCAAGAGCGTCACCGCGGGCGTTATATTCAGCGCAGCCGATCTCTCGGCTCAGGTATGGGGCTGCTGCCTTGCTTCTTCAGATCGTTCGAGTTTTGTCGCTCTTTCTTGGGTATTATCGACTGCTGTGAAGTTGGGATGCTCAGAGCTCAGAATGTGTGGTCTTGATCGGTTAGTCGTGTTTGAAAGATTTGGTTATTCTTGGGGGCGCTTGTACGAGAATTAGGACTTCTCTGTCGGGGACTGACGAATGCATGCCTGTTTTATGTCAGAGAATTGTTCCAGGCGGCTAAAAAAATAGATAAGCTATGGAATAGGATCATCCTTACTTCAATTACTCGCTTAAAGTTTCGAATTTGATGGTCTATTAATTAAACTTGTCAACGAGCAATGTACCCGGTGTTTGCTATTGCCCATATGCTCCATTTCATGCTGGCCTATGTTTGATACGGTTTGTTAGAAATGTAGATTGACATGGGTTAGGAACAAGAGATAAACTATGGATGTGATATTGTGCGTTCTTTACCCGCTCAATATGTTGAGATGACAATCCAACAATTCAACATTTTGGAGTTGAGAAGTGTTTTTTTTTTTATATTTTCTGCTGTCAATTGTGGTGGCATATCAATGGATTGCCCTATCATCCTCATACAATTCAATGAGATGATACTTCTGTTCGATGTTGATTGTTCATCACCTCTTCTTAATTTTTATGGTACTGCTTACTATTTTAGTTGCAAATCCACATGCCAAGGAAGGGTGAACATTGATATAACTTAGTAACCTAGAAAATGAAAATTAAAAGTCCCTGCTCTCAGGCAAAGAGTGTTTGTTTCATCAAAACAGATAAACGGACATGCTTATGATATACTTGACCACCCATCGATGTGAAAACCCCCACCATTGTTATCCTTCAACACCCCCTCTACATCCCCTCACATTATGTCTCTCACACCATACCCACCTACTAGTTGGATACGTAACCTGCTACAGACTCACGGAGAAGTGAGAAAAAAAATCAAATCCCCCATTGTAGGGGTTTTTGAGACTTTTGTCTCACATACTCACATAATTATATTCAGTAGATACAAGGAGCTACACTTAATACTCTATGTTCGTCATTTGTTCAATGGATTGAAAATCCTTTTCTGTTCCATTGCAATTTTTGAGCTTCAAGGGTTAGATGGAAGAATCTGATCTGGAGTGCAAAGGTTCTGAACAAAGTTAAGATACTTTCTTGGAAATCCATTCTTGGGAAACTCCCAACAACAGAAAGACTGAAGTGGAAGTGTATACCTAAATTAAAGCTGAGATGCAGGTCTACCTGCTACACCTACTACACCTATGGTTTTTTTTTTGTTTGTTTGTATACCTCTGGTAAATACAAGTTTGGTGTGATGATCTTTCAACTTTAGTAAGATTTTTTTTACTCAAGGAGTACCTAGCCTCCTAGTTGAGGAGCATTTCAGTAGCTCTTTTTGGTTTTAATTTTAAGCATGAGCTTCTACTTTCTTTATAATCATTAGGTCTCTGCAAAATGAAAAGAGAAAAAGAAATATAGGCATTTCCCATAGCTACTTGTGATAGGCCGTTTAATGTACTTTGTGGCGTGGCACTTCCATTTTTCACCTAAAGGAAAAAGAATCAAGTGACATCTGGTTATCATTTGGTTCACAACTTATACAACGAAAATAGGATTGGTCTGTTGGAGACCTAAACTAGGCAGATACCGACCTATCTTTTGCAGAAACTAGATATGAAGGTGTTGATTCTGCTTCTGTAATCTTTGTGTCCCTTCCTTCTTTTTTGCAAGTGGGAAGCTTAGCACACTTATAAATAATGACATGAACTATGTTTTTGTTAGGAGGCAGTTGATATTGCCATTGAGCATTACAACTTTCACTTGTTGTTTAGCTTTATCTGAGAGCTTAACCATCACATTAATGTTTGATCCTCTATCATGGAAGAATTGGCTAGTTTTTGTCCACTGCATTTGTTGGTTTGAATGCTGTAGAAAGTAATCTTTTCACAGAGAAAAAGTGGCAAGGGTGTTACTTATGACTCATCCTATGCCTGACTCTTGGAAGGAGAATGTTGGTTTTGCAAACCCACAAGTCTAGGTTCTAGACTCAGAAGCATTTCAAAATGGTAAACTGCTTTACCCAATGTTACTTACTAGTAGGTACAATTTGGTTGCTGTTTGAGCTGACATTTGATGACTTCAGAGTTGTAAAAAAACATTGAGGCGATCTTTAGTATAAAAGGACATGCTTGTCTAGTTAAAATTTCTTCTCATCGTTGTTGTAGTAGTTGGCTTTCCTTGTCATTCTTTCTCACTACATTGTGTTTCATTATTTCTGTGTGATGATATTTAGCTGAAAATCATTACAAAAAATGGTTGTTGAACTTCAACAGGACTGGAAATTCATTGCAGCAACATGGCTTCTAGAGAGAGAAGCTCTGGGAAAGCCGTCCTCTGGGAGGTGGCCCTCGTCGGAGCACCTTCGGCAATCTGCTGCCTAGGGTGGGCAGGTCGAGGCGTTGGGGTCAGAGTCCCCCTACAGGGCGACGGGGTCCCATAGGTCCGGTCTACTACCAATGTGGGAGGAGTGGGCATCTCCAGAGTGTTTGCAAGGGACCCGTGAGAAGTCTGAGGTCGGAGGAGGATCACGGAGGGAGGAGGAGAGCCACGTATGTGGAGATAGTGAAGCAAGGGAGGCCAGTACTGAAACCTAAGGCGGCCGGAGGGGATCTCCTGCATGCCGGTGAAATCCTTGTGGACCCTCGTCAGGTAGAATGGCTCGGCAAGAGTCTTTGGGTCTTTCATGTTCAAGGGGGATGGAATGCGGAGGATGCGTGAGCTCTGCTGAATGAGAAATGGGCAAGCGGTGGGCCGTGGGAAGTTCGGCAGACGCACAGGGGCTGTTTGCTTGCCATCGGCTCATGTGCGGACGGTGTGAAGGTAGCGGCGGAAGCTGGGGTCTTGCTATGTGGTTGATCGATTCTAGCCTGGACTCTAGAGCGTGGAACGTTCCCCTGCCCGAGGAGAACGGAGCTCTGGATCAAGTTCATAAGGGTCCCGATCCCCTTTGTGATGAGGTGCTATTGGGGTTGTTGTTAAGGGCATTTGGAACGGTGTAGGCCGGATCCCTTAGACTGGTTCTAGAGGGGCGTGCCAACTGTGTTGAGGCCCTTGTTGAGGTGGCCTCCCCTTAGACTATCTTGTCGGTCATCTTGGTCGCTGTTGGGGGTGTGGAGTTTGCTGTCAGGGTCTCCGTCTGACCGCTACAGTTGGAATGGTGGCCGTTGCCGCTAGAGCTAGGGCAAAGGCGTTGCAAGGGTGGGCAATTCGATTTTGAATCGCCTCGCGTGGAGGGCTGGGCCATATGTCGGGCTGGTTCAACGTTTTGGGTTGGGTGACTTGGGCCTGGATGGGCGGGTCTAGTGCGATGGGAGTGGAGTTGGTTTTGGGTGCGGAGCGGTTCAGGTGGGGCCGGGCTGTCCTATCGGGCTGAACAAGACCCATCATCTGCAGGCTAGTTAGCCAGCTCAGGGTGGAGCCTGAACGGGTTGGGCAGCTGGGCCCGAAGACTTACTCGTATCTGTCACTTCGTTGTGTGTCGGTTCACTTGGAAACGATGTCGGCTGTCTTCCCCGCCCGATTGGGCAACCTTCCACTAGACGTGGCCTGCAGGGCCTGTAGGGCTCTCCTGCTGGCTCCAGCGATGGCAGTGGCTTTGGCTCCTACATTGGCGGGGTGCCGGTGACAACGTGTCAAGCGGTTGACGTCGCATCGGGTTTCGGGGAGCACCTTTGGCTAGCCACGTTGGGTGCTGGTCCACAATCCAATTCTAACTTAACTGGGGCACTCCCCGTTCCTCTGGTCGTGTTGCAGGTGGAGGCTCCGGCCACTGTGGCGACCAGCAAGCAGCCTGTCTCCTCTTTGCTGATGCTGACCTTGCCAGTCCCCTCCTCCAGGTGGCAGCAGGGGGTGGTAGGGCAGGACGCAGTTGGCGCTGATGACTTTCTAGGGGCGTTCCTTCTGCTTGTTGGCATGGACCCTCTCTCCTAGTCGACGGAGGGTTGGTAGCGGCCCTTACATCGGCCGCTTGTGAGGAGTAGGTGTAGTTGGTGCTTGGCTCGACAATGGAAGGCTTGGTTATGGATAAGGCAGAAGTTGCACAAGGTTGTAGCCACCCCTCCAGATGGGCGTCTGACAGTCGGTCTCGGCCAGCCGAGTAGCCCTAGTGGCCTTTCTTCCGACAGAGGTGTTCTTGACGCTTTTGGCCATCTCTAGAGGTCGGAGGCAGTGAGGTCTGCCGGTGATGGCTGTAGTGGTCGCAGGGAGGGGGAGGGAGCCTTGAGGGTTTTGTCTATCCTCTCCTTTCTAAACGATGAGAAGTCTTGGTAGACTCCTTTGGAGATTGAAGCGGGGGATGCATTAGGACATCCGGAAGAGGCTTTCGTCGAAGAGACCCTAGGAGGCGAGGTCTTGCCAGAGGGTCCACCAGGTTGGCATGAGTTAGGCTAGCAGGAGAGCGGGGATTCTTCTAGTGGGGGGTGGTGGCCAGTAGCATTATCTGGCTCTACCTCTCCCGCCTCTTGTACCAAAGGGAGAGACTCCCATTAGCGCAGCTTCAGTCTGATCAGCCTGTGGGTGACCTATTGTCAAAGGTGGGAGTTATTGTGAAAGCACCTTAGGAGGAGGGGTGCTTGAATGGGAAGGAGAAAGGGGTCTTGGCAAAGAGGAAGGGAAGGAAATCTTAGCTAAGGTGGATTGTTTCATGGGGGAGCATGTTGGAGAGGTGACTAGTCTGATCAGAGTGTCCACTATAGGTGTTGATAAGGACGTGAGGTTTGTCTTTTGCAGAATCCAGAGGAGATAACAAGGGGATATAACTAGGAAGGCTAAGGCAGCTAGAACCAATAGAAGAGGGGATGTGGAGAGGGAAGAGGAAAGGAGGGAACTTGTATAGAGCTACGAGAAGGAGAGAGGGGCTGAGCTAATATTTTCGGAGGAGGGCGGTCTACACTGTTCATGGAGGGGGGGGGGGGGGGGCGAGAGTGATCTTGTGGTGTTGATAGGGATGTTGGGGAGGTTTATGGTGTGTGTGGGGATCTTGACAAGGCAGACTGGTAGAGTAGGTAGTTCGGTTGTTTGTTTGGCCTTGGTGTTCCTTTTGCTTTGGGTGGGGGGGGGGTCAGTTTTGGTCGCCAGGTTATTGTATTTCTTTTCTTTTCCTTTGCTCCAGGGGCAGTGGACATCTTGCCGCCTTTTTGTATGGGATTTTTAATTTTTAGCCCCTAAAATCTTTCGAAATTAGAAAAGGCCCCTCTAATCTATCTATTTAGTCAAAAGCCCCCACATTCTTTAAACTCTTTGTAAAAAAAACCTCGAGAGTTAACAACCGTCCAACAAATCGAATATACTCGAGAATATTTTACCCTCTCACCATTTTCCAAATTACCCTCTCCTCTGTCTCTCTTTGTGTGTGTGTGTGTGTGTAGGACCTCCTCCTCGCCGGCTCGGGCGTCGACGAGCACCCCTCCCCCGCAGGCGACGAGGGCTCCGACGACGACGCGGCGAGCGGTTGGTTTTGAGGTTCTTCTTTGCCGCCTTCTTCAATCCCTTTCTCTCCACTTTTCCTACTGTTCATCTCACTCACCAGCCTAAAACTAGCATCCATCCATCTGCCGCCAAGAATCTCCCACTCATAGATCTAATTAGAGGTGATTGCAAACACAAGCATAACGAAATAAGTATAATGAGAATGTATACAACAATGATCACCAAGCAAGTATGAAAGATAAATTTTTAACATCGATCAGTACAGAGTGGGGAGATGAACCATCTGGCAGAAGCAGCCAGTAGTGAATCATTTGGCAGAAGTAGCCAGTAGTGAATCATCTATGGATATGTTACTAGATTTGTGGTACAAACCCTAATAATGGTGGGTGCAGAAGGAGGAGGAAAGAAAGATATGAAGAAACATATCAACACATGACGAGCAGAATAGGGGGAATCCAATAGCCACAACGATAGCATCGATTGTGGGACAAAGAATGGAAATTTAGCCTAGAGAGCCCGTGGAGGTCGACGTTGACGACCATAGAATCGATGTCGACCACCAAGGCCATCGATTTGTGATCCGCACACCGCCATCATCTCTTCATGGAGGTAATCTTGTCGTTGAAATACTGGATGGAGTAGAGGCACAGCGAGAGGTGCACCTCGTCCTTCCCCCACTGCGTCGGTGCCTTCCTCACCAGGACTAGTGATGCGGAGGAAGCGATTGGGGGGGAGGGGAGAGGAGGCTGCCCTCATTGATATGGGATTGGTGAACGCTCAGTTGACCTGGTCCAATTTGAGGGAGAACCCATCATGCTCGAGGCTCGACAGATTCTTGGTGTCTGTGGACTGGGAGGACCACTTTCCTTATGTATAGTCTTTTTGTTTGGCGAGAGTGTCCTCTGATCATAAGCCTATTCTCTTGTGGACTAGCCATGGGCACGAGAGGAGATAGGCTTTCAGATTTGAGAGGTATTGGTTCAGAGAGACAGACTTCTTGGACACAGTCCGTATATCGTGGTCCTGCCATAGTCCACAAGTGTGTCGTATGACTGTTTTGATCTGGAAATTGAAGCATTTGGCCTAGGCTCTTAGAATTTGGGGTGTTAGTAGGTGTCTACTAGGCAGTCAGGCAAAGGAGATAATCCTTCATAAGCTGGAGGCTTTGGACGCTCTGGAGGAGGCAGGTTTGATGGATGATGCTGATAGGTTGAGTAGATATTCTATTTGAGCAGAGTATGATGAGATCCTCATTAGGGAAGAAATTTACTGGAAGCAGAGATCTAGGGAGAAATGACTGAAGGAAGGGGACATGAACACAACATACTTTCACAGGATTACCTCAGAAGGAGAAGGTTGAATCATATTGCTTCCATTAGGACAGGTGATCAGTTGGTACACAAGGAGGAAGATATTAGAAGGCGCGCCAGGGAGTTTTGATGTCAACCTTTTCACTGAGGAATAGTTGAGCAGACTAGACTTTGTGGAGGATTTGCTTCCCCACCTTTCTTTCGCTGGGAGTGTGTCTCACGCGAGTCCCTTTCATAAGGAGGAGATTAGACAGGCAGTTTTCTTTATGGCTGGTGACAAGGCCCCTGATGGCTTTCCCGTGATCTTCTTTCAGCATTGTTGGGACATCATCAAGGAGAACCTCATTGATGCTATCTTAGAATTCCAGGAAGGCGAAGCTCATCTAAGGAATATCAACAAAACCCTCTTAGTCCTGATCCCTTAGAAGAAGGGTGCACAAGATCTTGCAGATTTTAAACTCATTAGCTTGCTGAACAGCACTTATAAAATCATTACAAAGGTTTTGGCAAGGAGGCTTCTTAGGGTGATGGACGACATTGTCAGTGGAAACTAGGGGGCCTTTATTAGTGTAAGACACATCCAGAAGCTGCAGAGGAAAAGAGGAGTGGTTCTCAAATTGGATTTCGAGAAAGCATATGACTGGGTCAACTAGACCTGCCTCCTTCAGATGCTTGTGAAGAAGTTTTGATCAGAGATGGATTTCATGGATTCGGGAGTGTATCTCGTTTGCTTCCTTCGCTGTGCTCATTAATAGGCAGCCATCTGCCTATTTCCTTAGTGGGAGAGGGCTCATGCAGGGTGATCCACTTTCCCCACTCTCGTTTGTCTTGGTGGCTCAGCTCTTGAGTAGATTGCAGATGCGAGCTGAGGTGGCGGGGGTTATTAGAGGCTTCTAGATAGGCAAACTCAATAGCAGTATCAACCATCTGCAATATGTCGATGACTCTATCCTAATCCTTGCCGAGGAAGAGCAGTAGTTGTTTGATGTCAGATTGATGTTAGAGATAATATAGGATATTAGTGGGTTGAAGGTGAACTTCAACAAAAGCCATTTGGTGGGATCAACATGGAGGAGTCAGCTATTAGGAGGGCAACTCTCATTTTTGGATGCCAGATTGGGCCTTTTCCCTTCTCTTATCTGGGCCTCCCCTTGTCTCCTAGGTCTCTTCACTTCAAGGATTGGCAGGGGGGTGCAAAGATTTGAGTCTAGACTTGCGGGATGGAAGGCTAGGCTATTATCTTATGGAGGACGCCTGGTTCTTTGTAGATCTGTGCTAGATAGCTTGCCGATTTATTTTCTCTCCATTTTCAGAATCCAGAAGACAGTGGTTAAGAAGCTGGAGTCCATTCAGGTCAGATTCTTTTAGCATGGCGGTGGGAGTAGAGTTAGAGGTTGGCATGATATTGCTTGGGACAGAGTTTGTTAGAGTAAGGAAGTAGGGGACATGGCGTGGGTATCAAGAATATCAGAGGCTTCAATTTGGATTTATTGTGTGGAGGCTGGGGATAGAGGATGGGGGACTGTGGGCTCAGCTGATCGCTCAGAGATATTACCCCTCCTCTAGGGTGTGGGACTTACTCCCACCCTATTTGTATAATGTCTCCCCGATTAGGAGAGGCATCCTTTAGTGTGCAGACTTCGTCAGAGCTAGTGTCAGGATTAACCTGGGTGATGGAGAGATATGCATGTTTTGGCAAGATAGATGGTGCGGTGATCTCGTAGTTGTTGAGGCCTTCCCGTCATTGTATGCTATAGCAGGGCTTCCCAGGACTTTCTTGGCTCAGTCCTTCGATGCACAATTGACAGGGGGTATTTGGGCCCCCACTTTCAGGAGGAGTCTCACTCTTGAAGAGATGGACCAGCTGGAACATCTCTTGGCTTTCCTCCTAGACTTCAAACCAGTTGCCAGCAGGTCAGACTCATGGCTTTGGAGATGGGAGGAGGGGGGCCAGTTCTTAGTTTGGTCTGCTTTCTGATGGGGGACTGCGCCATTCCTCAGCATTGCAGATATGGGCTCCCAAGGGCCCTCTCAAGGTAAAGGTTTTGGTTTGGAGGATTTCCCATGACTAGCTCCCGACGTCTGATAGGGTGGAACCTTTTTTCCAGCAGATTTCTACCTTATGTTGCATGTGTGGGGACGAGTAGGAGGACTTGAATCATCTATTCACAACGTGAAGGGCATTTGGACGAGGATTGGACAAAGATTCCAGCTGCCCCTTGGGAATTTTGTTGCAGTGCAGCAGCTTTTCACCAAGTGGCATAGCAGGTGGACGCTCAAGGGCGACAAGATCATTTGGTGGCTTATCCTTCATGCCACTCTATGGGCCTTGTGGAGTGAAAGGAATAATAGAATTTTCAAAATGGAGGCAAGGCCGGAAGAGAGGCTTTTTGCTTTTGTTTGTGGGATAGTGGCTTCTTGGGCTAAACATCTTTGTAAAGTGGAGAATCATAACTCCTCACTCTTTTTGTTCTTGGGGAGTTAAATGGGTACACTCTCTTGGTGTGGTGACTTTTTGTAAAGGGGCTGTGAGCGATGTATTTTACTTGTACATCCCTTTCTTTCTTTAATATAGTCGTGGTACCATCCACGTTTCAAAACAAAGCGAGTCAAAATATCACTGATGGTCTTGAGGGGTTATTTGAGCTAGTAAGCTCTTAAAAGTTTTTTTTTTGGAAGAATTCTGATTATCTTGCACATATAATTACCTTGTCTTCCCAAAATCAAGGTTTCACTGTGCTCTGTACTTTGCTTTTGTAGTTTAGGAGAAAGATCACGCATTTCTCCCATAAACCTGATTTTTGGTCCCTAAACTCCACATTTTGTGATTGATTGATTTTGCTGGTGATTATACTTACTCTTAATAGTCTAGTTCTTTCTCAATGTGGATGATAGTCGTCCAGTTATTAGGGCTGTCAGTTATGTAAATGAAAGAAATGATAGTGTTGTAGCTTTTTGGTGGAGCGCATCTCAACTAAGATCTAGCATCTTACAATTTGTTCTCTGCTGCTGTTCAGTGGTAAGGCATAACTCTCTTGGGGTAAGAAGGGAAACATGGTACGTCAGGAATCAGTGGGGTGTATGAATGTAGGATGTAAAAGACAGAACATTCCAGCTGAATATGCTGCAGTCTACACACTACACTCTGTATGCACATACTGTGTAAAATATGCTCTGTAATCGCAGGAAGGTACTTGAATTGCTACATATGTTTTATTTCTTCTTCTTATTATTATTTTTGGTGCCATTTGTACAGTTGCACTGCTGACATCTTAAGGGATTTAACAACCAATGCATGTACAGGGCATGCATTGGGAAGTGTAAATGGTTGTTTTGCACTCTCATTTTTTCTGGGCAGTTCTTTCTGCATGCAGAGGTTTTAGCTACTTTGTTTTAAAAAGCCTTGTTGTTTTTTGTCTCCCCTCTTTTGACTTTGTTTTTGTGTTTTTACTTTCAAGTACATTGGAACAATGCTACAAGCACAGTATTTATGTTTATCCTCCCACTAGAAATGCAAGTAGCAGCTGATATTTATCTTTATGCTTCTAAGTAAGCTCCATCCATGAGAGAACTGGATGATGTTTTGTATTGTTCTTTTACTCCACTTAATATTTTTGTGGTCCATCTGATTATCGTTTGCATCTTTTTGTCAGACAATCACACTCGGACCTTCAGATTCCTATGATTTAATAAGAACTTCACGCATGGCTGGTTATGGGATGCTCATTTCAGGACCATCATTGCATTTATGGTTCAACTTCTTGTCAAAGATTCTGCCCAAGCGGGATATTATCAATACCTTAAAGAAGATGCTTTTGGGGCAAACAGTCTATGGCCCTATTATTACTACAGTTTTCTTCTCTCTAAATGCCGTTCTCCAAGGTGTGTAAATATGTTCTCATTTTGTAGTTTCAAAACTGAAGCAATGGTACATGTAAGTTATTCATCAATCATGTATAGTCTTTCCATTCAACATTGTAGGAATCAAATTGCCTATTATCACCATTTATATTCAAACTATGAATTCATGGTTCTTGCATCTATTTTTTGAGAAATATGCAAACAATGAATTTGATGATATTAAGAGTGGGACATCAGCGGGCCAAGATTGAATTTGGATCGACGCCCAAATTCAAAAATAGGTCTGCCAAATTTGACCCAACCTGCATTCAACAAATGTGGGACAGGTTTGGTTAGGTTGGATTGGTCTGCCTGGCTCATATTTCATCTCCTCCATCGTATGATCTCTCCAAGTCTCAACCATTTCCTCCCTCTGTCCCCCCCAAACCTAACCTTGTCAGATATATCTCACCCCTTCTCCCCCCAACCCTTATGCGCTTATGTATATATATTTGTGTGTGTATATAAATTTGTGTGTGCATGTATGTATGTATACACACGCACTCTTTTTGTCATCTTCGTCTACTTTCTCTCCCTCTCTCCCCACGCACTGTCTCTTTATTCTTTAATTCCTTTCCCTTTTAAAGCCCTCTCTTTCTCTCCTCTTTCTCTCTCTTACACACACATGTAAGTCAAAACCCTCCCTCCCCACATCCACAAAAGAAGAAGAAGTTGAACTGAGCTCATTTACATTTACAAGGAGCTTGGATACTACACTTTCTGTCACCTTCATCTCCTTTCCAAGAACCCTCTATTCCTTTCACCCCAAGTTGGCCACAAAGTGGCATTGGAGATCAGTCACCACACCTTTCTGTTCTCCTTTAATGGCCCATCTTCAGCTCCGATCAACATCAGCCTTTCCACAGCATCTGGTCGCCATTGAACACTTCGTAGCTTGTCAACAAGATGCCAAACCTCTTGTGAGAATGAGCAACTGATAAACAAGCAATCGAGGGACTCTTTCTCCTCTCCACAAAGGCTGCAAAATACACTAATGCCCTTTAAAAGCTGTGTTAGCTGATCACAAGTGGATAGCTTATTGTGGTATTGATCGTCTGAGCAATTATTCCGGTGACAACTCTTGGAACTCTGTCAGACCAAAGTGGAGCCCTTGGGGGCTTTGCCATTCCACATTTCCACCGGTTTTGCTTTAGTTGGTGATTTTGCCTGTTCGAGCTATTGAGGTCTTTCTACAATTGACGACCTTGTTGGCTCGACATGAGATTTGGCTTTTGGCTCCCCCATCCTGCCTTTGCCTTTATTGTCTAGCTGAGGGCTTCCCCCTATAGCGACGCCAGGGTGACTCAGCTTGGAAAGGGGCTTGGAACCTCCTCCCACGGCTTGACTTTTTGGGCTTTGGGCCTTAGGCCCCTCGCACGTACCCTTACCTTTAGGGTTTGGCTGAGAGCTACCACCCGTAGATTTGCTAGGCTGGAATTGCTGAGAGGTGGGCTTGACCTCTCAGGGCTTGGCCTGCTCCCATTGAAATTGGCGGATAATCTTCTATTGAACCAATTTGTTATCCCCTCAAAGTAGTTAGGGGAAAAGACACCCACAAGTGGTTAACTTTCGTAAAAGAATTTGAAATTCCACAATATACATGGTGAGTGAAATGGTATGACCCGACCTTCGGTGATACACACAATAGGTAGGGTGTTGGGGCTAGTCCCCTGACAAACGATCCAAAGGGGAAGGTGGCCAATTGTTCATCAATGCTTTTCAGGAATTGTAGCAGACGCCTTTGTTCCAGTTGCAGTTGCCGGATCTCCCCTCTAATCTTCCGAATGGTCCTCCGCAGCGTTAGGCATTCAGGTAATGAGGGGGGAGCCGCTCCGAGGCCAGCACTGAGCTGTTGATTTGATGGCCCGGCTCCTGGTACATTAGAACTCGAAGTAGTCACCACCATGTAGACCACGTTGACCGACCGATTCGATCAACTCCAGACATGAGGCTGTGGCGGGTCAACCGCATGGCCCAACATATTTATGAGCCCTTTTTGAATGAGCTCTTCTACTATGTTCTTGAAAACATAACAGCCCCCAACGGTATGACCCAACCTTCGGTGATACACACAATAGGTAGGATCATCCGTTTTATCTACCTCTGCGGGCTTTCGTGGATCAGGTAGGGTGATGAGCTTTTTTTTCATACACAAATCAAAGAACATATTTGTATGCTTTTTTCTAAAAAAGTAAGGCGCCTTCATACGCTCCGCTAGCAGAGTCGCATTCGCCTTGGCATCGGGTTTTTTGCCATTACCCTTTGGTTTCCCTTCCCCCTTGTCTCCATTCGTCGGGGAGAAGTCCACAGAGTTCACCTCCGTGCCACTGACCAAGTGATCTTTGGAGGATTTGCCTTTGGTAGAAGCATGTACCAGGTGATGAGCGAAGAATATCTCAATCTCTGCTACCACCGTGTTCAGCTGGTCAAAGCTTCTGATATTTGAACCTAGAACCTTTTCGTTAACCTCCGCCGCTAAACCTTTGCGGCATATGGTGATTGCGTCTTCGGGCGTTGGAGGATTATCGCAGCGCATGATGACATCCCTCCACCACTTTATGAAGTCTAACGCGGTCTCATCTTTCCTCTGTTTGAGGGCACAAAGTTCCGCAAGAGAGACTTTTCGTTCGGCCGTCTGGAAATGGTCGACAAACATCTTATGCATATCGCCCAATCAGCTACTGAATTGCGCTTCAGTTTGGAATACCACTGGAAGGCAGTGCCTGTCAGAGACGTGGTGAAGTATCACAGCAAATATGACTCTTCCATCACCAGTTCACCCATGGCCGTCATGTAATAGGCCAGGTGTTCATGTGGCGGGTCCTGCCTATTGAACTTCTGGAGTTTTGGGGTTTTTGGGTAATCCGGCGGAAGTTTCTTGAGCTGATGGTGAAGGGGATAGGGCACGCTGTACAGATCAACGGTGGTCACGCCCTCACCATGTTGAGCAAATTTCGCCTCCACAATTTGCTCGATCATCTGCCTTTGAGCCATGAGGCTTTCTGTAGTAAGAGTGGCAGAAGACCGCACATTGGCCTCATGTTGCGGTGCTTCAAATTCCATCGCTACTGATAACTTTGCAGCGGTAACCGAAGCATTGGCCGCGGTTGGAATGGGAGGATGTTGTTGTTTCATCCTAGTGGGCGCCGCCTGAGGCTGAACATCAACCTCCTTTTCCCGCAATAGTGTTTGCAAGAGGTTCTTAAGTTCTTGAATTTCACGTCGGAGTTCTTCCAACGCGAGGGTCTGAGCCTCTCTTCCAAGATCCTCCTCGTGCCCTGGGTTGCTACCCCCATCGACACTATGGACGCCTTCCTGGTGCTCCTCTTGCCGTGCCGACTCTAGCTGAGATGTTCCGATGGCCGGTGTCTGCAGCATCTACGCAAGAACCCGAGAGACGGGCCTCGACTTCCTCAAGGTTTGGAGAGGTTGGTTTAATTCTCCCGAACTGTCCTCCGGTTGCTTATTGGCTGAGGTTGTATAGTAGGCGAGCACTTTAACAGTGTCGTTGGTCACCTGAACCACACGCTTCTTCCTGGGTGGTTGTCCATTGGGCTTGGGTGACATCCCTAGTCTGTCCAAAGCAGACACTCGGGATGTGGAAGTCTGTGCTGAGCAATCTTCGTCCGTGTGTGTTGAACTAGCCCACGGAGAGGTTGGTCGGACCTACTTACGGGCTCCTCGATGCCTCCGCCCTTGCAGGCATTGAGTTTGAGACGCTTGAGAGGTCGGGAGCTCATAGTAATGGCGGGTTATCGGATTCCACACCCGCTGCAGCTCCGATATGTGGATGGGGCTTTCTGACCTTGCCCGCCTGATGGCTTGGGCCTCCTCTTTGGTGACCCAGATCTTTTTCACATGGAGCTGACGCTCTTCAACTGGGTTGCCCCCTGACGTTGATCGGGGAGCTGTTGGTTTGGGTCGTCATATCGGACCCTGGTTTGCCCCTGGTACGACGAACTTCTTCAATTTTGTTCCGTCCTCCCGGACTTGATGAAGAAGCTCGAAGCGCTTAGAAGTGGAGATAGTCGGGACATGCCGGTCCTAAGGTATAATAGGCTCGCCTCCATCGAGCTAGACACGAAGGTCTCCGACAATTATTGTCTTGTCGGAGCGAGATGTCGCCGCTGCAGGCTTTGTGCCTTTGCGGCTACGACGCTGCCCCTGTTGAGTAGGAGTGGCACTGGTGATGCATGCCGTAGGCGCGATGTCGTTAAGGCGGTGGCGCTGCCCTCGTTGTGCAGAAGCAGCACCTCTGAGGGTGGCTGCAGCAGAACTTGTGCCATTACGGCGATGGTGCTGCCTTCGTTGAGCAGGGGCGACGTCGATAGTAACTTAGTTGACCGAGAAAACTCGACCATTTGCTTGGGCAGAAGGCCTGACACCTTCAGCCATTGTTTTGGCGACCGAGCAAACTCGGCCGGTTGCTGTGACAAAGGGCCTGACACCTTTGGCCGCTGAAGAGTTGACCGGGGAGGCCCGGTCGGTTGATTGGACAGAGGGCCTGACCCCCTTGGCCGTTGCAGAGTTGGCCGAGCGAGCCCGACCGGTTGCTAGAACGGAGGGCCTGACACCCCCGACAATTGATTTGTTGACCGAGCGGACTCGGCCAGTTGTTAGAGTCGAGGGTCTGACACCCCCAGCAGTTGTAGCAGCAGGCGTGCCTGAATTGGCTTCAGCCACGGTGACAATGCCCAAAAAGAAGGGTGAGCCGACGACTGGCAGAAAGTCGCCGAACACCAGTAGAGTCGCCAAGTATTGATAAGTATAACGGAATTTAGGATTCCAAATAAAATAGGAAAGAAACAAATGGTTCAGTCAGTAATCCCCCCAATTAGGAAAAATTTAGGAATAAGTAACCTGGGGTCTGTACGTGACTGCAACCATCGTCCTTTTGTTGGTGCTGTTGGTGGTGGTGTGTAGCACGAATGGAGTGGCATGCCAATGCACAAAGAGCCCTCAAGCGAGCAAAGAAATGCCCTCTTCTTCCCGTTCTGTAAGAGGAAGATGGACGATCAGAACCTTAAAGAAGGTTTTGGACTTCTTTGACAAGAAGAAAGACAGGAAAGGTCCCACCTGGCGTGCCAGTCTGTTGGATCACGAAATATCCTTCCTCTTTTTATGGGAAGAGAATTTTGGTTTCATAAATTTCTGACTGAGCCTTTTAAAAGAAAGAGGGAAATTTATGAAAAGCGCATATTACGGGGCTGCATAGATAGCCTGTGCATAGTTTATTCCGTGGGTGCGCATTGTATCAGACGATTTGGGTTCGAGTGCTGGACCTTTCCCCACCGACCGCAGTTAGCATTGATTTACATCGGCCTAACATCCGAACACCTTTGTTTAATTGTCAAAGAAATCTTAAAGTCCCTTGTATAGGTTCTGAGGCTAAGGGCATACTAGCTTACATGGCTCAAGGTTAATGCTCACTTATCACTAGAATGTTAATAGGATTAGAGTGTCATCAAAGGCCGTTAGGTTAGGCAAGAAACCCTGTGATTTGGAGATGTAGATGCAGTTTTGCAGAAACCGTGCACATTTTTGAAGTGTCGGGAGGTTTCCTGGACTCTGAGGGTATTTTGATAATTTTGAATTTTCAGGGGTATTTTGATAATTTACTGAACCAGGGTTATTTTTGGAATTTTCGAGTTGGAGAGGAGGCCGGGTAGAATCTCTGGCTTCCTGGAGCGCTGAGGCCATTTCCGGAGAGTTTTCGAAGGCTCCCAGGACCTTTTTAGGTCACAGGGGTGTTTCGATAATTTTATCAGACCCCCAGCGTACCTAGGTCTGAGATGATACTTAAGTGCAAGATCGAACTGGCAAGGTCCCTAAGTGGAAGGAGTAACAAGGGATTTCATAGAAGGCGCGCATGCGCTGATTCACAAAGGGAGGGGTATCTAGACAATTTCTCGAAAGTCGGGGCTTATTTGTGATTTTCCATTGACTAGCCCATAACAAAATAATTGAATACATTTATGATCCATGAGTACAAGGGTTGTCGGCGAGTCGTCGACTGTACAAGAGAAAGGAGCCTCCGCGCTGACACGGGACATAGGGGCATAGCCCCAGTTATATAAAGTTGCAGGGTAGAATTGTAAATAACATGACTTGAATTTTGCTTGTAATCTCAGGAAGGGCGTTTTTGTAATTCCCTATTATATGGGTGTAATTACACAATTTAGTTGTCCCAAGTGCATAGAAAATGACAAACATAGTCCTCAGAGGGGTATAATTACAAACATAACCCTTGGGGGCATAAATACAAAGCCCGAGATGTTACGTACCCTTGAGGGGCTGAAACAACGAACAGTGCTCTTGAGAATGCCTTAACTCTTGATTCTCCAGATCTCTCCCTGTGTGTCTGTCTGTGCGTCTGTGTTTGTCCTCCTTAGCCCAGGGGGCTATTTATAGAAGTGGGAGGACCCAGGTTGTCAAAAAAGTGAGGATTTGCCTCAATTTTGACAAAAGGAATAGATTTTAACCCCAATTTTGACAAGGTGGGGTGGCTCATCCTTTTTTTTTCTTGTTTTTTGTTTGCGATGGGAATACGGGCCCGGAGGGGTCGTGTTGACCCTGCTGGACCCCAGTGGGGTCAAACGGCCTTGCCCAAGGTCGTTCGACCCCACTGGGGTCCCAGCGGGGTGACACGACCCCACCGGAAGGGGGGGTCAGTCGAACCCCTCGGGGGCCCAGCGTGGTTATTTGACCCGGGACTGCCTTTTTGGCCCCTCTTCGCGCGTTTTCTGCATTTTTTTGTCGCCCTGGGTCGAGGAGAAGTCGCCGTCCCACATTTATTGCCCTCCGAAGCTCAGTTTCTGTTACATGGCAGCAGCAAATTGGTGGAGACCCGTGCGGGAGCGGGGGCTTGTTTGTTTGTCGTCTCTTCGTGCGCCGTTCGTCGGGGGGGGGGGGGTTTCACATTTGTCTGGGCCGTGTGATACACAACTATTCGGCCACTTCAATAGGTATGCACATGTATTTTCCCATTAGTTTCCTTTGCTGCGATGCCCCTTGCCATGATATGCGGTCGGGCCGATAGACTCTAAATCGCGGAGGTACTCCGCGAAATGACAGTATTGACGATACGCCGTATTTTATCCGTAGGTTGGTGTGAAGTAAAAATCTCGAAATATTTTGAGAAAGTTGTGGGTGCAACAGACCTCCAGCCAAGGGAAGAGCTCATCTCAATACACTGACATGAGAAATCTATCCGGCCTTGAACAAGTCGGACTCTCCCTGAAATTGGGACATTTGAACACTACTATTTATTAGAGCAGCTTCATTGATGACCTTCTAGAAGCCCTCCATTTCTCCTGTGAAATTGGCTCCCGCTTGGCCTTTCTTCAAGGCAGTGGACTGCATTGAAAACTTTTCTAAGACACTGGGGGAAAATAGTATGAAAGATACGGTCCATAGCTCCCTTCCAAACCAGAAGTTAGAATCTAGAAGCTAAAGCAAAGTTTAAAAACTGTACCAGAAAAAAAACGTGGAACCAGGGGGCTTTGGCAGTTCAATGGTCTAGTTTGGTTTTAACCTAGTTTAATTGATTTATTAAATGTGAAGCAAGTAAAAACTGAGACTGAAAGCCTTTCAGGTTCAACCTCAATCCAGCCTTCAAAACATTGAGCGGCAAACACAAGTAAACAAGAAAATGTACAAACAGGAAAGGGGAAAAGTATCAAGTGTAACTACTACTCAGGAAAATATATTTATGCCACAAATTAAAATATAATATTTTGGGGTCCACCGTCTTAATCGTTTCTACTCCACAGATTTTTATTAGGGATCATTTAAGAAATCCTTGATCTGCCTGTCCATGCTTCTTAGGTATTCATGTCTTGTTTCTTTTAAATATGATTCTTTACCTCATTCTATCCCATGAAATAACATATTTGATGAGGATATGATACCTTTTTTTTGGAGGTGATGGGTATATTGAAAACATCAGGCCGGTAGTGAGGAGAAGAGAAGAGCGAGACCTCCAATGGGATGAAACCCTGCGGTTCTGGATGATTAACTTCCCAGACCGCCCACAACTTCTATTAAACATGACTAGTCAAAGGAACGTGCTTCCCGCGTGAGTTTATTTTGAAATTTTTTTTATGTTAAATAACGAAACCAAAATAGGAAATACTGACCTGGAAACACTTGAATCTCCCCAGATAACTAAGTAGGCCTTCAAATGTAGAATGCCTTTCAACTTCTTAGTTGCCAAACCATTTAAGAAAGTCAGGAGTCAGGAAGCCGCAACAACTTGCTCTTCAGTTCCACAACGTCCTACACTACCTCTTCTCCAATTAAGACATGACGAACTCTACTATTTCCAGGCTAAAAGATAACTGGTAGACAACTGAAGAAATATCTAAGTTCTTCCTATTCAATATATCTTTTTTGAAAGTCTTCCTATTTAATATATTATGTCACTGCAAATGAATTTCATCCTACATGGCTTGGCACTTTCCACTGGGTTGAATTGACTGCCAAAAGTCCACTATTTTCCCCTTAAATAGATGTTGTTTCAACTCAAACATCTCCATTACTTCTCTAAAATGTATCCAAATTATATCAACAAGATAAAAGGCATCATACGTGTTGTACTTGCTTGCAACCAGATTTGCTATATGTGGATGGCATACTGAACAACTCATCCAAGGGGAAGACCCACCTCAATCGATCTGCTAGAACACCTCGCTTAAAAAGATTGAGAGCTTCTCGAAACTTCTTGATCGCTGCGTCCCTTCTGCGCCCCAAAGTTTTTGGGTGGGGATGGAAAACTGGAGAAATCTCTAGATGGTTGAGTCTGGAATCCGTTGTTATCCCGCGCTTACATGGTTGATGACGATGGCGGAGATCTGATCGACATAATAATAACTCGAAAGTTTATATTTCCTCAAAAAAACTCAAGGCAAATACTAAACCGAACCCATACGAATCGAACCAGATTAACCCTAAACACTTTAATCGGCAAAAAAACCCCCCTCATTGTGGGGGTTTTGGTGGCCGGTTAAGGTTTAGTTATGTCACAGGCATAATCACAAAGAAGAACCTGTATACTCACCTGACATCTGTGATTGTTGACTCGCTAATGGTCCTACGAACATATTTGTCGCGGCCATGGATGAACTTTAGTGACTTGTAGAGCTACCTCAGTCGTGCAGTACAATATCTCCTGGAAAACGAAAGAAACGCTCATTATGTGCCATAGACACCTATAAACCTCCAACCGAGTAGCTCAAACTTGAACAAGAAAATGGCATTTTTGCATGTCGAGTGCCCAGATTCATTGAAAAATTAGCCAATTTTCAAGAGGGACCTTAGGTAGGATGGTGCACTTCAAGACCTCCTTTCTTTCCTCCTACCCTTTCATCCGGGGTTTGATAGTGAGGATGAGTGGGTTTGAAGGTGGGAAAAAGAAGGGTCCTTCACAATCAGATCAGCCTATGGTGTCATTTCGGGTAGAGAGGTACATCACAACCTTCATGATCAGATGTGGAGATCGAAGAGCGCATTGAAGGTGAAGCTCCTAGCCTAGAGGATCTCTCATGGGAGACTACTGACTTGGGATAGGTTGTGTCGATTTCTTCCAGACATTCAGCCGACCTGTTATCTTTGTGGTGAGGATGACGAGACCCTTGATCACCTATTTGTAGGTTATTCCTACTCACAGGGGGTGTGGAGGGAGCTTGTTATAAGGACCCACTGTGTCATCGGCCAACACAATGACTTGCACCACCTGTTTCTGCATTGGGAAAAGGCTTTGGCCCATTAGGAGTGACAGGGCGATGTGGCGGCTTATCCTTCATTCAACTCTATGGACATTGTGGCGGGAGTGAAACAATCAGATTTTTAGGAGTCTCGTGCCGAGGGCACTCTTGTATCTTTGTTCGTGATAGAGTAAGTGAATGGGCTGCTATTCTATGTAATGTAAATTCTCTTACTTCTCCTCCTTTTTGCTTTCTGGGAGGTTAGGTTGTTCCACACTATCTTTGTGTGGCCTTCTCTTGTATATGATTTTTTGGGGTTGTCGTTTTTTGAGGGTTGTGATAGCCTATACTTGTATATACTCTTTCCATTTAAACATTAATGCCACTACTCACTTTCAAAAAACAGGGTAAGTAGGACCCATACACTTCTCTTAAGGTGAATTTCTTCTACAACCAATGGGACAGAAGCAAAAAAATCTTCCATTTAGCAGAATAGGAATTAAGAAAACAAAGCAGAAACTACTTGCCCTTCCATATTTTTTAATGTATAATGTACAAAATGAAGGAGATACATGTGAAACTAAAACTTTGGCTGATCGTGTACTCACAATTGCTCACATCATAAAAGCTTTATCTCCTGACCTCCGTGGAGATCATTTTGCAGATGTTGTGAAATTCTGCTGACAACCTTAGAAGTTCAAGTGAGTATATCTTGTCCAAATATCTCACAAACCCAGTGGATCGCCCATCAGCCTTTAGCATTGGTGCACAACTACATTAGACCATCCACATCAAACGTGTGGCTAAAATTGAGCTGAGTTCTAAACTTAGACTGTCAGAAGGCTTATGATGGAGTTAGCTAGAATTGCATAATTGCATCATTAAAACATGGGGTTTTATGGTCTTCAACAGTTCGACCAAAGATGGAGTACTAAGATCATTCCAAATCTTGATTCTTTATTCTTATTAGTGGGGAACCATGTGGCTATTTGAAAACCTGAGTGATAAGAGGTGATCCTATTTCTCCATTTGTTTTCTCCCCGTGGGCCAAATTCATAATTCTAAATGGACAATGGATTCAGATGTTACTGGTGGACATAATTATGGTTGGTAGGAACAATTTGTAACTCACTCACATTCAATAAACTTTAAGAAGCTACTATTTTCATTAGAAAATGTGAGTGATCTGACAACTAATTTTTGTGAATCACATGTACTTGGAATGGAATTGCTTGGGACAGAGCATTGCACAATGCTGACATAATAGATGGTAAAATGTCTTAGTTTCATATGAAGGATCTGGAATTGCCCTTGTTAGAGTGGGATTGATTTACAGAGAAATTTGATAAAAGGTTGGAGGGTTGGAAAATTAAACTTCTTTCAGCAGGTGCCAGGCTAAACCAATTGTATCCACCTTAGTCAATTTTTTTGAAGGTGGGTAGTTCCACGTAATATAAAAGAAAAAAAGATAAGAATTTATAGGGACAACTTACCACCAATTTGTCGTTACCAGAACCTTTCTTGAATTAATGAGATGTATCTGGCTTTTGTTGTTCTTCTGCAATTGATTGTCGTCAATTCTTAGATATAGGTTGAACTTATTTTGTTGGAGGGGACTGTAACCTTTTGTCGGTAAATTGCAGAAGAACACATGATTTCCCAACCCCTACAGAAACAGAATAATAAATATCTGTGCCATGTAAAAAAGGTGGAAATGAATCACAAGAAACATGTAGAAGTGTTTAACAATTTTAAGCGAACAACATGTCATATGTTGGTATCATGATCTATAATATTACACAGAATCACGTGCAACAGCATGCACAACAGAGTGATCATTGGTACACAACTGCTTCAATTCTCATTCATAAGGGAAAAAACATCATGAAGCCTATAGCAGATGCCCAAATATTTCACAAAGAAAAAAAGAAAATGAAAAAATATAGAACCAGAAAGGATGGTATTGGGGGGAAAGTTTAAACAGAAAAAAATAAATAAACAAGAGCGGGATAATAAGGGCAAGGCTTCTAGAAATCAAAATGCACAAGATTTGGCGTGGATGTGCTTAGAGCTTGGTTGCTGTATAAAACAACCTGTTTCTGCAGGGGTTGGGAAATCATGTCTTCTTCTGCAATTTGCATGTCGAGTGCCCAGATTCATTGAAAAATTAGCTCCTCAAGATAACAACACAATCTACATAACCAAAAAACAAAGGGAGAAAAGCACAGCAAGCCGATAACTAACTAAACAGTGACACCAACGTACAATGATCGCTGAAGAGACTAATATTACTGATAGCGAGTATAATCTCGATGCCGCAACCCGTGCTGCTTTTGCGCAGATTTCAGAAGCTGCAACACTGGAATCACGAGAAGAGCGAAAGAGATAATTAAAACAATGTTGCTGCCTGCAGAGATCCATAAAAACAAAAATGGCAGAAACATGCTAGGAATTAGAACAAATTGCTGGGCTTGTCGAGGCCCTCCTGGCGATCGTACTGCGTGTGCTGGCCCTGCTGGGCCTCTCCTAACTCCAGACGACCACGAATGTGTTGGCCCCGCTGGCATTGTCGTCCGGAGTGGACGTCTGGTCCGATCTCGGTGCAACGGCGGGACCCAGGAGCTGTTCAGGGTTCTACATGTCGCAGCCACCGAGAAAGGTGGAGCACCTCGGGACGGTTGCTGGGGAGGGCTGAGCGTAGCTGAATGTGCCCAGGGGGAGATGGGTGACGGGAAGCTTCAACCTCACCAGCAACTTCACCCTCTTCTTGGAAGAAGGCCTCGCCGTCTTGGGTTCACAGGTGCAGATCAAAAGAACTCCTTTTTCTATTTTCGTCTTCGCTTGGAGGAATAGGAACGGACGCAAGCCGATATGAACCGAACCGGATTAACTCTAAACACTTGAACCGGCGGAAAAAAACCCCTCCAATTCTCTTATAATATATGTTATAGATTAGGGCAACCACCCAACAATACAAAGACAGAAATGCCCCTGTAACTGATCCTAACCAGGGTGCACCAAGGTGTTACAGGATAGGACAGAGAGAAGGACCCAAATGCCCCTGTAATTAACAGTGATCAGGGCGCATTAATATGTTACACGGTAGGAGAGAAAAAATAACTAATTACAAAACTGTCCAACTAAGTACAAAACAGCCCTATTTACTCGACACTCCCCCTCAAGCTGAGCATAGATGTTCTTCGTGCTCAGCTTGCTCAGAATTGAGTGAAAAACTTCTCTGGCTACGCCTTTGGTTAAGATATTAGCGACTTGATCCACAGACTGTACATATAGAAGACACAATTCTCCGGTCTAACTTTTCTCGAATAAAGTGTCTATCAATCTCTGTGTTTTGTACGATCATGTTGAACCAGATTGTTTGCTATATTGATTGCAACCTTGTTATCACAGTAGAGTTTCATTGGGAGTACCACTTTGACTCCAATATCCTGTAACAGAACCTTAAGCCACAACAACTCAGCAACAGCATGAGCCATAACTCTATATTCTGCCTCTGCACTCGACCTAGCACAGACTGATTGCTTTTTGCTCCTCCAAGTAACGAGATTTCTACAATACCCTAAGGTAGATCTGCGAACATCTTGAGAACTTGCCCAATCTGCGTTAGAAAACCCTTCTATACTCAGCTGGCCTTTCTTACGAAATAATAACCCTTAGCCTGGACAGGTCTTGATATATCTCAAGATTCTATCAACAGCTTGCATATGTGCTGCCTGTGGAGTGTGCATAAATTGAGTTACAACATTAGTAGCATGCGTAATGTTTGGTCTTGTCAGAGATAGATAAATGGGCTTGCCCACAATCTGCTGATACCTACCCTTTTCAGCCTTTGAGAGAAGAACACCATCTCGTTCACTCAGTTTATGGTTCATTTCAATCGGAGTGTCAACCGGCCTTCTTCCCAACTTTCCAGTCTCTTTCAATCAATGTTGGCAGTATCGGTTTCGGCTAGGTTTCGGTTTCGGTCCGAAACCAATTAAAATATAATTTTTTTTAAAAGACTACATTTGGTTTCGGCCGAAACCCGGGTATGGGTGTCGTTTCGTTTCGGTCCGAAACTGAAACGTTTCGGTTTCGGCCGAAACTGTCTTCCATGCTTTCAATAGGTCTAATGCATACTTCCTCTGTGATATATGGATGTTACCTTGAGACCTCGCCACTTCAATACCTAAAAAGTACTTCAGGGGACCAAGGTTTTTTATTTCAAACTCCCTTGCTAGATTGTCTTTCAGATTCTTTATTTCTAGCAAGTTATCACCAGTACCAACCATATCATCAACATAAACAAGAAGAATAGCAATTCGACCATCTTTCCATTTTGCAAACAAGGTATGGTC
Source organism: Amorphophallus konjac (assembly GCA_022559845.1). Classification (NCBI taxonomy): domain Eukaryota; kingdom Viridiplantae; phylum Streptophyta; class Magnoliopsida; order Alismatales; family Araceae; genus Amorphophallus; species Amorphophallus konjac. The sequence goes on from CM040121.1 coordinate 98,158,249, forward strand.
AGAATTGCCTTGTTTGAACCCCATTCTCAGCATTGCTACTCTCAGCCTATCAAACGATGTTCTCGGGGATTGCTTCAAACCATAAAGTGTCTTCTTCAACCTGCAAATCTTCCCATCAGCCCGAAGCCCTGGAGGAGGTTGCCTGTAAACTTCCCCTACTAGGTCACTGTTCAAGAAGGCATTCTTCACGTCAAGTTGATATAATTTCCAAGAGAAATGGACAGCAAGAGAAAAAAGAACACGTATAAAGACAATTTAGCCACTGGTGCAAAGGTTTCCTGATAATCAATTTCATAGGTTTGAGTGAAGCCTTTGGCAACTAACTTTGCATTGAACCATTCTATAGAGCCATCTGAACTTAATAGTGTAAACCCACTTGCAACCAACAAGTTTGTGTCCGGGTGGATGGTCAACTAGATCCCAGGTGCCATTCTTATTTAATGCCTCCATCTCTTCCTCCATTGCCTTCATCCTCTTAGGATTTTTTGTAGCTTCTGAAAATGAAGAAGGGACAGTCCAACTAGAAAGTGAAGAAATATAAGCATGAAATGAAGGAGAAAGTTGAGAATAGCACAAGACCTGGGATATAGGATGCTCGGTACACTCTCTCTGACCTTTCCGCAATGCTATAGGTTGGTCAAGATCAGAAATTGCGTCACAAGGAGAAGTGAATACCTGAACTTCAGAATTGGAAGGACTTGAAGACCCAACAACCTCATAGAAATGACTATCAGCCAGGGGACTACTCTGCTCTTTTCCTTTTTTCTAGCATAAGTTTGCGTCACCTTCGGTTTTTGTTTACTTTCTAAGTTAGTTGAGGTATTGTCATCTTGGACTAGAGATGAGGGAGGTGACTAGGAAGAAGACAAAGGAGTGACATGACTCTCAATGGATGTATGACAAGGAATGAAATAGGGATCCATAGCTGAACACTCCTCCTCAGACAGATCTGAGTAGTAGGACTGAGATTCTAAGAAGGTGACATCTTTTTGGATCTATTTTCTGCCGGTAGTAGGGTCGAAGCATTTGTACCCTTTCTGAGCAGGGGAGTATCCAAGAAAGATGCATTTGACAGACTTAGGATCAAGTTTGGATGAACCAGGACTTAACTGATGAACAAAACTCAAGCAACCAAACACCCGATGAAAACGGAAATATAGGGTGATCAGGGCACAGCAGACTCACAGGAATACTAAACTCGAGGACTTTGGATGGCATGTGATTAATAACATAAGCGGCTGTGAGAACAACATCAACCCATTTTTCTTTTTGGACGATTATGCTGAAACAGAAATGCTCGGGCTATCTCCTGTAGGTGTCTATTTTTCCGTTCAGCCACTCCATTTTGTTGCGGAGTGTAGGGACGAGGATTCATGAATAATCCCCTCATCTTTCATGAACAAATTCAGATTCTTTGTAAAATATTCTTTTGCATTATCCGATTTGAATACTTCGATTTTTTTCTCAAATTGTGTCTACACCATCTTAGAAGAAAATCTGAACATCCTGAGGTACTTCTTCTTTGGGCTTCAAGAGGTAAACCCAAGTGCAATGGGAGAAATCATCAATAAAGGTGATTAAATACTGAAAGCCATTAACTGAGCACAGTAGCACACAGGGGTTGAGCCCCAAACATCAAAATGGATTAACTCAAAGAGAGCATTGCTCTTTTTTATTGCATCAGAATAATTGGTTCTACAATGCTTTGCCAACTAGTAGACAGAACAATGAAAAGACTCAATGGAGATAGATTGAAACAAGGATGGAAACAAGACTCTCAACGACCTAATGGAGAGATGCCCTAAACGACAATGTCACAGCCTAATTTCCTCCATTTTACTGGCAATACTTTTAGTGGTGGTAGACTGAAGTGTGATACTCCCCCTGAGATTGAGCCGATAGAGTCCCCTGTCCTCAGGACCACTCCCAATTGTTCGCATGGTCTTCAAATCTTGAAATATACAACGATCCGAGAAGAATGTTACTGAACAATGGAGAGATTTGGTCAAACTACTAGCAGACAGAAGAGTGTCGGAAGAGAAGGAACATATAAAGTAGATGTTAGGGAGGGACTATCATCAAAACTGATGGTGCCCTTGCCCGCGATCGTGCATGGGTATCGTCAGCTACCTCAACTTTTCTTGACTGTAAGATAATGAATAAGAGGAAAAAAAAACTTGGGTTGCTAGTCATAATATCAGTAGCTCCCAAATCAATGATCTAAGAGGTACTAGAAAAGGGAGATGCAGCACTAAGTGCCACCCCTCCAATACCACACATACCCAAGGTGGTGGAAGCCAAGGCAGCAGAGTCAAGCCTAGAACGGATCTTCTGAAGATTGGTGATGTCGGTTGAGGAGAGGCCTTTGATGCTGGTCGCTGGGGAGGCTGAAGATTCACGATCATTGGAAGAAACTTGTACCGCTGTTGGAGTGGTCTTGGATGGAGGTTTACCCTTCTTGTTTTTGAACTTTTGGGGTTTCTTGTCTGGATACAACACCCAACAGCTATCAACTAGGTGATTCAGTCTTCCACAGTGAGTACACTTTCGAACACGCTGTCCTTTATCATCAAAAGTCATAGTGTTGGCCCGTTTTCCTGAAGGCCCATCACTAACCAAGGCTGAATGATCAACAGTAGCAGCAGGTGCAACTTCAGCAAGCATCACTTTTTCGATTCTCTTCAATTATGACTCGCTGATAAACTTCATCTAGAGAGGGAATAGTTGCTTCATTCAGGATATATTCTCGTGGTGGTTTCCACTCAGAGTTTAATCTACCAAGAAATCTGAGAACTCTCCCTTTCTGAATGAACTTCAAGTGTCTCTGATGATCAGCAGGAGTATCCCAATCATTAGCATCATAGTAATCGAGTTCATCCCAAAGAGTCTGAAGAGTGGTAAAATAATCTGCCACAGACATAATCCCTTGCTTGGTTGCGTAGATGGAATTTTATTAGTTGATAAACATGGACAGCATTCAAGGATGGCAGTTTCGGTTTCGGCCGGGTCCGAAACCGAAACAATATCGGTTTCGATTTCGGTTTCGGCCTGAAACCAAATAAAATTCTATTTTTTTGCCCTACAGTTGGCGTCCGGTTTCGCCCGGTTGGTTTCAGATCGTCCAGAGCCGAAACCGATACGTTTCGGCCGAAACGTATCGGTTTTGGCTGAAACTGTCATCCATGACAACATTCTTCTCCCCATACATCTTTTCCAAGAAGACCCACATATCTCTAGCGGTTTCCTTTCACATGATCAGTTTCACAGAATTAACAATCCATGTCATAACAATATTATTCTCTTCAACCCAGTCCTCAAACTTGTCACTGTTCTCATCAGTTTTGGTTGCTTTACCACTGATATAACCTGATTTTTGCTTGCCCCCAATGTATATCTTGGCAGCGGCAGCTCACTCAACATACTTGAGTTTGTTCAACTTGACCGGAGTGATCTGCAAGGCATGGTGTTCATGGCTGTGCACAGATGTAGCACGGAGACTAGGAACTTCCTTGCCTTGTGAAGTAGCATCAGAGGTAACAGAAACTTGGTTGGCCATGGGAGATGGGAACAGCCGAAACCCAGAGAAACAAGCAGACCCTCAGCTGCAACCACAGGAAAAAAAGAGAGAAAGGCCTGGGACCTCCAGACACTGCCTCCTACACGTGTAGAACAGGCCGAAGGACGGGGAACAGCAGCCGCACAAGAAACCGTAACCGTAGGAAGAAACAGGCCGAAGGATGATGGGAAACCTTGCAACCACACCAGGAAGCAGAAAACCTAGCCACAGCAAACCCTAGCCACCAGGAAGAGGAGAACCTAGCCGCGGGAAGAAGGGGCTGTCTGCCCCCAAGAAAGTGCACAGAAAAACCCTAGATGCCAGGGACCCTAGCCGCAGGGAGGGTGTGTACTTGCACAGGGGCAGAAATGATTACCAGCAGGTCGAAGCTTCTTCTCCAAGAGCCGCTGGCTCTGATACCAAGAAAACAACAGGCAGGTAGTGAGGAGAAGAGAAGAGAGAGACCTCCGATGGGATGAAACCCTGTGGGCCTGGATGATTAACTTCCCAGACCGCCCACAACTTCTATTAAACATGATTAGGGCAACTGCCCAACAATACAAAGACAGAAATGCCTCTGTAACTGACCCTAACTAGGGCGCACCAAGGTGTTACAGGATAGGACAGAGAGAAGGACCAAAATGCCCCTGTAATTAACAGTGATCAGGGCGCATTAATATGCTACACAGTATGACAGAAAAAATAACTAATTACAAAACTGTCCCATTTACTCAACATATATGATACCTTAATATCTCAAGAGAATTAAATCCTTGATGGTTGGCTGAGATAGTTGACTTTCAAATCAATTGAGGAGAATATATGGGTAGTTGAGAGGGAAGGTGAGAAGGGGATGAGAGATAACTTGTTTCTTCCATAAAATTACACCTGTTTTTTGAAACAGTTGAGTTCATAATGATTCACTGGTTTGTTGAAACGCATGTTATAAATTCACGACGCCCTCAATCTGGAGCAACATTTGAAAACTATCGAGGTTTGTCTTTTTCTGTCATCAGGATCGGAGTGAGCCAGTCAGTCATTCTTAATTGCCGCTAACTCATCTTTTTCCATAATACAAAAATGGATCTTCACGTGTTGAATTTTTTTTTCAAAATCTTATCTTACTGCTTCTTGCTTTGTTACTTTCACTTCCTGTTCCTTTGTGAACTTGCAAAGGAGCAGGCTTATGAGACTCTTGAGAGTTCCTGGTTTCGATAAAGGGTATTGCACAATGTGTTGGGTGATGAGGTCTTGTAACCTGGCCTTAAATTTTCGTTCTGGTTTATAATCTTGGTCACTTCAAGATTGTGGCCTCTTGTACTTCATTAGCTGTTTTGATGAAATGATCAAACACTTCGAGCTCTTCTAAGATTTAGCTTGGCTCCAGTTGCAGCTGTTGAATGAGGTACTAAAGTTTGATGGATACTAACCATCAGTGACATTTTCTTTTTCCTTTGAACTTTGCACGGATGTGGGCAGTTTGTCAAGACATGCTAGCTCCAGTGAACTGAATTTTATTTTTTTTCTTTAAAGTGAAAGAATTACTCTAACACTTCATCTCTTTTCAAAACTGCCTTTGCTCTTAAGACAGATCACTGAAAATAAGCAAAACCATGTTTCTTGGAAGTTGGAGGTAAAAACATAATTCTGTTTTAGAACAAGGGGATCAAACTCGGTGTTCTCATTTCATTAGGTGTTTATAAAACTGATATGTGTGATGCTATCTGTAAGTGAAGAATAAGAAGGATGACAGAATGATGCTAAAATGGTGTCTTCTAATGTCTCAGTTCTGTAAAGTAACAATTTACAATATGAACTTGAGCAAAAGTTAATGTAAATTCTTCTTCCTAGACAGCCAAGGGTCTGGGCACAAATTGGTCATGGGACAAAATGAAGTGCGGTAGTTAGGGTTAGGTGCCACCTTCCTTCAGAATGTGAAGCCAATGACTGCTGTACTTTGAAGTACATTCGACTCTTTGTTTGGAGTGCTAAGTAGCAAGTCTCTTTTGCATGAGATTAGCCTCATTCTAGTCGGTCTCTTCTCCTTACTGCAATGAGAACAGAACTCTTCTAAGACATCCCCTCTTGAGGTCCAAGACAAGACTGTTCCTGTGCTCATGAGATGTCCAATTAACATAATTAAGAATGCTTTGACTTGCATCCATATAACATCATCTAGAAAGCCTGTGTACAATTTATAGTGAGCACCCTTCTGTCAGTACTTTCTATCACTATATCCAATTTTTGGTTCCTACCGTGTGTTCAGGACCTTGTATTTATGCTGTAAACACTGTTTGCACTTCCATATGGCGGTGTTGGTTGGTCTGTCTCACATCCAGGCTGGAAGTTGGGTTCTGTTTCTTTTTTGATGTACTGTTTCTATGTCCGTACTGGAAGCTGAAATCTGTTTCGACTTTTTGGAACTTTGACATGACTTGGAGATGAGAATTGCGATATTTAACAGTACTGTATTTGCATTTTGCTTTGTTGGTTTTTGAATTTTCATAGGCCTAAGTGAATCTGTGGGTAGCGTTGTGCATCCTGGAAGTAGATATTACATGAGCTTCTATTTGATTCACCGCAATTGTATTTATTCTGTCTCCACCTCTTCATCCTCGTTTAAGTATGTTTTTGGTTAACCCATAGGTGAAACTGGTACCGAGATTGTTGCCAGGTTGAAGAGAGACTTGCCCCCTACTTTCGTGAATGGCCTCATATACTGGCCCATGTGTGATTTTATCACATTCCGATTTGTCCCGGTCCGACTACAGGTAGCTTTTCACGTTTGTGTCGTCTGCAACTGTTGAATTGACCTGTGGGTACTAATTCCCTTCTTTTCTGCAGCCACTGGTGAGCAACTCATTTTCATTTATCTGGACGATTTACATCACGTATATGGCGAGTTTAAAGAAAGCAAGCACAGAGAAAGTCGCAACCGCCTGACATGGGCAAAACATCCTCAGCATCTACTGATGCTGTCCATGGAATTTTTTGCATGATCTGATGCTTGGCTGATCCTTCTTAACATGTCTCAGCTATGCTCTCTGGCATAACAAGCAGAGGCTTCATTTTTTTAGGTTAGCTCCTTCCACTACCCTGGAGCGCCATTTTTGTCTTATACCATGCACTCCTCGACCTCGAGCAATCGGCCCAGGAGTGCTCGTCGTCATGTCGAATAAATCCTTTATGGCCTGGGGCCAAATTGAAGGCATTGGTTGTAAGTTCCATTTTTTTTTTTGGTTTAACTTGCTCTTATTATAGTTTCCAAATGTTGTACATGAAATGCCAGCCCTGGGGAGCAGATAAAAGCACATGGAATCACACTGGTTGTTGTGGACTCCTTTGCAGAACCCTGTTTCTTATCCAAAGCTGAGCAGGTGGTTGTGACAAACAGTGGGGTTCTAGGGATCCCATTGGCTACCTCCGCGGTTTCTCCTTCACGTCTCGTTTTCCTTAACCCCCGGTCCATTTGATTCGTTTGAAGCTAAATCCATTGTTTCATAGATATGATTGGATGTGGGAAATCCACTACATCCTTCATCTTATCCGTAATCTGGAGAAGAAATCCATGGGGCCTTCGTCTGGTCATGGTCATGGTCATGTATCAGATGCGTCAGTGGGGATAAAAATACATATAGGGGCAATTACATATATCCCCCCAAAATCTTGTGTGTTCTATTTTATTTCTCCATATTCTTCATATTATTATTATATATGCCTCAAAATAAATAAGTATTACTCTATTTTACAATATCTGTTAGAAGCCGCCCCGTCCAATCTCTTGGCCGGAAGTTATTTGTTAAATGGGATTTTTTTGCACGAAAATCGTTGTTAAACAGAAATTTACAAAACAATCATTATTACAAATATATTAGCATGCACCTCACTGTCTAAATTTAACTTGTGTAAAAAAATGTCATTTTTTTACCATCATATCATTTTTTTGTCACAAATTTACAAAGAAATCACGTTTCAACGATATTTATTTATTATTTGAATTAACTCAATGATATGGCTACTAATATATTTTTAAGAATGCTTTTTTTTATAGATTCACCTCTATCAATAGTTTTTTCATGTAAAAATCTCTATTAAATATGTCATTTGATAAGGTTTTAATTCTTTCGGGCAAAGTAGCGAGAATGGCAACTCCGATGATCTTGTAAAATATCATCACAGGAAATCAGGTTCGTTGATCGTTAGATCACTGTCTCACCAAAAATTTTAGTTCCAATTTAATGAAATATATATATGTATATATATATATATATATATATATATATATATATAAACCAATAAACTTACTCCTATGGTGCAGTGCCTAACCTATCCTTCTCAGGTGAAGGGGGGAAAATCCTTGGCCACAGACACGGCCCCTTGGTGAGAGTTTCAATCCAGGCCACCACTTTTCTCCTCCCATTCCTGGCTGCACATCTGTAGACTACAGTACATGACCGTGCCCTCCCTTTTTAAGGTTGCCGTTAGCTTACCCAGGTCTCTCTGAAATAATGGAAGCCGCCCAGAAAGGACAGATATTTAAATGATTTTTTTAACATAAATTAAAAATGAGATTTTTACATATATACCTTTACAGAGTTCAATTTTATCAAATATACCTTTCGTCATAGCATATTATCATGAATATCCTTAAAATATGAGTAATGTCATGATTATATCTTCGTCGTAACTCCCGTGTGTTTAACCCGAGTTAAGTGTGAGTTAAAGAGTAAGATTTATATATATATATATATCCCTGTAAAAATTGATTTTGTCAAATATATCTTAGAGCTAACGATCGTAGATGGCATATTTTATAGAATATTCTCCTCCGTCGATGACAATAAATTAAAGGGAAATAACTGTAATATTTCTGTCTAAATGAAGGATATTTATGATAATATATTCAGACGAGGAGTATATTTGACAAAACTAAATTTTATGGGGATATATATGCAAAAATCCCTTAAAAATCAAAGAGCGAGAGAGAGAGAGAGAGAGAGGGGCAGTATTCTCTGGTCATGTGAGGCAAAAGGGTGTGAGAGGTAACTCATGGGGTAAAATATAATTTTCTTTTTATCTCAGATATTCTCGTATCGTGTAAGAAGATTATAAGCAATACACTACATCTGAGATATTCTTAAGTGCTTTTATTAGCACCCCCGGCAAAATGTTGTTTTTTAATAAAATTTCCCTCTAATAAAAATTATTTTACGTAAAATATCCTTAAAATCATAATGTTACAAGTACCTTTTTTTTTAAAAAAAAAAGAAATACTGATGATATATATATCCCAATTTAGAAATAGATGTGTCCATATGCCCTTGCTTCCAGCCTTACCTACCAGTTCATCAGTTGCCATTCACACCATGATCCCAGCTGCTTCCAGCACCACACAAAATTGACAAAAATCTAGAGGGGGGGAAAAAGAAGGAAGTCACGTCCAAGGAGTCCAAGGAAGCAGTTGATAAGACCTACACCCAACCAGAGCTCACAGTATCTGTAAGCTTTCCCTCTGAAAGCTGTTACTAGCTGGTGGGTGCCGACAAGGAAGACTTGGAGCTTCTTTGCAGTGGTGTCCCCCTAGTAATGTGTTGTCTCTTCCTCCTTTGGGAAGGACCTTCCTTATAATACACAGTAGAAGGGTACCGATTGCAGTCTTGGATGGGCATACATTATAGAGTTGCCATCTCTCATTAATTTCCCTCCTTTTCTATTTTTTTTTTCTCTCTCTCTCTCTCTCTTTCAAATTTTCTCCTCTCCCTTGAGAGGGACTGATGCAGAGGACAAGGAACCATTGATGGTCCCAGTGGAAGAGAAAAACACAAGGGAAGAAAACAGGACATGAAGAATATATAAAGATGCAGGAAGCATACTTGTGTGGTTGGTTTTCCTTCAGCCACTAATCCTGTGGAGTACAGCAGTACCTCCCTCTCTCTGCCCACCTCTTCCTCTTCCTCTTCCTCCTCTTCTTCTTGCTCTTGGTCTTCTTCCTCTACCTCTCCTTCAACTGCTGCTTCTGCAATTGCAAACTTGCCTTTGTATCTCCACTCCATTTTCATTTCATCTCCATGTGAAGAACTAGGAGGGAGGGAGGAGGAGGAGAACACCAAGGTTCTGGAGTTAAAAAGCAATGGTGTACGTCGACCGGGAACCGGTGCCGCTGCCGGTGCTCTTGTCCACCAAGAAGCAGCAGCTCCTCTCTGCCGCCATGAAGAGAACCAGTGAATGGTTCGTTTTCTCCACTTTTGACGCTGCATGTGAAGAGACGGAGGGATGTGTGGAGAGTAAAAGGGGAGGAGAAATTTGGTGATGATGATCTCTGACCCTGCTTTCTGTTCCGAAAACAATTTGCAGGATCTTCTCACAGGAGATCCCCAGTGACATCACAGTTCAAGTGGGAGGGGCCGCCTTCTCTCTGCACAAGGTAAGAGCAGGACAAACTCCTCTGTGATCAAACAGAAACAGGGACCCCCCCTCCCCTTCTTTCCTTCCTTCCTTCCTCCTCTGTTATCCTCTGAATTTTGGTTCATACCTGCCTCTTTTCCTCTTTATCAAAATCTATGTCACAAGGTTTCCGAAATTCTTTTGAACATTTTTTCTCCTCAGCCTATGAGAGTTTAAGCTGGAATTCATTGAGATTTTTGACACGCCTTTTACTGTGTAAACTGATTTGTGACTACGTAAATTTTACACCATCAAATCTTTACTATTTTTTATTTCTGCCTGACTTTAGATTGATGGAATGAAGTTTCATTTCATTATGTTGATGCTGTTCTTACAGATTTTGAAATTTTGTTTGAAGTGAGAAACCATGGAAACTCTCTCCAATTCATCTCTAAGCAGCACTTTTTTTTTCTTTTGGAAATGGGCCTTCAAGTAGCTAAAGTTGGGATTTTGGCTTCCAAGTTGTGATCTTTCCTTTCACTTCTTGTTGGTGGGTCTGCATTGAGCATCTCGTCCAGTTCCCTCTGGTTTCCAAGTGCGGATACATCAGGAAGCTGGTGTCGGAGGCCAGCAACGCGGACCTCTCCCTCATCGACCTGCCGGACGTCCCCGGCGGCGCCGAGGCCTTCGAGCTGGCCGCCAAGTTCTGCTACGGCATCAACTTCGAGATCAACACCGAGAACGTTGCGGCGGTCCGGTGCGCGGCGGAGTACCTGGAGATGACGGAGGACTACGCCGCGGGCAACCTGGTCGCCCGGACGGAGGACTACCTGGGCGAGGCCGCCCTGGCGAGCCTCCCGGGCGCCATCTCCGTGCTCCGCCGCGCGCAGGGGATGCTCCCGGCGGCGGAGAAGGTGGACCTGGTGGGCAGGTGCGTGGACGCTGTGGCGACCATGGCCTGCGACGAGGCGGCCCAGTCGGAGCTCGGGGTGGAGAGCAGCCAGTACAGCGGGGGGTCCTCGTCGACGTCGAAGGCGGTGGTGGAGTGGTGGGCGGAGGAGCTGGCGGTGCTGCGGGTGGACGTGTTCAAGAGGGTGCTCGTGGCGATGAAGGCGAGGGGGTTCAAGGAGTACGCGCTGGGGCCGCTGCTGATGCTGTACGCGCAGCAGTCCTTGCGAGGTTTGGTGAGCCACCATGAATTCCACCCCTGTTTTCCTTTGACAAAAATTCTTCTTGTTCTGGGGGGCGGAGACGTTTCATTTCTTCTATAATACAAAAATGGTGCAAAAATCTCGAAATGATTTTCATGCAAATTAATCTAACAATGATTTTCATGTAAAAATCTCAAAATAATTCTGCCCCACGGAATGTTTGGGACTGAATAATAAGTGTGGGTCAGAGTGAGTTATTATATCTATCCGTCTTTAATTGAGTTTGATAACTGAGTCATCATAACTCGAGTGGATTAGGGTTAAGGTTATTCTATCCTCTTACATAGAATGTCATGTATAACCCCGGTTAAAATAAACTATCAAATTAAAAATTTAAAAATTAAAAGAATAATTCACTCGGTTTCACTCAGGTTAACTTATTCTAACCCGTTATCAAAGTGGCCTTTAAGAATTTTACCTGATCACTAATCACCGGATACATTTGACATCTTATCCATGGGGTAGGGTGTAGGGGATCTATTAGTAAAAGGCAACATGATTCTACTCTGTTTCTCTGATAAGTTTTATGTGGTATACTACTTCAATTTCTTAACGCCAATTTGGTAAACAAATAAGTGTAAAATAGGGTGAGTTATTTGCACCATAACGCTTAACCGAGTTTGGTAGTAGGAATAGATTATTTGAGATCGGGTGAATTGTTCTGATGTCAAAGTTGAATACTTAATTTGACTTAAAAGTATCTAATTAGTTATTCTAGGTCGAGGTAGGATAAGTTTTCATATTTTTATTTATGATATATTTAAATTATTTTATCTATTTTTTTTCTCGGTCTAGATAGAATAAGGAACTAGTTACCAAATTAGAAAAGATTTAAACACCCTGTCTAAGCTTACCCTAACTTATTCTAATTTGAGTATCATAATTGGAAAAGGTTTAACTGCAGAGCATCTACTAGTTTAGTTTAATTAGATACTTTTTATTGAATTTGGTCCACACCTATATATGATGTTACATGCTACCCACATCGCATAAAAGACTGCATTCAATTTAATTACTTGGTTGATAAGTTTTATCTGTAGAAGATTACTTGCATTTTGTGTTTCCGATTAGACATAGTCTTTCTCTTTTTAAACTCTTAATTGGAAGGCCTTTTCATTTTTTTTTGGCTGTATGGATTTAAACTGTGCAATTAGCAAAGTGATATTTTTGTGATGTGTTGTGACCTTCTTTCCAAATTATCTACCATTGAAACAGCATCAATCAAATTAATAGCACCAGCTTGGAATGGGTTGGTGTTCCAAGTACGTACATTAAGGAACTGGTGATAAGAATCCACCAACTCTATGAATCTGCTGTACCTTAGATCTAATTACCTGCATTGAAGTTGATGGAACAAGACTTCAAAAAAAAATGTTGATGTCTTGACAAAATCTCACCCATATGTAGACATTAAGAGAGAGAGAGAGAGAGAGAGAGAGAGAGAGTTGTGCTCAACATTGAATCTGATAGAACAGGACTTGGAATGTCCATGTGCAGATTGATATCTCACCTAACAGTCTACATTGAGAGAGGGTGGGTTGCCACTCAATTATTGCCTTCATCCATTCCACACCATCCAATCCCTGCTCCTCTTGCTGCCACGATGGATTAGAAATTAAAAAGACTGTTTGGACAAAAAAAAGGATAGAATTCATAGGCTTTCGAAGTCATTTTGTTCCCTGAATTCTGTGAAAAAAAATATAAAGTCCTTGTAAATGGCCGTCCTTAATTTATTTATTCATTAAATAACATCATTAAATTGATGTGAAACAATGACATCTTCTGAATTCTCCATGGGCCCTTTTGAAAATAGGTGGGATGGCTTATTCGCCCTAGGGGCGCGAATAAGTCATCTCACCCTTGTTAAATATTTATGTGTGTGAGGAGAAAGATGTGGGTTTCATCTTTCTCTCTCATCTGTTAGTTATTATGACGTTATCTTATTCCTAAACCAAAGAAACCCTAAGCTCATTTCAATTGGGGGTTATCTCCCATTTGTCCCGGAGATAACCTCCAAATTATCCCTTTTTTAGTTTGATAGGTTAAAAACGTTAATCGGGTGAGATTGAGAGATAACTTTCATTTAACCTAATAAATGAGATTAAGTTTCAGAATAGATTAATCTAGAAGGGATAACTCTCATTTTGTCTATCCCTCTATCAAAGAGGGGTTTAAAAGACTCCTACTTGTTTAGTCTAGCCGTGATGAAACATCTAGAACTCTTACATTTGGCTCGATCGATTCAAAATACAAAAGCTTAAAAAATAAAAATGTACTATTTAAAAGGAAAATGCTAGCTAGTTAATTATAATGCTCTCCAAGAACTTCTCTTCAAGAGGTTGTTTTAACTTTTAAGTGAGTGAGACTAACCTCCACCTGTTGTATAAAAATAATCTCGCGAAAAAAATGGAGATTCTGCTTCCACTTACCTTGAAACTAATGATTTTCTTTTCAGTGTTTTTATACGTGAAGCCAAACGATCTTCACCCAAACAACAACAAATTAATATTTAAAAAATGGGAAAAAAATTTCCAATGAAAGAAAAAAAAATCAGCATTCTTACATAAAAATCCAAAAATGCCGCCTCCTTCTAATTTAACCCGTTGTTCTTCTTCTTGTTCTCGAGCTGGTCTGCAGGACATCTTTGGGAGGGGGAGGCGGAGGATGGAGGCCAAGAAGGAGCACGAGAGGCGGGTGGTGCTGGAGACGGTGGTGGGCCTGCTCCCCCGGGGGCGCAACGCCATGTCCGTCAGCTTCCTCACCGTCCTCCTCCGCGCCGCCATCTACCTCGAGGCCACCGTCGCCTGCCGCCTCGACCTGGAGAAGCGCATCGCCCTCCAGCTCGGCCAGGTCGTCCTCGACGACCTCCTCATCCCCTCCTTCTCCTTCGCCGGCGACACCGTCTTCGACGTCGACACCGTCCAGCGCATCCTGGTCAACTACCTGGAGTGCGGCGATGCGGCGACGGAGGGCGGCAGCGGCCGCTTCGGCCACGCGGCGGACGAGCTGGGAGGCTGCGTATCCCCGCCCGCTCCCCCCGGCGACATCGAGCAGGTGGGGGCGTTCATGGAGGGCTACCTGGCGGAGATCGCGTCGGACACCAACCTGAGCGTGTCGAGGTTCGTCAACTTCGCGGAGCTGATCCCGGAGCAGGCGAGGAGCACCGAGGACGGCATGTACAGGGCCGTCGACATATACCTCAAGGTGACCCCCCAGCTATCCCTGAGTTCTTCCTCTTAGCCGCGTAGGTTCCTTTTTCGTAACTCAATTACTGTTGCTCTTGGGTCATGCATTCTCACTACTTGTGTACTTAGGGGGTGTCAAAAATAATCATAAATTTAATTATCCGTATCATTCTACTCATGACGAGTCATGTGATACCTGAATAAAATCATAATATGCATTCATATGTTTAAAATATCAGTTTAGTATTTAGATAGTATATAGATTTAGTGCACTAGAATTCATATCCGATCTGAGCCCATTCTTAATAACTCGTTGCATATATTAGACTTATATTTGTGACATGATCTCAACCCGTTGTCCTCCTTGTTAAATTTATAAGTTGATCTTCTTATTAAAATTATAATGATATGCTTATAAAATATAAAAATTATTTTGAAAAAGAAATAATTGACTGTACTTCTCTTTTTTCACTTCTCATAAATCTCACGTTCTCATAGACGTAGACGTGAACTCATATTTTATAGAAAGAAACAGATATCTACGGGTATATCCATATCCGTGATGGATATACTCGTATCTATACTCGTAAAAATAATAGAGTATTATCTTGATCGTTATTATATTTATAAAACTTTTACTAATAAGATATGATATTATTAATCTATTCCAGTTGAATCCAATTTATTTACATCTCTACGATTTATACTCATATCGGTTAGGCTTTTTTTCTCTTTAATTATTTCATTTAATATTCATATGATTGCAATTATATCCTCACATGTAACTTTTGGTTAGCAAACATTAACTTAATTAGTTGTGGTATAAGTGATGAATAGGTGTACTTACCTTCAAGTCGAGTTCTTTAGGGAGACATATTGATTATTGGGACTTGACGAGACCACGTGGGTCTCGGGGTGTCCCGTCACCGAAACTATTAATGTGGATGTATTCAGAAGTATTTCTGAGAATATTGTTGGAAGTGAATCATGTATAATAAATGTAAATATGAAAGATTACATAGATATACTTATAAGAATGGATCGAACCCTGCCTGCCACCCCCATGCATCATCGATCGCATGCAGGCTCACCCCTCGCTGAGCGACACGGAGAGGAAGAAGGTCTGCGGCGTGATGGACTGCCAGAAGCTCTCCCGGGAGGCCTGCGCCCACGCCGCCCAGAACAGCCGCCTCCCCGTCCAGGTGGTCGTCCAGGTCCTCTACTACGAGCAGCAGCGCCTCCGCGACTACGCCCCCACCCCCTCCGGCGGCTTCACCCCCTCTGGGGACGCCTCCCCCGGCGCCCTCTCCCAACGGGGTACCCACTTGCAACGGCCCGACCACCTGGGCCCCCCCGCCGCCGACGAGCTCTCCCGCCTGCGCAGGGAGAACGAGGGCCTCAAGCTGGAGATGGTCAGGATGCGCATGCAGATGAGGGAGAGGGAGCTCGACAAGGCCCAGGCCGGCGGCCGTGGTGCTGTCCCTCACTCCGCCGCTAAGCCCCCACTCCCAAAGAAGTCCATCATGAACACTGTCTCCAAGAAGCTGGGGAAGCTCAACCCCTTCCTGCGCTCCGACGCCGTGAGGCCGCCGGGGGCCAATGTGAGGACGAAGCCGCCCAAAGACCGCCGGCATTCCATCTCTTGAATCATCGTCATCCATGCATGCATGCATGCAGTTCTTTCTTTGGGGAGCAGCTAGCAGATGTGCATGGTGGTGTGTACTGCTACAGCGCCATACTGGTGGGTACGTACGTACGTAGGGTTTAAAGTATTAAATTAATTGCTTGTAGAATCCCGTCCCCTCCTGGGTTTAAATATTCTTGTGGTTTTGGGAACTGCTCATGTCTTTTTATTCTTTGGTCAGTGGGAACCCTTCATGTCAGGTCCTCTGTTCGTGTACATAGAACTGGGAAAATGGTGCAGAACGGGGAAGCAAGCATTCAACCAGGGTAGGATGGATACGCCCCCTTTGCAAGTCTCCATCGTTTCATCAACTAATTAAGTTATTCATTTTAGCCGTCTCTCTCACGATCCGATCAATATATATATATATATATATATATATATATATGCTAAAAAGTACGTACAACACTGCAATATATATATTTATATATAACATGTTATAAAGTACTTTTTTTTTAGACATAAACAGACGATATTCATTATTCATAGCATACGATAATCACAGTACATGAACGACCTTGACAGAGAAACCATACATGAACTGTCATATCTAAATTACTTACAACACTGCAATATTGCTCAAGAATATATAACCTTATTCCTCCATCTATCGCGTGGTTGAGCCATGAGTGATAAGGACTCCCGGCCCGGGGAGCTCAATTACTAGCTAGCCTCACATTTTATTCCCGTAATAAGAGCTCAACAGGTAAACTCACCTACTTAGTTTGAACTTATTAAATTTTATTTATTAAATTTAATAAACAACTTACTTAGAAATAGTATACTTTGCATAGGAAATGCCCAAACGAGATGGAACATAGTCTGTTTGGAAAGTATTTAATTTATCTATAATTTGATGTTGGGTACACTTTTCAAATTATATAATGTAATAAGTTAAAAATATCAAATAATAAAATTAAACTGAATTCTAAAAGTTTGTTAAAATTACAAACTTGCACCTTGTGACGGCGTGTGTGGGCTGAGAGGGGGGCAGTTCTTTGGCGGTGGGTGCGGTGGTTTTAGTAGATGAGCAAATTGCTTATTTCACTCATTTCTTCCCCATAGAATGATCAGAGAAAGAAGTCGAAGGAGAAAGAGGAGAAGAAGAAGAAGAAAGGAACGACTTTTCTTGTTCTATTTACTTTATAAAAATCTTTTCGTTGGGAATATTTAATTAGAAAGATTTTTTTAATGTGTTTAGAAGTAGGGAGATAGGGGATGTCATAAAGTGTACAAAAATCACTATAGAACTCACATGATTTGTAGAGTCTATTTGAGGATCTCACCTTAAAAATAAGCATATATGCGATAAATTTAGCACATGTTATTTGTATTATTTTGATATTTAAAAACTCAATTTTTACATGTTGAAAATGTAGCGAACCTAGAGGGAACAGAGCGCCCCTGAGTGCCACGTCTTGAGCACTGTCGCCCTTGGTCTCCGCCATGGGCGGCAAGGGTGGAGGGGGGGCACCTTCGTCCCCCTGGCCCCTTCTTTAGCCTCTGTCTTCCTCTGCTTCCTCATCCTGCAAAGCATTTGCCCTTGTCCCTTCCGCTCCGCCCACAATCATGGCAAACCTTGTTGCAAATCAGAGTGCTCCTCTACAGGCATCGTAGGCCCCTGCCAGCTCTAGGGGAGATGCCCTCAACACCGCCCTGGTGCCTTAACACCCCACAGCACTGTTGCCGGCCATCGCCTGCCCTGGGGGAGGCGCCCCCAACAATGCCCAAACGCCCCAAGGCCTTGGTGCCTCATCAATGTCGGCCCTATAGGGTGCTCCCCTGACATCGCATGCTTCGATTTCTTCTGCACCAACGCTCCTTTGCTCCTTGATGTCCACCCTTGAGCTGCCGCCTCTCATCCTTCAGGTTCACCCATCATCCCATATTGATGTAGGAGAGCTAGCAGTGTTTTTCAGTTCAAAGGAGATTCGCAAATCTCTTTTGCCCTTCCAATATGCCATCATTGCTAGAACTCCTCAAGGAAGGCCTCTATTCCAAGAAATATGCTCGCACATCTCCAGCCGTTGCAAGCTCCAAAAGGAGTTCATCCTCGGTGCCTTGGATCCGAGACACCTCCTACTCCGGTTTTAAACCTACGAGGATTATCTGCAACTTCTCCTCAAAGAATCGTTGCCTAGGGTTGACTCTTTTGTTTGTTCAAATGGACTATGGACTTCTCACCAGAGTGCGACTCTCCTATCTTGCTGGTGTGGGTGGAATTCTCGGGCTCCCTGCGAACCTGTACCGAGAGCCACTTTTGCACTCCATTGCAGGCAATCTTGGACGAGTTCTGAAAATAGACAATAACACGAGCAGTCTCATGAACACCACTGTAGTTAGAGTTTGCGTTGAACTAGATGTATCAAGGTTGAACCACTCTCGAATCTAGATTGGTCTCCCTAATGGCGGTGGATGGCAAGCCATAGTCTACCCTAATTTGCTAAAGTTCTATTTTGCTTGCCATAGAATTGGCCATGAGGTGGTCTCCTGTAAAAATCCTCTAGATCGCAAAGACTTGAAGACGAGGGGGCATAATGCTTCCCAAGGTCTGCCGCCAAAGTCTGACAGTGATCATGTATCCAATTAGCTGACTCTTGTTGCTTGTAAGGAAGTCACTCCCACGACCAAATTTATATGGCGTGAGGTTCATCGTGACATTGGTGCCTAGCCTCAACCTAACAAGGAGGTCGTTATTGTGGGTAATTCTTTCACCACCCTTGATGACGCTGAGGATCCTTGGGTCCATGAGGCTGCCACTGAGCCTGATGTTGGTGAGAAGGTTTCGTTGGTTTTTGGTGCTATTGGCCTGGTTGATGCTGTTCAAGATTCAGACAATGCAATAGTTGGTAGGGGTGACTCTCCGGTGTTTGGCGCCGCACTTATGATGATAAGGTATGTGATTAGTAGGGTGATGCTTGTCATCTTCATGAAGGATGTGCCTCTTCTGACTAATTACCTGTTCACGAGCAATCACCCCCCTACATGAGCCATCTTCGCCTCCTATCTCTGATGAGACTGTCGTTGACAAGGGAGTTTCTTTGGACTCTCTTCATCTAGCGGTCACGCCCTTCTTGATTCAACTAATGCTGTAGTAGCTCCTACCACTACTCTGAGGATCATGACCAGGATGCACAACGCTCCATTAGATCCCCAGGATTTGACCTTGATGTTTATCAACTCGATGCCTGGGACTGTGATAAGTCTTTCTCCGATCCTTCCACTTTGATTGCATCAGACTCATCACCTACAACGGATAATTCTTCATCATCTTCTTCGACCCATCGAAAGTATATAACTTGCCCTAGACGCAAAGGTGGAGTTAAAATTTTTCAGTCTGTCCTTGAGCTAGATCTCTAGAGCCTACGAACTTGAGAGTAGTCTCCTCTTCTTCTGATTTTTTAAGGAGTTCTTGGGATCACATGTTAATTGGCCTTACTGATTCACACTCCCCCACTGGTGCTCTTAAAGTTGCTGCTATTCCTTTTATCCCTCAGCCTGCTTAGACTCAAGTTCCTATGGAATATGATCTTCTTACAACACATATGAATTGGGTTGGTGAATATCTAGATAAAGAATTTGATCAAAAAGATGATACAGATGAATGTTGCTCATGATGTCCGGGGCTCTGACCTCGATCCCTTCATCACCGCACTATGTCTTGGGAGGGTCCCTTCTCCTCGTCAAATATGTGAGAGGATTCTCTCTGGCCTAGGCCCTTATGTTTATTGCAAAAAAATAAATTTGGTGATTTTTCTAAATTAAAATGATGGCGTTATCGACTATAGTTGTAGATAGCCACCAAAGTAATTGTGCATATCTGAATCTCAAAATTTGCATACTTAAATTATCATCATTTCTTAATTAGTCTAATTATGTATCTTTTGATTAGTACGATGTTAAATATATGAACAGTACCATCTTGAGGGGATATTTAAGTGACTCCGTAGTTAACGTCTACTATGGATAGTGAATTTGTTGTCCAAAGATGAGAGACTTTTGAAAATCTTGAAGCTTGACTTGAGTTTGGTGGATGGTAAGATATTGACTTCCGATCCTATGCAATTGATTAATACCTCGACGCCATTTATCTGGGTGCTTGGGTGTTTGTTTGTTTGACCCTTTATGTTGTAGTCTGGATGAATGTATGACATATGAAATTAAATTCTATATAATTTGACTTAGTCAATTATTTTAATTGACCTGAATGTCAAGATTTGCATACGAATATGATCTAATTTGTTAAGCCTGCACATGTAATTTTATTTGTTAAGCTCATATGAATGAGATTTGATATGATGTGCATGCCATTTGTAAATTTAAATTATTTGATAATTAATTGGGATTGTGAATTCTAGAGATATATATGCACATATGCCTAATGTTTGTATTGCTTTCATTATTTACATTTCTTTGACACATGTTATGTATTTAGAACACATCGAAATTCATGTTAAGGTTAAATTATCATCTTATCTACCAAATTATTTCATGTTAATAAATGAGGTTATCCTCGGCATAAAATTATGTCCATTTTAGATTCAATTTTGAGGATACATTGTGTTTGACATTCAGATAAATTAATTAACATCACACTAGGTTTAAATTATCTCTGCTTTTGATGTTAAATTTACATATAAATGTTCACATCCATTAAATAGAATAAATTATTCTCATGTTCTCAGTCAATGTAATCCTACATAAATTGTTCTGGTATAAAATAAGAGTTGATTACGAATTACCTAAACCATATTATGCTTAATTTGATCTTTATCATTTTGATATCAATCATGTCTTGTAGGAAAAATGATTCTAAATCTTACCCTCTCTTTCTCTCTCTTTCTTGGAGGAGGGAGTGAAGAGAGGGGGAATTAACTCAATTAAGTGATATAACAACTCAAGAGTCCCAGGATGAAACTTGACAAGAGTTTTAAAAATAAGAAATTGCAGATGGAAGAGAGACTTTTGCTCTTGAGAAAAATAGCACGGAGAAAACATCCACTTATATTAAATCGTGGGAATTGGCATTTGAACACTAGATCTTGCCAAAAATGGGGAAGTGAAGTACCAACTCGTCAAAAAATTCACTGTCCTTTCTTCTTCTTCTCGAGAGAAGGTGTGCGGTCATGTCATAACGGCATTGGCGAATCTCTCTTCATCTATAATGTCTTAAATTATTGGGATTTTTACATCTATAGCTATAGTGGTCGAAAAGTGATCCTTCTAACCGCATGTTACACCTTTGAGATATTTTTGTCAGGGAAGAGAAGGAGTTTTTCGAGAGGAAAACTTGCGAGTAAAGGGAAGTGCGTCACAAGGAGTTCCGGATGTGATCTTAGGGGATAACCCTCCGATACCTAAGTCAGATGAGTGCTCGGATGGGGAGGAGAGTGCTCGAAAGGAGAAGTAGAGGAAAGAGTATTGTGGGCTTATAGTACTTAAAATATGTGCCCCATGGCTGTCCGGCCAGGGTACTTCTTATAAGGTCTCCCTTCTTCAGCACATTCTGTCATCCGCGTCTTTTGGTTTACTGGAGGAACGGTTGTCTAGGATCATGGGTCGCTCGGTCTTCTGCCTTGCAAGGGGTGTGGGGTCATGGGTTGCCCGATCTTCCACCTTGCAGGAGGCGAGGGGGAGTGGTTGCCCCTCGATGCCCATTAATCTGGCATTATTTTGATAGTGACTTCCTAATTGTGCGCCATGTGATTCATTGAGCGATTACGTGCGCGAGGCACAAGCCTGGATCTTGGGCGAATCACTATTGAGTCTTAATAGGCCCAAGCGAATTCTTCCCTCCTCACTAACCCCCTACTCCCGAGCAGTGAGAGTACGTGCTCGGTGCTCAGGAGGTAGTGATCACTAGGAATACTTATCTGGTGAAGTCTTCGGTCGCCTTATCAGGCTTTCCTTCTTGGAGAAGGTTCCTCGACCTACTCCTCTCGATAGGCTACGTGGCATCTTGTATAGAACTTTCATTGCTCCAGATGCCATTCTGCCTATGAGTTCAGTATGCATGTCACCTGTTGGGCATAACGTAATCCTCATAATGATAAAATCTCATCACTCATGGGAAGGTGAGAATAGCATACAACAACCGCCATTTTTAAATTCTCCTGCTCCCCCATAGCTGTTGATGGCGATCCATCTCAACCTCGATGATTCAGTCTCGATCGCTGAACCTGAGGGGTTGTGACCACCTTTCCCTTTTGAATACGTGTGAGAGGTCATGGAGACACGCCTTTGTCTTCTCTGGCACCAGGCTTTCACTATTCTTCCTTCAACGCCCTTCTACCTTCCAATCTTAATGCATTCCGGTGAGCCTCCTTATTCTTAATGCTCCACCATGTCTCACCCTCGTAGGAAACTTCTCCTCTTTGAGGGATTCGATGAGGAGTCTGCCTCTAAGACCTCATGGGTACCTCGTAGAGGGCCAAAACGTGGTCCGAGCACCTCCAGGGTTCCCACTCGTCCTCCTTCTCCTTCGGTCACCCGAGTTACGTATCGTGTCACCTCGGGCTTACGGGAGGCCTTCCAAATTTACGTGGAATATGATACTCTTTCCAAGGGAAGATGATTTTCTAGGGTATCCTATCCCTAGGGGTTCAACATTTCAATTATGGTGTTTCACGCCAATTTTCACCTCCCCATCCTGGTTTTCTTTGAGCGCCTCCTATGCTTTTATGGGGTCTCTCCTAGGCAACTGGCACCCAACTCATGGATGATCCTCTGTGTGACGACCCAGCCTCCAGATACCGGGTAAACCCGATACCACTTGGATTCCGAGAGGCCTCCCAAGAGCGGGAAAGCTCCGAAGAGATAGAAAGGTATGTGAGAGTACATTGAACTTCCAAATAAAGCAGTAAGAAATTAAATTTCAATGATCAGGATT
Source organism: Amorphophallus konjac (assembly GCA_022559845.1). NCBI lineage: Eukaryota > Viridiplantae > Streptophyta > Magnoliopsida > Alismatales > Araceae > Amorphophallus > Amorphophallus konjac. Next base: position 98,181,158 of record CM040121.1, read on the forward strand.
GCTAAAATAGCAGAAATAAAATTACATTTCTTATAACAATTAAAACTAACAGAGTCCAGTCCAATAAAAGTACAGTACAACAGGAAAGAGAACGTACTCTCAAGTCGGGGGAAGCCCGACACTGGCAAACGCTGGCAACTAAGAACCACACACTGCACCTCCAAAGCACGAGAAGAATAGCTACACCAGGAAAAGTCAGGGGTGAGCCTCCTATCACTGGCTCAGTAGGGATCCCGCAGAACCCTACCACGAAACAGAAGCGGTAAACAGTAGTGCTAACAACTATAGCAAAGCAGTGACAGCAGGAGCAGGAACAACAAAAGTAAAGAGGAAAGCCGTACCATAGAAATACGACATCCCAAGGAACATCGGCCCTCTAAACTACTCCAAACAGCAACAGAAGGGCGAACCTAGATCTCACAAAGTCGGGCGTCACCGATCCATGGTCAAATCACGAGACCCTTTCGCGAAGGGTTACCGAAACAGACAAAGGCCCTATTACTACTCCTATTGGTGAAACATGAATCCCCAGACTCGCAGTTGGGAATCACTAAACGATATAAAGAAACTCTGGCTACACAGCCAGGACACATCACGACACCTCAGTCTTGGAGGCTCGTTTAAAAAGACAAGAACCCAACTCAAGACCACATGGTCTAAAGCACAAGACATACACGATCTCACCGTCGTGTATGCTACAAAACACGTAACCTCGAGTGAAGCCAAGCACAGGCTACCCGGACAAGTCACGAAAGCACAAGTCATGCGTCAAGTGACAGAAGCACCTCCTCACTAGAAGAAAAGCCAGATGCGTCCACTGACGTCTTAAACTGCACCTCAAGTATCTCCCACTCGCCTAGAACGGCGGTAACTGAGACACTCTCAAGGAACTAAGGGCCAAGTAACGAGTGACTAGTCAGGGTCACGCCTGTCGGCGCTCGTCCAAATGCCCCTGACCACGTGTGCACACACAAGCTCAATGTCGTAAGCCAGGCCTCTAGCTGATTTTTCCCTCTCGTAGGACTCTCACGGCAAGACAAAGGGGCCCACGATAACCAGCCTACAAACCATCTCAACCGGGAACTCGCCTCGCCACCACTCCCAGGAGGGCCAACACACAGTAAAGTGTCGTCAGGCTATGACTAGTGGAGGCTCACTAGACAAAGAGACTCAAAACACCGAACACCAAAGTACAGACAGGGTAAGCACGCACATGTCGCACGTACTATGGAGCATAATGCAGTATACAACTATTACCAGACTCAGGACAGTCAACTAGACTTGCTCACAATGATCCTTGAGTCACGAGACTCAGGTCAAGATCGTTGCACATCACAGCAACACGTTGTTAATTAGCCTAGTCCTAAGCCAAAAACCACAGGAAACACATCATGGAAGACAGCATACACAGCACTATCCACACATTAATGAAAGTCACGGCCTCTAGGCCGCTCACCGGACTCATAATTCCGCATAACACAAAACACGAAACATGAGGGATTACCGAAGCCCTCAAACTACATGGCATGCAAATCGAGGTACAACGATACTCAAGTGTCCAAAACTAGGTCTCTATCCTCGCAGGATAGACGAGACACTCACGAGGTCATGTGTCAACCACTGGGTCACCACCAGGTTGACCGAAACCAAACCAACACGAAAGAACACTCTGAGAAAGTGGCGGTCACCCCTATGGCCGCTACAAGAAATGGCAGTCATAGCTTGGCTGCCACAACTCAGCCCAGAAAATAGCGATCTTAACCATGGACGCAAAACGAAAGTGGCGGTCTCCTCTATGGCCGCTACCAGGAAATGGCAGTCACAGGCTTGGCCGCTACTCTCAGAACAGAACAGCAGGAAACGGTCTGCACTAGGGCCATCTCTTGGGATTGACGGTCCTCCTATGGCCGTCTCTTGAATCTGGCAGTCATGGCCAGACTGTCATCTTCAAACTGCCTCGAAAATATGAAAAGCCATCTTGGTGGCAGTCCTTTGCCTGACTGTTAGTCCAAAAGATGGTCAGCCTCAAGGTCGTCACTAGGAACCGACTTAAAACAGTAAAAACCAATTAACGGTCTCCCTAGGACTGTTTCATGGGAATGGTGGTCACCCCATGGCCGCCAAAGCCACCTTGCGGTCGGGAGCTAGACCGCTAGCCTGAACCGACTTAAACCGATTAACTGACTTAAAACGTCAAATATCGGTCGCCGAATGGCCGCTAAATTAGAGTTGTGGTCGGTCGCGAGACCGCAACATGAAACTGACATCGGAACTCCAAATAACGGTCTCCAGTGGGCCGCCTCTACAAATGGCAGTCACTGGTAAGACCGCTAAATCGTTCGGCGGGAAAACCGTAGGACTACTCAAAACTCAGTCTTTCCACGTCCCAATCACGTCTAAACGACGGGGAAATATTCTAAAGTCCATATCAACCTTCACAAGCCGAAGGGATCAAACCGACCTCAAAACGGTAAGAAACAGGCGATTCTCACGAATCAACCCAAAATGACTCACATGGACAAACGGGCTCATACCGGCCCCAATTCACAACTAAATGAGTTCAGACTGGTGGGAAACGATTCCCAACATGCCAGGGGTTCAAATGAATCCATTTAAACTATAGACCGTCACCTGGAACGGCGAACACGGCTCACACCCCCCGAACATGTATTTCACGCAACACATGGCAAAACCCACTCAAACTCACACCGTTCGGCTCCAAATCGCGAGGGAACGTAGGAAAAGAGTAGGGTATCTATCCTCCTACCTCCACCGAAGATCTCGCAAGTCGAAACGGCCATACCACGTCGAAAACCATCACACGAGCAACCCACGTCGGCTTTGAATCCACGAATAAGATCGCACCTGTGACGACCCGGGCTCCAGATACCGGATATACCTGATAGGACTATCGAGTAAACCCGATACCGCTTGGAACCCGTGAAGCCTCCCAAGAGCTGTAAAGCTCCGAAGGGAAAAAGGAATGTCGTGTAGTACATTGAAGTCGCAGATATAACAGTAAGTAATTAAATTTCATTAATCAGGTTTACTAAAATAGTAGAAATAAAATTACTTTTTAATTAACAATTTCAAGTTTAACAATTATACTAGAGTCCAGTCCAAAGGAAAGACAAGTACAGTCCAACAAAAAGAAAAACGTACACTGAGGTCGGGGGAAGCCCGACGTAGGTACCGCTGGCAACTACGAACACGTCACACCAGGAACCGCGGAAGCAGAAGACGCCACCCACATGAAAAGCAGGGGTGAGCCTCGTGTCACTGGCCCAGTAGGGGTCACGCAGATCCCCACTGAAAAATAACGCAGTAACACGCTAAAACAACAGGTAAACAACAGGAGTAGTAAAGCAGGAAAACTAAACTACAAAGCTGTAAAAGAAAATCAGAACGTAAGGAGCAGCTACAGCTACAAGAAAAGGGAAAAGCCGTACCGAACAAGCGCGGCTGCCGAACTAACCTCGGCATCCCAAACTACTCCAGACAGCAACAAGAATGTGAACTCTGATCTGACAAAGTCAGGAGTTGTCGATCTACCGGGCCTACAAAGACAGGCAAAAAGCCTAGAAAGGTCCTAGACAGACACAGACAGCCTAAAGCATACATGACTCGATTGCCGTGCACACTCTTCTAGACACGACCACACACACACACACACACACACGACTAGAACGTTGTGCACATGACACAACACTGACCTCGGGCAAGACCACGAGAGGACTAACCCGGAAAGGTCACGATGCATGAGAAACGCGACAGTCACGTGTCACGTGATGGGAGCACCTCCTCACCAGAAGAACAGCCAGCTGCGTCCACTGATGTCTTATGCCGCGCCCACAAGTGTCTCGTCTGCACTGTCGCCTGAGGAACGACAGAGACTAAGACACGCTCAGAACCAGAACAGGAACTACAGTAACGAGTGACTAGACAGGGTAATACCCGTCGGCGTTAGTCCAAGCCCCTGACCACGTGTGCACACACCAACTCTTGCTGGAGAGCCAGGCCTCTAGCTAGTTTTTCCCACCTGGCAGGATGCTACTATACAGCAGGGGCCCACTGAAACTAGCTTAAAAACCGTATATCGGGAACTGCCATGCCACCACTCCCAGGTGGGTCGACACGTCGTAACGCGTCGCCAAGCTATGACTAGTGGAGGCTCACTAGACACAGACTCCAAAACACGAGTGCTGAAGTACAGACAGGCAAAGAAGCACTGTCGCACGTACTACGAAGCACCAAGGCAGCACAACGACTGTCAACAGACTCAGGATAGGGCTAATAGACCTGTAGACACAATGATCCTTGAGTCAGAAGACTCAGGTCAAGATCGTCGTACCAAGCGGTACAAGCTGCCAATCGGTCTAATCCTAAGTCAGAGGAAATGACATGACTGCGTAAAACGACACACGGGGACATGAGGGAACACTAAGACTCTCAGCACACTTGGACACGTAAACTGAGGTAAGACGACATCTCGAGGCATCTAGAACCATCTCTCAGACTGGACGAAACCGTCGAGACACACACAAGGTTACCTGTCAACCACTGGGCCACCCTGGGTTGACCGGAACAAGACAATGACTACTCTATATTAGGAAAGAGAATCTCACTTCAAGCAAGAAAACTCCTAGCTACCTTCTAATGTAGTCTTAGCCCTCATAGGATGTCAAGAGACATCCACGGGACAGTGGGAAGACCACAAGGTCAAGCCAAGACATATCAGAAACTGAAACACCGGTAAACCAACCTCTGGGAGACGAGCGATCTATCCCTCGGCCGCTTAACGACATAAGTAGCCAAGGAAGAAGTCGCCGCACTCACGGAGGTACTAAGGACTCTAGCGGTCAAGAGTTGGGCCGCCAGGGCACTATGGCGGTCAAGGAATAGGCCGCTAGACACAGTTGACCCCAAACCGACTTACCCCGTCAAACCACCGTAGCGGTCTAATATAGACGCGCTACACGGACCTGGCGGTCAAAGAATGAACCGCCACACTAACCACCCTAAGACATAGACCTAAGACAAACGGACCTGTAGCGGCCTAATAGAGGCGCGCTACACGACTCTGACGCATGAGGGTTGGGCCGCTAGAGCCAACCGACTTAAAACATTGACCTGGTCAAACATACTGTGGCGGCCTAAGAGTGGCGCGCTACAGTGCTCTGGCGGTCAAAGATAGAACCGCTAGAGCGAACCGACATACACGAACATCGAGAAATGACAAGGCTGTGACGCACCAGCATAGGGGCGCCAGAGGCACGTGACGATCGAAGAGTGGGCCGTCACGCTAACCCAGCCTAGAACTCGTCGACACGCCCAACGGTGTGGTGGTCTGTCGTAGGGCCGCCAGAGACTGTGGCGGTCTCTGGAACGGCCGCTAAAGCGACATGGCGGGAAAACAAGGGAAAAGGCCGAATAGGCCCGTTCCACGCCCCATTCACGCCGAAACGCAGGGGAATCGGTACAGTATGACGAGAAAAGCCTTCCACAAGTCGGAAGGACCACATGCAACGGACGAATCGAGAGATCGGGGCGATTTTGACGAATCGACCCTAATTAGGTCACCGGGGTTCCCGGACTCCTACCAGCCCCGAATGACGACCAATCACAACAAAACTTGCGGGAATGGGATCCAGACATCCCATCGGTTCGTTTGATACTAATTTTACTAAGAGTGGTCGCCGTTTTCCTGCGAACCCTACGAACTCCTAAAATCACGGTTTTACCTAAACGAGCCTAGACTCACCCGTTCTAGTACCGAACAGCACGCAATTGCAGGGAAAACACAGAGGAGAAGTAGGTGATCCGTCTCCCTACCTCCACCGAAGAAACCGTACGCCGAAGGGACTAAACCACGCCAAAAACCACCTCGCGAGCTCGATCGTCGGCTTTGAATCCACCGTTCGGGATCGCGCCAAAACCGATCCGATCCTCGCCCCTTCGCGCATCCGACCATCCCCACGGCATCTCCTCTACCTGCCCGAGCCTCCTCCGTCTGCAGCCGGAGCCAGAAGGGGGAGAGAAGAGAGAAAACGGGGGAGAGAGGAAGTCACGACGCGAATGAGGGAAAGGAAAGAGGAAGACGAAAGAGAAAGGAAAGAGGAAAAGAAATTAGGAAAATTTCCTAATTTCTGAAAATTTGATAATTGGTCTGAAAATAGACTAATTTAGAAAAATACGTAAAAATAGGTGAAACGATCCTCTCGACGAGTATATCGCAACTGCGGCGTCCACGAGTCGATGAACTGAGAAATAAACTCACCGCAGGGTTCCGAAACTAGTACGAGAGAAAAATCCACACAGATCGTAAATGTAACGACCCGAGAATCCGATTACCGGGAAGACCCGATAACCCGAGACTCGCACCGCCGCCCACGAGCCGGGAGGGCTCGGAAGGGCTAAAAGGAGTGTGGAGGCACAAAGAAATAGGAAATAAAGTAGGACAACCAACAACAACAAGCTGAAAGAAGGAACAACTACAGCTACAACAGAGTCCAGTCCAACAAAAAGTACAGTCTAAAGCAGTAAAAACGTACCACATGCCAAGTGAACACTCGTCCTGGCAAGCTGGAAACTGAGAACCTCCGCTCCGCACCCTCGAACCTCGAGGAAGAACTGCCACACCTGAAAAGTAGGGAATGAGTCTACAAAACAGAGACTCAGCAGGGATCCCGCGGAACCCCAACCGGAAACAACGGCGGTAGCGGAAAGGAAGGCTACGAGAGCAATCGCAACAGTAGGAATAGAAAACCCGGTGGCCGGTCGAAACTCGGCACTACAGCTACTCTTACTGTACCAAAAACACACCCCGAACTCACAATCGAGGCTATCGAACTACACTAGTGCCGCTTACCGAAGTAAAAACACACGGCAACCATGCCGTAGAGGCATGTCCCCCGGACACAGCCTACCTGGACACGCTGTGCAAGGTGCAACCCCGACCATCCAATCACGGGTATCGCATAATAAGACGCAACCTCGGTAAAGCCACTAGCACTAGTCTCACGGCGCGAAAACCAACACACGCGCCACGGCAAACCAACCGAACTCAACGGTCAACACGACCGAAAAACCCGAAGGTCAAAGTCACTGAAACTGACAGTCTGTCACTCCCAACTCGACAGGAGTACCTCCCACTAGAAGCATAGTTGGTAGCGTCCCCTAACGACTTACACCGCACCGCAGGTGAACTGCCTGACGTGGTAGCGCCTACCAAAGGCACGGACACCGTACAAGTAACCACAAACAAGTGACTAGCTGGGGTCACGCCCATCGACGTGCGTCCACTGTCCCCAACCACGTGTGCACACACAGACCACGCGTCCTAGGTCTGACCCTCTGACCGGTTTTCCCCTGGCACTGGACTCTGATTAGACGAGGGGCCCGACGGAAACCAGTCTAAAATCGTCCTCAGGGTAAGCCCGTACACCACTCCCTGGTGCGACCAGCACCGCGTATTGGTAGGCTACGACTAGTGGAGGGTCACTGAAGGAGTAGACTCTCAAGTCAACAGAAAATAACGTCCGCATCCGACGACGTACGGGGACCACCCCACGTACCGGCCCCATCGCACGGTGACCACAGTCGGAGAAGAAACAGGACTCACAGTCCACGGCCACGCACGCACCCTGCGCGAGAGTCGAGAAAACTCAAGTGGCGGTAAGCCACTGGGCTCTGGGTAGTCCTCAGACGCACTACACCCAACGGTCCTTGAGTCACAAGACTCGGGGTCAAGACCGTTGCACGCAACAACACAAGGCCGTCAATCTAGTCCAATCTCTAGGTCTAAAACCACGGTAGCACGAGTACCGAGACAACTCACGAGCCACCAAGACCACTCCCTTGGGAAGGGAACGTAAAGGACTAAGGCCACCCACACGGGCCACACGGAAAACACAGAAGCACGATTCCCAAGGTAGCACGCAAGCCGCCATGTCGATTTCCCATCCCAGAGCAAGCGGGAAACCTCCAACCCCAGGCCGGATAACTGGACTCGCAGTCCAAGGCTAAACACATGGCCCACACGGGAATCGCCTTCCAAAGAAACCCACGACATGCGGGGGAGACCCCACCGCACACACACCGATACACGGTGACTCGATCGAGCGTAACACGAAAGCCCGGAACACGTGAGGTCACCCGGACCCACTACACCTACGGGCATGCTAATCGAGGTAAATGGAACCTCCCGACACCCCAAAGACACGGTCACGGAACTGCACGGGGTGTCCGGGACACTCACGAGACCTAAAGTCAACCACTGGGTCACAACCGGGTCGACCGGAGGTCAAAACAACGCGAACGGAAAATGCAACGTGGTAGTGGTCACCTGGGGACCGCGACCATGGTAGTGGTCGACCGGGGACCGCGACCACGCAGTCACGGTCACCTCACGACCGTAATTAGCCACGCGCAAAGCCGATGGTAGCGGTCGCCCAAGGACCGCGACCACACAGTCACGATCACCTCATGACCGCGACCAGACTAAAGCGGTCTATCGCACGACCGCGACGCTTGAAGGCCTTCTCGACCAAATCACAAGGGTGAACGCGGTTCTCCCAAGACCGCGACCAGTGATAGCGGTTACTGGTGGACCGCGATCATTTCAGAAAATCGAGAACGGCGGGAAAAACCCCAAAATCCACGCCACGCCCCCAAACATCCATGGATGAGGGGGAAAACAAAGGGGAAGCCCCCAAATAGCCCCTAGCATGCATCTAAGGTCTCGGATCGGCCAAAAACGCAATGAAACGAGAGATCGGCCCACGAGCCCTAAAACATGGATTTTGCCCAAAAAACCCCGATTCCAACCGCTCGGCTCACCACGGCCTACGAAACTCATGGGAAAGGAAGAGCACGAGCTGGGGATCCATCACCCTACCTCCACCGAAGATTTCGCACACCGTGGATGCTGATCCATGAAGAAACGCCTCCGAAACCCCGCCGGTGCCTCCACGCCCGCGAACCGGCTCGCCATGCGCCACCGTCTCGTTCCTCGACCCGTCCTCGCCGTCCCTCATCCCACGGGCCTCGCCATCTCGCCCCCATCCGCCTCCGTAGGCCGCCGGAGAAGAGAGGGAGAGAAGAGAGAGCATGAGAGAAGAGAGAGGGAGGGAAGAGAGAAATGAGAGGGGAGAGAGAGAAAAGGGTTATATATAGGAAAATCCAGAAATTCGAAAAAATCTCGAAAAATAGAAAATCACACTCTCGCGATCCTCGGAACGCACCGATCGCAACGGTACCACACTCGCCTAAGTAAACGTCCCGGTTCACCCGCAACGATGTTCTGAAGGAATTACCGAAACACACATCGGAAATCGAAAAACACACGCGGAAAAGCCGCGGAACGCTTCCGAGCCTCCGAAATAACTCCGGATCGCATCGATCCGAACACAAAAGATGTCCGAAACAAAATTCCGGACATAACGGAGTCAGATATACCGGAAACGCAGATCCGGGACCTGAGAAGAAGGATCTGAAAAACCCAGGGCATTACAGCCCTCCCCCCTTAAAGGAATTTCATCCTCGAAATTCAGGACCTAGCACGAAGTCCTAGGGGAAGAACACTGAACCAACTGACAACGCTGTCAGAGCCCTAGGACATAAAACCTCGATTCTCACGAAAACACCAAATCCTGAGGGACACAGCCAGACTTACAATCACAAACAACACCTCGCTCCTCGTGCCGAGCACACTGGCCAACAGAGCAGGCATATACCAAAGGACATAGTCCGGCATCACCTCAGACAATGCGAGAATCCACCATGGCGCCGCAGCCACAATCTTGCTCACCGAGGAAACACAACCCTCAACACGAGCAACAGCTACTGATCCATCCAATGGTCAACAGACAAATCGCACATCAGCTTCGCAGCCAGCTGACAGGTCGCGCACCCTCCTCAAGGGAGCAACCAAAACAGAGCCTCCATCAGCTCACGCAACCATCTCGACAGACCGCAGCCAGAACATTGGCTCAGCACCAAGAAACACCTCACACATGGCAAGCCGAAAGCCGGATATAACACTGTGCCAACTCTTGTCAGAAGACAAACTTCGACAAAGCCCAGATACCATCCGGAAAGGCACATCACAGAAACGACCACCAAAGGTCTCGCTGGAACACGGCTCTCGCCACGCTCGAGTTCTGACAACCAGCACCTTCTGTCTGTGAAAAGACCATCCACTGGTCGCCAGATACACGTCAACGGGAAACCTCCACCGGCCCAATAGGCATGATCCAACTCACAGCAGGCCATCCGCTGACTCACACACAGACCAATGCCACATCTCGAGCTACACTCCTCTCGGACTCCACATCCGAGCTCGAACATCGCACCAACTCGACCCACTCGGGGAGCACGACGAAACCAGTTGAAAAAATCCTGGTGTCTTCAGTCATCACCTCACTGGACTCAGACTTACAGGGGAACCATCCCATGCTGGTCACCAAACCAGGGATAACCATTGCAACACCAACGTCCTATCAAGGACCACCAATCCGACGCCAAACTCACAAAAGGCCTCCGCCCACATGCGTCACTCTTCCATCTGGTCTCATCAAATCCTTCGATCAATCCAAGTGGACACCTGCCAATCCCGATTCCGCCCTTACCACAGAGCCACGGGGTACCACCTGAACAATGCTCACGGGTCCCCAAAGCAACAAACATCTCACCAAGGTTGGCTACGAGACTAGCCTTACCAGCCACTCGTAGCTACCAACAGAAACCCGCAGCCTGCCAGAGATCACATCTCCAAAAATGATCTCATCCGAGGACAAGATTGGGAACACAAGTCGGGCACCAAGCCACCGACTCTGACCAACACGTCCTCGACCTCCTTCAGGCGACATCCTCAACAACCCCATCCAGGTCTAACACCGACGCCTGACACGGCTTCCAACACAGGAACAGGGTACTCATGCGGCGCACTAGCCAGCACTTTTCCCAACACTCCATCTTACCAGTGCCAAGAATCACGATATCTCGGGCAACGGCACGGCAACAACACGTTTCACACAGAGGAACCAATCCTCCAATGCTCAACGCAAACTCAGGAATCCGCCCGTAGCAACCAACGCTACGATCCTGAACCAGTGGGTCACAAGCCCACCACTCTTCCGATGCGCACTCAGATCCACGCGCACAGCCGAGAAAGCAAACACCGCCCAACCAGCACTTGTCCTTCGGAAACAGCGCCAGCACCCTCACACGACAAGGGAATGGGCACGACTTCTCACAGGCAACCACCTTGCTAAAGCACGGATCACGTCTCGCACAGACTTCATGGCACACAAGGCCAACCAACCCGAACACACAATGCAAGACGACGAACCTTAGCCCAACCTAGTCCCTCCAACCAAAGGAGAAACTAGCGCACTTCCGACCAACGGAAGAACTCCACGCTCGACCTGACCTCGAACCTCGCGCATGCTGGAAACAGCACCATCCAGCACCAAGGAAAGCCATCGCTTCCATCAGGTCAGCGCCTCCGACACACTCGGCGAGTGTCACGTCGGACCACGATTACAGCATTTCTCGACACACCACCGCTGCAATTCCTCGAACTGCAACACACCACGCCAAGAGCCGCAACACGAGCCATAACGACAACCGCCGACGCTCATCCTCAAGTCCCGAACTCGCCGTGGAGCCTTCACATCTCAAGCCAACTCCAGGGCGAACACAACCCATTCGCATACAAGAGCGCAGGAGCAAGACTTACTGGGACACCACAGCCCAATCCTGCCTTGAAATCCACAAAACAACAGGGACCGACACGTCATTTCTGACGCCACAGAGCACGACAAGGACATCAGGCTCGACGAAACAGCAGCTCACCGAGAAGATATTCCGCTCACCCGAGCACACTTCTCGATCAGAACACCTCAGGAGCTGGACAACCCTCAAGCTGGAATGGCCAAAACCGACAGCATCTCCCTCAGAGCACGCTCACGGCCAGTTAACCATGAACAATCCGCACCAGCCACCTGACCACGCCGCAGATTCCTCGAACGCAGTGCCGCGAGCTCGCGCCTGCCAGCAACCTCTGCCCAACGCAGCACAACCAGGGCCACCACCGATGAGGGAGTAGGCTCTCAATCTCGATCCTTAGACCCCATGCTGGCACGAAAGCCGCGGACAGCAATCACCTTCACAGCGCCGCACAACGCACTCAAGCTCTCAAGCGAGAAACTAGGTGGAAAGCGAACACAAAACCTTAAGCCAGCTGCCGACTGTACTGGACCTTATGGACTCTGATCACTGCAATATTTCGAATTCCTATGTACGTCCACAACCACCGCTTTGATACCATCTGTAACGACCCGAGAATCCGATTACCGGGAAGGCCCGATAATCGGAGACTCGCACCACCGCCCACGAGCCGGGAGGGCTCGGAAGGGCTAAAAGGAGTGTGGAGGCACAAAGAAATAGGAAATAAAGCAGGACAACCAACAACAACAAGCTGAAAGAAGGAACAACTACAGCTACAATAGAGTCCAGTCCAACAGAAAGTACAGTCTAAAGCAGTAAAAACGTACCACATGCCAAGTGAACACTCGACCCGGCAAGCTGGCAACTGAGAACCTCCGCTCCGCACCCTCGAACCTCGAGGAAGAACTGCCACACCTGAAAAGTAGGGAATGAGTCTCCAAAATAGAGACTCAGCAGGGATCCCGCGGAACCCCAACCGGAAACAACGGCGGTAGCGGAAAGGAAGGCTACGAGAGCAACCGCAACAGTAGGAACAGTAAACCCGGTGGCCGGTCGAAACTCGGCACTACAGCTACTCCTACTGTACCAAAAACACACCCCGAACTCACAGTCGAGGCTATCGAACTACACTAGTGCCGCTTACCGAAGTAAAAACACACGGTAACCATGCCATAGAGGCATGTCCCCCGGACACAGCCTACCTGGACACGCTGTCCAAGGTGCAACCCCGACCATCCGATCGCGGGTACCGCACAACAAGACGCAACCTCGGTAAAGCCACTAGCACTAGTCTCATGGCGCGAAAATCAACACACGCGCCACGGCAAACCAACCGAACTCAACGGTCAACACGACCGAAAAACCCGAAGGTCAAAGTCACGGAAACTGACAGTCTGTCACTCCCAACTCGACAGGAGTACCTCCTACTAGAAGCACAGTCGGTAGCGTCCCCTGACGACTTACACCGCACCACAGGTGAACTGCCTGACGTGGTAGCGCCTACCAAAGGCACGAACACCGTACAAGTAACCACAAACAAGTGACTAGCTGGGGTCACGCCCGTCGACGTGCGTCCACTGTCCCCAACCACATGTGCACACACAGACCACGCGTCCTAGGTCTGGCCCTCTGACCGGTTTTTCCCTGGCACTGGACTCTGATTAGACGAGGGGCCCGACGGAAACCAGTCTAAAATCATCCTCAGGGTAAGCCCGTACACCACTCCCTTGTGCGACCAGCACCGCGTACTGGTAGGCTATGACTAGTGGAGGGTCACTGAAGGAGTAGACTCTCAAGTCAACGGAAAACAACGTCCGCATCCGACGACGTACGGGGACCACCCCACGTACCGGCCCCGTCGCACGGTGACCACAGTCGGAGAAGAAACAGGACTCGCAGTCCACGGCCACGCACGCACCCTGCGCGAGAGTCGAGAAAACTCAAGTGGCGGTAAGCCACTGGGCTCTGGGCAGTCCTCTAGACGCACTACACCCAACGATCCTTGAGTCACAAGACTCGGGGTCAAGACAGTTGCACACAACATCATAAGGTCGTCAATCTAGTCCAATCTCTAGGTCTAAAATCACGGTAGCACGAGTACCGAGATAACTCACGAGTCGCCAAGACCACTCCCTTGGGAAGGGAACGCAAAGGACTAAGGCCACCGACACGGGCCACACGGAAAACACAGAAGCACGATTCCTAAGGTAGCACACAAGCCGCCATGTCGATTTCCCATCCCAGAGCAAGCGGGAAACCTCCAACCCCAGGCCGGATAATTGGACTCGCAGTCCAAGGCCAAACACATGGCCCACACGAGAATCGCCTTCCAAAGAAACCCACGACATGCGGGGGAGACCCCACCGCACACACACCGATACACGGTGACTCGATCGAGTGTAACACGAAAGCCCGGAACACGTGAGGTCACCCGGACCCACTACACCTACGGGCATGCTAATCGAGGTAAATGGAACCTCCCGACACCCCCAAAGACACGGTCACGGAACTCCACGGGGTGTCCGGGACACTCACAAGACCTAAAGTCAACCACTGGGTCACAACCGGGTCGATCGGAGGTCAAAAAAACGCGAACGAAAACTGCAACGTGGTAGTGGTCACCTGGGGACCGCGACCATGGTAGTGGTCGACCGGGGACCGCGACCACGCAGTCACGGTCACCTCACTACCGCAACTAGCCACGCGCAAAGTCGATGGTAGCGGTCGCCCAAGGACCGCGACCACACAGTCACGATCACCTCATGACCGCGACCAGACTAAAGCGGTCTATCGCACGACCGCGACGCTTGAAGGCCTTCTCGACCAAAACACAAGGGTGAACGCGGTTCTCCCAAGACCGCGACCAGTGATAGCAGCTACTGGTGGACCGCGATCATTTCGGAAAACCGAGAACGGCGGGAAAAACCCCAAAATCCACGCCACGCCCCCAAACATCCACGGATGAGGGGGAAAACAAAGGGGAAGCCCCCAAATAGCCCCTAGCATGCATCTAAGGTCTCGAATCGGCCAAAAATGCAATGAAACGGGAGATCGGCCCACGAGCCCTAAAACATGGATTTTGCCCAAAAAACACCGATTCCACCCGCTCGGCTCACCACGGCCTACGAAACTCACGGGAAAGGAAGAGCACGATCTGGGGGTCCATCACCCTACCTCCACCAAAGATTTCGCGCACCGTGGATGCCGATCCCTGAAGAAACGCCTCTGAAACCCCGCCGGTGCCTCCACGCCCGCGAACCGGCTCGCCACGCGCCACCGCCTCGTTCCTCGACCCGTCCTCGCCGTCCCTCGTCCCACGGGCTTCGCCACCTCGCCCCCATCCGCCTCTGTCGGCCGCCGGAGAAGAGAGGGAGAGAAGAGATAGCGTGAGAGAAGAGAGAGGGAGGGAAGAGAGAAATGAGAGGGGAGAGAGAGAAAAGGGTTATATATAGGAAAATCCAGAAATTCAAAAAATCCCGAAAAATAGAAAATCACATCCTCGCGATCCTCGGAACGCACCGATCGCAACGGTACCACACTCGCCTAAGTAAACGGCCCGGTTCACCCGCAACGAGGTTCTGAAGGAATTACCGAAACACACACCGAACATCGGAAAACACACGCGGAAAAGCCGCGGAACGCTTCCGGGCCTCCGAAACAACTCCGGATCGCGCCGATCCGAACATGAAAGATGTCCGAAATGAAATTTCGGACACAACGGAGTCATATATACTGGAAATGCAGATCTGGGATCCGAGAAGAAGGATCCGAAAAATCCAGGGTATTACAATAAAACTCAACTCAGGACCCACAAAAGTGATCTGAAACTCTCCGAATAGGATCCGAAAGATCTAATAAGAATCCGGTAAGAATGTAGGGCATTACATCCTCCCCTCCTTTCAGAAATTTCATCCTCGAAATTTAAGGACTAGCAAAGGAGAAGCAGGGAAGAACAACCCCAAGACATAACTTGAAACAACGCGAATCTCGAGAAACACAATTCAGAGGGACATAGTCAGACCATAATCACAAGTACACGCTCTGGATCAAGCACGACACAAGTGAACACAAGTCTGACACCTCCGAAACAGGGCAACGTTATTTACGTCTCATAGGAAAGGAGACACGACCCATGCCATGATGATAGCTATTTGGAAAACAAAACGACAAGGAATCATGAAACCTAATGCCAACTGAAGACTGTACTAGACTATCATGACTCTGGACACTATATATTTTGGATTCCCATGTACTTCACACAACAATGCTATGACACCAACTGTGATGACCCATACTCCGGATACCGGATATACCCGATAGGACTACCAAATAAACCCAATACCGCCTGGAACCCGTGAAGCCTCCCAAGAGCTGTAAAGCTCCGAAGGGAAAAAGGAATGTCGTGTAGTACATTGAAGTCGCAGATATAACAGTAAGCAATTAAATTTTATTAATCATGTTTGCTAATGTAGCAGAAATAAAATTACGTTTTAATTAACAATTTCAAGTTTAACAATTATACTGGAGTCCAGTCCAAAGGAAAGATAAGTACAGTCCAACAGAAAGAAAAACGTACACTGAGGTCGGGGGAAGCCCGACGCAGGTACCGCTGGCAACTACGAACACATCACACCAGGAACCGCGGAAGCAGAAGACGTCACCCACCTGAAAAGCAGGGGTGAGCCTCGTGTCACTGGCCAAGTAGGGGTCACGCGGATCCCCACTGAAAAATAACGCAGTAACATGCTAAAACAGCAGGTAAATAGTAAGAGTAGTAAAGCAGGAAAACTAAACTACAAAGCTGTAAAAGAAAATCTGAACGGAAGGAGCAGCTACAGCTACAAGAAAAGGGAAAAGCCGTACCGAACAAGCGCGGCTGCCAAACTAACCTCGGCCTCCCAAACTACTCCAGACAGCAACAGGAAGGCGAACTCTGATCTGACAAAGTCAGGAGTTGTCGATCTGCCGGGCCTACAAAGATAGGCAAAAAGCCTAGAAAGGACCTAGACAGACACAGACGGCCTAAAGCATACACGACTCGATTGCCGTGCATGCTCTTCCAGACACGACCACACACACACGACTAGAACGTCATGCACACGACACAACACTGACCTCATGCAAGACCACGAGAGGGCTAACCCGGAAAGGTCACGACGCACGAGAAATGTGAGAGTCACGTGTCACGTGACGGAAGCACCTCCTCACTAGAAGAACAGCCAGCTACGTCCACTAACGTCTTATGCCGCGCCCACAAGTGTCTCATCTGCGCTGCCGCCTGAGGCACGACAGGGACTAAGACACGCTCAGAACTAGAATAGGAACTATAGTAACGAGTGACTAGACAGGGTAACGCCCGTCGGCGTCAGTCCAAGCCCCTGACCACATGTGCAGACACCGACTCTTACTGGAGAGCCAGGCCTCTAGCTAGTTTTCCCCACCCGGCAGGACGCTACTATACAGCGGGGGCCCACTGAAACTAGCTTAAAAATCATATATCAGGAACTGCCACGCCACCACTCTAGGGTGGGTCGACATGTCGTAACATGTCGCTAGGCTACGACTAGTGGAGGCTCACTAGACACAGACTCCAAAACACGAGTGCTGAAGTACAGACATGTAAAGAAGCACTGTCGCACGTACTACGAAGTACCAAGGCAGCACAACGACTGCCAACAGACTCAGGATAGGGCAACTATACCTGTAGACACAACGATCCTTGAGTCAGAAGACTCAGGTCAAGATCATCGTACCAAGCGGTACAAGCCGTCAATCGGTCTAATCCTTAGTCAGAGGAAACGACATGACTGCGCAAAACAACACACGGGGATCTGAGGGAACACCAAGACCCTCAGCACACCTGGACACGTAAACCAAGGTAAGACGACATCTCGAGACATCCATAACCATGTCTCGAACTGGACGAAACCATCGAGACACACACAAGGTTACCTGTCAACCACTGGGCCACCCTGAGTTGACCGACACCAGACAATGACTACTCTACAGTAGGAAAGAGAATCCTACTTCAAGCAAGAAAACCCCTGGCTACCTTCTAATGTAGTCTTATCCCTCATAGGATGTCAAGAGACATCCACGGGACAGTGGGCAGACCACAAGGTCAAGCCAAGACATCAGAAACTGAAACACCGGTAAACCAACCTCTGGGAGACGAGCGATCTATCCCTCGGCCTCTTAACGGCATAAGTAGTCAATTAAGGAAGAAGTCGCCGCACTCACGGAGGTACTAAGGACTCTGGCAGTCAAGGGTTGGGCCGCCAGGGCATTGTGGTGGTCAAGGAATAGGCCGCTAGACACAGTTGACCCAAACCGACTTACCCCGTCAAACCACCGTAGCGGTTTAATATAGACGCGCTACACGGACCTGGCGGTCAAAGAATGAACCGCCACACTAACCACCCTAAGACATAGACCTAAGACAAACGAACCTGTAGCGGCCTAATAGAGGCGAGCTACACGACTCTGACGCATGAGGGTTGGGCCGCTAGAGCTAACCGACTTAAAACATTGACCCGGTCAAACATACTGTGGTGGCCTAAGAGTGGCGCGCTACAATGCTCTGGCGGTCAAAGATAGAACCGCTAGAGCGAACCGACATACACGAACATCAAGAAATGACAAGCCTGTGACGCACCAGCATAGGGGCGCCAGAGGCACGTGATGGTCAAAGAGTGGGCCGTCACGCTAACCCAGCCTAGAACTTGCCGACACGCCCATCAGTGTGGCGGTCTGTCGTAGGGCCGCCAGAGACTGTTGTGGAAGCCGAGGAATCCACTCAAGGATAAGAAAACGAACTAAACTACAGACTATCAAGGGACTAAAAATTAAGAAGGATTATGAAACGTGCCAATATGAGGAAAGAGCATACGTAGGATGCTAAAGGGATGTGATCGCCAGAGGGGTTACCTCAAAGAAACGAAATGATCGCATGTACCTTGTATTGAGCGCGGAGATTGTGACTCCTCGATAGCGGGAAATAGCAGGTTGCTTCTTCCTCCCCCTTCGGCCGGCCGACGGGGAGGGCTTTCCTCGGGTACCCTTGCAAAACAACGACAAACAAGTAACGGGTGGATCAGAAAGACGAAGGTGCAGTATTCAAATTCTAACGATGCAAGTAACGAAATGATGGCAAGACACACACCTGGTTGGTGTTGTCTTTAAAACCCCTCTCGGACACGAGTAGGAGGAAAATGCTTATGATGAATGGCAATTATTCCGACGTAGAAACGGGAAGAGACTCCCTCATAAAAGGGGGGGGGGTAGAGGATATGATATGATGAATGCAAGATAACTAGAAAAGAAGAGGAGAGAATGGCTTATTGGATGGTCGATGGCGAGATCCGGCGGAGCTTCGGCAGCGTAGGGACGACAAGGTAGCGTGGCGGGCGAAGGCAGCCTCTCTCCTACGAGCACGGGCACCCGAGGATCCGGCAGGACCTCCCCTACAAAACACCCACGTGTTAGGAACAGAATCCGGCAGCCTCTCGGTGCTCTTTTTCGACCTCCGGAACTGAGGGGGGTAGGCCTCTATTTATAGAGGTTGGGAGGATGGGGGCGTCCAGAGGCCTGGACGCCTCCATAACTTGGATTTCCTTCAAACGACAGACTGAGCGACGGTCATTCGATGGCCGGGGGTCGCCCGTGATCTGGTTGATGGAGGCGTCCAAGGGCCTGGACGCTTTCATAACTTGGATTTTATTCAAACGACAGGCTGAGCAACGGTCAGTCGATGGTCGGGGGTCGCCCGTGAGCTGGTTGATGGAGGCGTCCAGGGGCCTGGACACTTTCATAACTTGGATTTTATTCAAACGACAGGCTGAGCAACGGTCAGTCGATGGTCGGGGGTCGCCCGTGAGCTGGTCATAACTTGGATTTTATTCAAACGACAGGCTGAACAACGGTCAGTCGATGGCCCAGGGTCGCCCGTGAGCTGGTTGATGGAGGCATCCAGGGGCCTGGACGCCTCCATAACTTGGATTTTCTTCAAACGACAGGCTGAGCAACGGTCAGTCGATGGCCGGGGGTCGCCCGTGAGCTGGTTTGATGGAGGCGTCCAGGGGCCTGGACGCTTTCATAACTTGGATTTTATTCAAACGACAGGCTGAGTAACGGTCAGTCGATGGCCGGGAGTCACCCGTGAGCTGGTTTGATGGAGGCGTCCAAGGGCCTGGACGCCTCCATAACTTGGATTTTATTCAAACGACAGGCTGAGCAACGGTCAGTCGATGGCCGGGGGTCGCCCGTGAGCTGGTTAATGGAGGCGTCCAGGGGCCTGAACGGTTTCATAACACATATATATATATATTGTTGAATCTTATATATATATTTTTTGTCATTATTTTGTATTGATGAAGGTGTCCAGGGGCCTGGATGCCTCCATGATGACCCTCGGATTCCCCCGAAAAGGGCGTCGGCAGTCGTCTGTTAGGCATTTTCCTGGTCCCGGCAACTTATGATGCATGCGATTGATGTTGATGCCGTTCGAATGCCGCATGATTTCCACAACGAGACGGTTTCCGGATGCCGAAGGAGCCTTACGCTACTCGCCCAGAAGACGAGAGAAGACTCAAAGATATGAAACACTCAAGTGATTCAAAATGTGAAAGCCGCTGCGGGGCGTCGCGTGGTAATATGAGATTTTCTCGGGGGACGTCAGGAACAGCGTGTCTACAGCTGCCCCGCCTTGGCGTCTGCTTTGCAAGGGAGTGACACGTAATGGAATGGTATCGAAGTGGAGTGAAATGGAGTGGGAATGGACTGATAAGTTGATGCCAAGGTGTGATGAGACACGCTTTTGACATGACTGTTTGGAATCTTTCTGTAGTTTCAATGAGGCGACCTTGAAGAAGGTCTTTCAAATTTGACGATTGTTTGGACGGAAATCAAATAAGGGAGGGTGAGATGTGCGCTCAGGCACGAAAATAAAGGAGACCAACTTCTCGGTGTGGAAGTACCTGGGTCATAAACCTGCAGGTTTCACCTTTGGGGAGCGGTTACCAGCCAATGTGGAAGTGCTGCGGCCAAGGTGGGTCAAACAAGGTAAAAAGCAAAGGAATATCTGAGGGTCTGTCCAAACAAGGGTCTCGTTTGGAAGGGCAGCGTAGGGCCGTTTCAAGGAAACTCAGTATTTCATTCAGAATGGAATATCTCATATTTGTAAGAATTGAAGCACAACGGCTTTCGCAATCGAATCACTTGAATGATCTTCCGCAATAGACTCAAAGTCCTATATGAATGCATGCTGGGTTTAAAGAAAAATTTAAAACAAACTAGAATAGAAAATAGCCAAGGATAATATTGTCAACTCGTTAAGAATGGGTCAGGATACCGATCCAGTGAGCTGATACTGAGCTGGGGCCCGTTTATCCACGCACCGACTCACTGAATGGAACCGTCGTTCCCACGCTATCACCAGTTAACGGCCTATCCGTACAACCCAAATTCTTCTGGAATCATCACTGTTTTTGTTGAAGGGGAACTCAAATCCCAGATTCGTTCGGGTCGCAAGGTCCTTGACGTGTTCTAATAGCGTAAATATCATATAGTATGATGCATGACACGGGGGACCAAACACTGAAGGATGGTATACAAGATAGGGCGAAAAACGTCCGTTGGTAAAACCTGCACAGACCATCATAGATTAAATACATCAGAAAGCAGCAGAAATATAACAGAATCGTGCCACAGTACAAGGATAAAACACTGACGACTTGACCACTCATGTGACACGTCCCGTCCCGTAGCACCTCTCCTTTCCTATAAGTACCTCCCTTAGGCTAGTTTATTCAAATGTACCAAGGGGAGTTTTGAAAGTTCAGGAGGAGGAGAAGAGGAGGGTCTAGGGATTTCAGGATGGAAGGAGAGTCTTCCTGCGTTATGAAGAGGGGCAGGCCTAGCAGTGAGATCAAGCGACTTTCCGACCTCGAGGGTCATCTGAGTGGGACGATCCAGTCGCATATGGTAAGTTGATTTATTTCAAATTTACTGCATGACTCTCTTCTCACTTTCCTTCCTTTCTCTTCTTCTTTCCAGCCGTATCCACTCTTTCCGGGCCCGAGGAAGTTTTCCAAACTGCCATGGCTTTCAGAGCTAACTTCCAACATCTCCATTGGCATGAGGGCTATACTCTCGAAGTGGCATCTTCAGGGGCTCCTTATTCATGCCAAACACTACGAGAGAATCCGCATGGACTGGGCGGCTATGGGCGCATTAGTGGAGATCTGGCATCCCCAGACCCACACTTTCATCTTCCCGACGTTCGAGGCGACCATTCTCCTCGAGGAGGTGGAGCTTCTGCTTGGACTGAAGAAATTCAAGAGTGACGGGAAGACGAAGCCTATGCGGATGTTGACAAGGGCGACTTCCGAGAGCGTCCTTGGAAGCTTCATGTCGTCCGACGCAGTCAGAAATGTCCGCACTCAAAAGGGAATTGACTTGCAAAGGCTCGCAGTATGGGTTATGGATGCTTTGAAAGGGTCACCAGATGATGAACATTTGGAAGGAATTATGAAAGGGTTCACCATCTGTCTGGCGGGTGCTCTCTTGTTCCCTCATACCGACAACATAGTGGAAGAAACCCAACTGAGTGCTATCTGCGGGATCTGGAGTGGAAAGAGGGTGGGACCCGCCGTCCTTGCCTACCTTTACAGCGGTCTTACCGCCTCGAGCATGGGTAGGCCTCCTTTTGGTTGCGCACTTGTTCTGAGTTGCTGGGTCGATTTGCACTTCAAATTCGACCACCGCGAGGGGATGCCGACTGCTTCGAAGCTTTTCCAACAAAGCCCCCTTTATCACATAGCCGATGTGTTAGGCTTCGGTGGCACTGTGGCGAACCGTGTTCCGTGGCTGAAGAAACGGGAAGACTGGCGGTCTCACTTCGAACCATGACACAAAGCTCCTTCACTTGCGCACCGGCATGTCTACTCTCACTTGAACTCCTCATGAGGTCTTCTCCCGAAGCTGAACTCCAACTGATCGGCGCGACGGAGTTTGTCCTTTATAACGCGCATCGGTGCTGCCTCCAGATCGGCATTCCACGCCACTCGTTCCAACTGCTGACCGGCATTGTCCCTTTGAAGAAGAGGGAGTTGGGCACGGAAGCGGACGCGAAGGAAGCGAAGGCCGTTAAAGCACCCTGGAAGACAAGTGCTGCGGGAAAGGCCTTAGAGCACGTGGGGGAAGAATGTGAGCTGTGGAGAGCTTATGTAACCGAACTGGGGAAGTTAAGGCCTAGAGTGCCTAAGCCCCTGATGTAGCCCGCTCTGCTTTCTGATGGAATAAAATCTGGAATTTGACATTTTGGACCATTGTTCCCCTGATTATTATTTTTATGATTTTTATTTTTTCTTTTTCTTTTGTGTTTTCTCTCTCCCCCTTTTTGTGTTGTCGTTTATATATATATATATACACTTTTTTATTTTAATGGGGGGTGTCCAGAGGCCTGGACGCCATATATTTTTTTTTATTATTTTATTTTTTATAATTTTTTTTATTTTGGGGGCGTCCAGGGGCCTGGACGCCCCTATAATTTCTTTTTTATTTTTTGAATTTTTTTTTGGGGGCGTCCAAGGGCCTGGACGCCCCTATAATTTCTTTTTTATTTTTTTTGAATTTTTTTATTTTGGGGGTGTCCAGGGGCCTGGACGCCCCTATAATTTCTTTTTTGTTTTTTTTTTGAATTTTTTTTGGGGCGTCTAGGGGCCTGGACGCCCCTAGTTTTTTTGAATTTTTGAAAAAAATAAAAAGGGTGGGGGCGTCCAGGCGCCTGGACGCCCCAATAAGGGTGATTTTCTTATATAAAGGGGGCCTCACCCCCTTCCACTTTTACTGTTCATTCTGACGACTCATTCACTCTACACGACCCATTCTCAGTCCCCAATGGAGCAAGGAGGCCCGAGTCAGGGTGGAGAGAGGCGAAAACGACGGGCTCGTCGTCCGAGGAGGTCGAGGGATCATGCCGAGGAGGCTGCCGTGGGAGAGGAGATTGTCGCGGAAGAGGAGATTGCCGAGGAAGAGGAGGCGCCTCCTTTGGCCGTGGAGGGTCCTGCGGGTGCTGGCGACGCCGGAGAGGATGAGCATGACCCGGTAAGCCCCTCAGAACTCTAATTTGTTGGTTTATAAGCTAAACAGGCGGGCGAGAGATGGTGTGGAGAAGGCCGGTGAGTGGGGTAAGGAGGCGTCCAGGGGTCTGGACGCCTCCAACTTTCTTTTCTTTTTTTTATTTTATTATTATTTTTTTTTGAGTTATTACGTAAATAATAAAATAAAATTAAAAATAAGGAGGCGTCCACTGAGTTGGACGCCTTCATGATAATATATATTATTTTTATTTTATTTTTTTAAGTGTTTTTATTTTGCTAAAATAAAATAAAGGAAGTAAAATGAAAGCGTCCAGGGGGGTGGACGCCTTTAAATATATATATATATATATATATTTAAAATAAATAAAAAAATATTATGTACAGTGTTGTTGTTTATTATTATCCATGATGCTGATGTGTTTCTTTTTTTATTTATTTTTTGTGGTGTGCAGGGCGTGATGAAGAGCCGGATCAGCTGGTCCCTGGTGGTGGCAGCGTACCGTGGGCTGCCGAACTTTTAGAGGGCGCGGGTGGACGCCATGGGTTTTGGAGCTTTCCTGCGGATCGAGCCCTTCCGGCTCGACCTTCCTCTCATCCTGGCGTTGAGGGAGCGGTGGCACCCGCCGAGCCGGGCGTTTCTGATGCCCTGGGGGCACATGGTGCCGACACTGGAGGACGTGGCTCGGATCACCGGGCTACGAGTTGACGGAGAGGCAGTCAGCGGGGTCACTTACCCCGATTACCGAGAGAGTGCCTTGGACCTGCTGTGGCTAGAGACGAGCGCGACTGACAGAGACAGCAGGGTAGTCGGCCGAGTGGAGATTATGGAGGCGCTCGGATTCGGTGACCCGCGCCAGCGGGTTAGCGAGACTGGAGCGGAGTTTCTGGCACGACTGGAGGGAGACGCTCGTGCAGCTTTCACCCAGGACCCGAGCGAGCGGGAGCTGGTGGATCTAGACCTCCGGAGGTTCCTCTTCTTCTTCCTGGGCCGCCTTCTGCTGGGGACGAAGGGTGACGGCATCCACTGCCGCTTCCTCGGGATCCTGGCGGATCTGGACAGAGTGGGGAACTATGCGTGGGGAGCGGCTCTGCTTGCCCATTTGATCGCTGATCTCTCCCAGACCTCAGAAAGGGAGATGACAGTCAGCGGCTTCGCACCTTTTCTCCTGGTAAACATTTTATTTATGGATTTTACCGTAGCTAAATATGTAATTAGTCGGGCTAATGATGTATGATGGATGCAGGTGTGGAGCTACTACTACTTCCCGATGGGAAGAGCCAGACAGGGGAACAGGAGAGCCGTGCCTATGGCGCGACAGTGGAGGCCGATCATGGTCGCGGCACCCCACGGCTACCAACTGGCGTCGCTTCGTCGGGAGCTGAGCGAGTACCCCGAGGCTATGGTATGATGCGTATGATTTTTTTTGGTGTTTTTACGCATGTGACTCAATTGAGCGAAATAGCAACTAACATGATGCATGTATGGTGATGCAGGTGGTGTGGAGGCCCTACCTGGGCATGGCCGATGCCGGCCAGCCTTGGGTTGTAGCGGGTCATCCTCGTTTTGGGCGGGACGTGTGGGTCCATTGCCTGAACGAGATCGAGCCGCTCCGGCTTAGGCTGGTTATGAGGACGTTGGGATTAGCCCAGGAGTGGGTTGACGTAGACGAGCCGGTCCGCGTCGGGCGGAAGACCAAGGGGAAGGCAAAGATCATGGACTGGCGTACGCGCTTCCCTGCACAGTACCAGGACTGGCAGCAGGGCGGGGTCCCAGTGGTGTCCCATGTGCCGGACATCACTGACTACCTGAGACGGTACCGGGCTACGTACGGGGAGCGTCTCTTCCTTGGTGGCATGGCAGGGGTAAGTGTGAAATGGAAATGTCCTCCTTTCTATACGTATATGCATGTGACACTAACTTTCATGTGGTGTAGGATGCTCGTGACAACATGATTGCCGACCTGCGAGCCCAGCTGGCAGACGCCAGGCGGCAGTTGGTGGCCATCCGACAGGAGTTGGAGATCCTGGTGAGTCTATGCAATGCATTTTTTTTATGACCTGGATTTTGATGCTTAGCCTCTGACTGTCGTTTGCTTTGTGTTTCAGCGGGCCCACCAGGCAGCGACAGCCGGGATGGCTGGTGGAGCGGGTTCCAGTTCGTGGGGCCCTCCTCCGGAGGTTTCTGCCCTTCAGGAGCAGTTGGCGTACGCGGTGGCCCGGGCTGAAGAGGCCGAGCGTGACCGCGCGGCTCGAGTGAGTCCTGCTTGACCCCGACTTCTTTCCAGTTGCTCTTCTTCTTTCACTGCTCTCTTATGGTGCATGTGGGTTTTGGTAGGTGGCCGAGATTCTAGAGGCCCTGGCCCGTGCTGTTCGTGCCGAGTAGGAGCGCGACGCCTGGGCGGCAGAGCGTGAGGCCCGAATTGCGGAGCTGGAGAAGGAGAGGCGACGGGAGGCTGAGGAGCTCCCTCGCGACGTGCGGGATTTGCGTTTTGCCCTCGAGCTGTCGAGGAGAGAGGCGATGCGGGAGAGAGAGGAGAGGGAGAGGGAGAGAGAGGATAGAGAGAGAGAGAGGGAGGATAGAGAGAGAGAGAGAGGGAGGATAGGAGGGCGGAGCGACTGCGAGAACGGGACGAGAGGAGGGCTCTGGAGGCCCAGCTGACGGATCTTCGATTGAGTCTCGGCACGGTGGAGGGGAGGCTTCGAGAGAGCGAGGAGTGGTATCGGAGGGCGAAGGAGCGCGGGGCGCGACTTTGTCAGTCTGGTTCTTTCTCCATGGGCAGCTTTCTGGTTTCTTCGGCCGAGGAGCGTCACCGAGCCTTCGAGGCTGGCGTGCCACCACAGGGCAAGGCGAGCACCATCTCTCAGAGTTCGCAGAGGCCCCCTAGGGATCCCCGTCAGAGGAGGGAGGAGAGAGATGATCAGGAGGGTGGTAGCGAGAGTTAGAGAGTTGCTTGTACACTCCACCTTCCTCACTTTATGATGTATAACCGACTATTTACTTATGTGCAATGAAACGGTTCCTTTTGTCGTATGCACTTTCCCTTTTCCACGCTTCTTCTCTTGCACCGAGTTGTTTCGAGGCACGCTTCACGAGACCTTGCCCTGAAAAATAAGGAACTACGCCTTGCACCGAGAGAACATCCTTCTCTCTTTTTTTTTTGGCACGTCCTGGCGCGAGGACGCGTCTTATCCTTCGATTTCAAATTTAAAGCGCCAGGCGGCCTTCCTTTCTTCGTGCCTTACCCGCAAAAGAGCCCACCTCCTGTCGAGATTTGCTCGCCCCTTTTCGTCTTCTTCTTCTCTCGATCGATGGAGTTCGGTGGGCCAGATCGCGGCGAGGGGAGAGAGGGGCGAGGGACTCCTCGCCCGAGGAGGGATGCGCCCGAGCATGGAGAGGCGTCGACGGAAGTGGAAGGGCCTTTTAGAGCACTCGTGGGACCCGAGGGGCCCGATGGCGCGGAAGGAGGCGAACGCGGCTGGGTGAGTGCTTCGATTCCCACCTCAATGACTTGTTTTGAGTCTGGAGCGAGTGGTGTGGGAGTGGAAGGGGTTTGGCGAGGGCGGCACTCACATGATGGGCGCGTCCTCGACAGGGGACGCGTTCTCGTTAACTGACGGGGGACCTCCCTCTTTGATGCAGGGTACGGTGAGAATCCCGGGCTTGGCTGACGAGTGGGCGAGCGCGGATGAGCCGAGCCGTGTCAGGAAGGAGAGTCGCGGCAAGGCGAAGCTCGAGGACCGGCGCGTACATTCCCCTGGACAACAAGGGAGCGCACCGGTGCAGGGCAGTGGCGGCCTCCTGCAGCAGCGGAGGGGGGACCGAGCGGGGGCTCCTCAGCTTGGGAGACGGACGGAGGTGACAATAGGGCCTCAAAATTTTTATTCTTGTCATGAAATTCCAGAATTTAAGCAACGGCCGTTGTCTATTTTTTATGTACTCAGCAGGAAACGGTGGTAGGGATGGCTGGCGGATCGTCCTCCAATCCTCAGGCTCTTTTTCTAGAGATCGCCTCCCTCCAGGAGCAACTTGCCAGTGCGGTGGCCCGCGCGGTTCGTGCTGAAGAGGAGCGTGATGCCTGGGCCGCAGCTGTGGCAGAGCTGCAGCGTCGAGGTGAGGGGAGGCCCTCTCCCGACATTCTGGAGTTAAGGGTCCTTCTCCAGGTGACGAGGAGGGAAGCAGAGAGAGAGAGAGAGGAGAGAAGGGCCGAGCGACAGCGAGACCAGGCCGAGAAGAAGGCCTTGGAGGCCCAAGTGAGGGAGCTCCAGCTAGGCCTTCAGGTTATGGCGCAGAGGTTAGGAGCGATGGAGACGCGCTACGAGAGAGCGCGAGAGTTAGGGGCGCTACTTCGCCGGTCCGGACGCTTTTCTACTGGTGGCTTCCTCGCCACGCCAGAGGAGGAGCAGCGAGCCCCTGCTGTGGAGCAGGTGCCACGAGGCGAGGCGAGCGCTGCACGGGGGTCCAGGAGGCTTCCGAGGGATCCTCACCTCGGGGGAGAGGAGAGGGACGCCTAGAGGGATGAGCATGAAGATGATGTCGAGAGTTGGCGAGTCAGTGGACCCGCCTTCTCTCTATGATTGTAATGTTTGTGACAGCTTATGTAGACTTATGAGTGATTTGATTTTCTGTTGTTTGTTTGTTTTCTTGCGCGTCCCTTCTTCCCTACGCTTCTTTGTACTGTTCTCATGTGATGTGTCTGCCGACATCCTGCCCTAGACGGAGGATGGCATCTTGCTGCGACTATTCTTTCACGGGGATCTGTCGTCAAGGTCAATGATGACAGCTTGGGCCTCTTCTCCCGGATGATTTTTCAAACTTTGCGGATGGCCTCCACGTTATGACAGGGCGCCACAGGGAGCAGGTCATCATATTACACCGTCCGATCCATCACCTTGTGCGGGTGGTGAAGTGACTCATGGGACCGCAGGGGAGGCGCCCTATTGTGAGGGCTATCGTTGGAGGCAATCTTGGCCCACCCTTCTCCCATTTCTATATATACCTTCCTCTTTTGTTCTTCGAGGGGCATCGAGGGCCAACTTGAAGGGTACTAGGAGGAACTCAGAATTCCGGATGGAGGGCGAATCTTCCCACTCCTCGAAGAGAAGCAGATCCAGCGGTAGCAGTTCCAGGAAACTCTCGGACCTCGAAGGGCAGTTCAGCGAGCGGACCCAGTCGCAACTCGTAAGCTGAGCTTTCCTGCCCCCCCCTCTTCCAATTCTTCCTTTCTTTCTTTCTTTCCTTCTTCCTTTCCTTTGACAAAACCTTCTCCATTCCTCGTGCATGCGCAGAGCGTGATGAAATCGCACATTTCATGGGAGTTAGCAGTGGCCGCATACAGGGGTCTCCCAGATTTTCAGAAGGCCAGGCTAGACGTGATGGGATTTGGTGCCTTTCTTCGGATCGAGCCGATCCAACTCGACCTGGCCCTTATCCAAGC
The DNA here is from genome assembly GCA_022559845.1 of Amorphophallus konjac. Taxonomy (NCBI): domain Eukaryota; kingdom Viridiplantae; phylum Streptophyta; class Magnoliopsida; order Alismatales; family Araceae; genus Amorphophallus; species Amorphophallus konjac. The sequence continues at coordinate 98,210,424 of CM040121.1, forward strand.
CTTGTGCGAAAGATGGGACCCAGTAAGTCGGGCATTCCTGATGCCATGGGGACACATGGTGCCCAATCTAGAAGATGTGGTCCGAATCACGAGCCTCAAAGTGGATGGTGAGGCAGTGACCGGCGTCACCTATGCGGATTACCGAGATGGCGCCCAGAAGCTACTGGGGTTGGACTTAGATAGTCGGAAGCACAGATCAGTAGCTAGGGCGTCTATCATGGGGGCATTAGGGCTCACTGATACTCGTCGACGGGACGACGAGTCCTCGGAAGAATTTATGGAGAGGATGGGAAGGGGATGTCGTGCTGTGTATTGCACAGATTTTGACAATTGGGAGAGATCTAATATGGATTTGAGGAGATTTCTCCTCTTTTTCCTGGGGAGATTGATACTGAGCTCGAAAGGAGACGGCATCCATTGTCGTTTCCTAGGGCTGCTATCTGACCTCGAAAGAGTAGGACAGTACGCCTGGGGAGCTGCCATGCTAGCGCACTTGTTTACGGGCCTGTCCCAAGAGGCAGATCGTGAGATGAATGTGAGTGGGTTCACACCACTTATCCAGGTATTTTTTTTATTTTATTTATATATTTTTGTGTTTATTTGTAATAGTCCACTTGAGGCATTGACGGCATATGATGATGTAGCTGTGGAGCTATTATTACCTCCCAATGGGGAGAGCTCGGCATTGGTGACCAGCGATGGTGCCGTTAGCCAGGCGGTGGCAACCGATCATGGGTGCAGCGCCTGTAACCTACCAGCTGATGGTGCTAAGGCGCGAGCTACAGGAATTCCCTGCAGCGATGGTGGGATTTTTTTATTTTATTTTTATTTTATTATTTTTGTTGTTATATATATATATATATATTTCTAACCAGCTAAACGGGTATGTACAACCTCACCTAGGTAAACTGGAGACCCTACTCAGGCATGGTCGATGCCGATCAACCATGGGTTTTAACAAGTCGCGCCCGGTTCGGACGGGAATTGTGGATACACTGCCTAAATGAAATCGAGCCGCTTCGGCTATAATTGGTTATGAGGACCCTAGGGTTGGCCCAGGAATGGGTGGATACGACTGCGCCACCTCGCGTTGGAAGAAAGACACTGGGACCGGCAACTTGCGTTGATTGGCGTGTGCGGTTCCCGAAACAGTATGAAGACTGGCAACGAGGTGGCACAATCGTGGAATCACATGCGCAGGATAGTGAAGAATATCTACGTCTGTATAAGGTAATGTACGCAGAGCGGCTCCAACCCCGGGGACTTGTGGAGGTGGGTCTCCTTTTTCCTCTTTTCTCCTTTCCTCCTCTCCTCTCTGTGGATGCTGACTCCTATGGCTGCAGGATGTCCGTGATACCATGATAGCGGACTTGCGATCACGCCTGGCAGAAACGGAGCAACAATTGGGCGACACCCGTGGAGCCTTGAGCGCTTCGGTAGGTGTATGGACAATGCGCACTCCTAATTAAGACTCTAGATTGATGGCGTTCGGCCGCTAATTTTCATCCCATGTGGTTTATAGCGCGCTCAGATCGACGCGGCTTCGTCAGCGATGGGAGGAGGCGGCGTCTCTTCCAGCTTATGGATCCCCGCCTCAGAACTTGATTTGCTTCACGAGCAACTTGCTCGGACTACGCAGCGTGCCGCGGAGGCAGAAGGAATGCTCTCTATACATGTAAGAGTTTCAGTGTTGAGTTCTCCTTGTTTATACCTTGCCACATATCTGAGATAGTATATCTGGCAGGAAAAGGAGACGCGAGAGGTACTTGCCCATGCTGCACAGAGAGAGGCTAGGATAGCAGAGCTGGAGGAGGAATTGCGGCGTCGTCCTGATGACGATTCTTCCAGGGATGCCATGGAGCTGAGAATCACCCTTCAATTGGAGAGGGAAGACCGTGAGAGAGAACGGGCAGAGAAAGAGAGGGACAGAGAAAGAGAGAGAGCCGACAGATTAGCTGAAAGGGAGGAGCGAAGGGTCATGGAGGCCCAGTTGTTCGAACTCCGAACCAGCCTTGGCCTCGCTGAACAATGGCTGAGAGATGGTGAGGAGCGCTACCGAAGAGCACGAGAGCGTGGCTTTCGTGTCAGTAGCTCCTTTGCTGCTCCCACGGATCAGCGCCGGGGTGTGGGAATGGGAAGAGGTGTACAGAGCGGTAGAAGTACCGCTTTTCGTAGTTGGGTAGCACCCTTGAGGGCGTTTTGCCCGGAGAGTGGCGGGACAAGTAATGTAGAGAGAGAAGGTGGACTTAATGTACAATTCCTTATTTAAGAATGGAATAAAAGGTATGATTTTGTTTGATTTTCATCTCACTCTTGCTATCTTGAATCCCTGCACGCATCACTGAAACAAACAGGTCAGTATCTCTGTTCTGACTTGGCCCCTTGCTCAATAAGCAGGTGTTCACTTCAACTGTCCTTGATAATGGGTCAAGGGGCCAAGCCTTTATTAACGAAGGCAAGGGAAAGATGCGATAATGATGAATGTGACAGACAAGCACACTAATGCAAGCGGAATTTAAAAGTGAAATGCTGCATACAAATGCAATCATGCGAAATGATTTTTTTTTATTTTTCTGGCATTTTTTTTGTTGTCTTTGTTATCATTCTAATTTTTTTTGTTTTCCAAATATCTACGTTTTCTCTTTTTTTTATCATTTTTTTGTCGCTAACGCCTGATGAGCACCCATATGGCACCTAACCTTCATGAGAACAGGGGTTTCTTACTAACCTCCCAGGTATCCTAAGTGCACATCTAGGTTGATTTGGGCCTCTAGACCCCTCGAATGATAATCCCGCCGGCTAAGACTTACCCTGATGACAATACCGCCATGCCATGCTTAGGCTCCCAGTTGCTTCCGACCACAGGGATTCGCCCAAAAGGTGTTCGAGGTAAATGATTTGCCCGACCCGGGTCTGTTTCCTCACAACTCTAGATGGTATATGATGGAACACCCTGGAACCCTAACGACCAACCGCGCGACGCTGACCCGGAATCAGACGCCGTCGCACCCAGAGGTGACGCGCTTGCATTGGCCTAAGCCCAAGGTTAAACAAGAAGACACCCAGAAGGTAAACAGGGGTCTTGACCAGCCAAAACACAGAGACTCCTTTGCAGCGATAGCTTCTGCTTTTCAAAGTAAGCAACCATATGTTTGTATTAAAATAAGGTCGCAAACCTTGGCGGGTTTCGCCCTTCAGACATTCCGTCGAGCTTTCACCTTTAAAGGAAGAAGGAAGAGCGTAGGGGATAAACCTCCTGAGAGGATCGGCAAAACCGTTAACCCGGCGAGCCAATAAGGGCCCATTTAACTCTTTCCTTTCGGACAACTTCGGACCAAATCCTGAGCATTTACATTCTATGGCCCCTTTTGTGGATTCAGACTTTTGCTTTGAGGGGTTTCATTTATCGCATCAGGCACGGTCACGACCAGGCTTTTCTCTTGATTTTGATTTTGTGTTTCTTTTTGCGAGGAAGATATAGTCGTTTGACGTTTGTGAGCTCCCTTTCGTATGCCTGCGGGGACACTGCCCTCTTCTCGTGCTCTGATCGATGCTCGAGGAAATGGATCCTACTCTTACCCTTGGGGGTTTGAGTTTTGGTTTCTCATGCTCAGCGTTTTAAGGGCGCCGACTGTCTCATTTGGTCGAAGAGAAAAGAATAAAGATTACAGCTTCTGGAGATCTTCTGGATGAGGCCCCACCGTAGGTGATGCTACCAACTTTTTTGGATAAAATACGTAAGTGAGTACATGTTGGCTTCCTTCGAGCGAGCATAGGCCGATGTGGCCGGACAGGGATCTCCACGGTTCTGGCAAACCAAGACCCGGTGCCTACCAAGCCTTAATGGGCCCTATCCTAACATGAAGGTTGGATGCAGGGACTTAACTACATGGTGACCACCAGGCATCGGCATTTTGAATTTTCCATATTTTTAGTGATTTTCAATATTTTTTGTTGTTTTTGATGTTTTCTGTCTTTTCATCATTTGTTTGTTTTTGACGTTTTGGCACTACGCTAGGGGTAGTACTTTTTAAGATAAAGCCCATTCCAAGGGTGGGATAACTCAGTCCCTCGGCGTTGACTAGCTTGTAGGCGTTGCCAGGGTACACGGCTTGAATTACAAATGGTCCTTCCCAATTGGGTTGGAGCTTAGAACGCGGCCCTCCAGGTTTGACAAAAATTCATTTTACGACCATCTCACCGATTTTGAATTTTCTCTCAACGACTTTCTTTTGGTGAAAGCGAGCGAGTCTATTTTGATACACACGCGCATGCTCGGCAGCGGCCAGCCGCTTCTCATCCAAGAGTTCCAACTGGGCGAGGAGTGAATTACGACGGTCGTCGAGGGGAAATTCCTCGTCCAATTGTACCCTGAGAGAAGGGATCAGAGTCTCGTACGGGACTACCGCTTCCATACCATAAGTAAGGGCAAACGGAGTCTGCCCGGTGGGGGTACGGATTGAAGTGCGATAGGCCCATAGAGCTTCGATAAGCTTTTCTGGCCAGTCTGAAAACTTACTGGACTCGCAGGTTTTCTTGATGATTTTGATCAATGTTTTATTGGTGGCCTCCGCTTGGCCATTACCTTGTGGGTAATAAGGCGATGAATGATGCAATGCAATTGCGTACCTTTTGCAGAGGTCCTGAAGGTCCTGAGAAATGAACTGTGGCCCATTGTCGGTGACGATTGTGCTTGGGACGCCGAACCTGGCGAGGATGTTCTTCATGATGAACTTGCAGACTGTTGACGCCTTGATTTCCGCGTAAGCTTCAGCTTCGGCCCATTTGGTGAAGTATTCCGTCGCAGTAAGGATGAAAGATTTTATTTGGTGAGGGAATTGGGATCACCTAGGGGACCGATGATGTCGAATGCCCACATGGAGAAAGGCCATGGGGAGGATATTGGATGAAGTGAGGAAGATGGTGAATGGATTTTATCGGCGTGAAGTTGACACTTGACACACCTACAGACATAGACGGCACAATCCTCTTCCATAGTGGGCCAGTAAAAGTCTTGCCTAATGATCTTCTTGGCGAGCATCTGGCTATTCACGTGGCCACCGCACACACCCGAGTGTGCTTCTTCTACGCATTTCCAAACCTCATTGTCGTCAAGACACCTTAACAGAACGCCAGTAAGGCTCCTCCTATAGAGTAGACCTCCAACCAATGTGTATTTCTGAGCCACCCTTCTTATGGCTTTCTTATCTTCTGTGGTGGCTCCTTCAGGATAAGACTGATCTTTACAATATTTGACAATTTCATAGAACCATGGTTTCTCATCGTCAGCCAGCTCTTCTTCGACTTCTGCCAGCATGATCTCCCTCTTCTCAAGAATTTCTCCCTTCTGGATCTTCTGTAGGACTCGTTCCTTGATCTTTAAGAGGTAAGGGTCCTGAACGGCAGGGACAAGACGCTTGTAGAGAATGATGGATCTAAACCATGCACCTAAAGGAAATTTGAAGGATGACGCCAAGGAGGCGAGGGCATCGGCCAGAATGTTCTGTTCGCGAGGAACATGGACAAAGATCAGCTTGGTGAACAATTTGGCATAGGCGGAGACCAGCTCCTGATAGGGTTTGAGCTTGGGATCGAGGGTGCGATATTTGGTAAGCACCTGGCGGAGAACGAGTTGACTATCACCCACGACTCGCAACTCAGTGATATAGAAAGAACGGGCTAGTTCCAGGCCAGCTAGAAGAGCCTCGTATTCAGCGATGTTGTTGGTGACTGGGAACGCGAGCTGAAATGCCTCTGGGATGGTAACGCCTTCAGGCGTTAGAAGGACAATGCCGATACCCTTCCCTTGGGAATTTAGAGCTCCATCAAAATATAATGTCCACATTGGCTTGTCGGATTGGGCGATGGACATTAGTTCCTCATCTGGAAACTCTGATTGGACAGGGTCAAACTTGGGGAGAGGATGGTGGGCGAGATGCTCGGCTATGGCATAGCCTTTAATTGCCTTTTGCTGGATGTAGGTGATGTCGAACTGGGAAAGAAAACTTTGCCAGCGTGCTAGCCTATCAGTAAGGATGGATTTCTCCAGAAGAAACTTGATAGGGTTCATGCGAGCAATCAAGTGGACCTCATGAGCCAAGAAGTAGTGCTTCAATTTCTGCACCACCCAAACGAGGGCAGCACAGGTTTTCTCCATGACTGTGTACTTCTGCTCACAGGGATTGAGAAGTTTGGACAAGTAATAGGTTGCCCGTTCCTTGCCTTCTTCATCAACTTGTGCGAGGACAGCTCCCACGGAGTCGTCCAAGACGGAGATGTAGAGGATCAGAGGTTTTTCTGGTTTGGGTGGAATGAGAACGGGTGGACTAGCCAGATATTCCTTTAACCCTTCAAAAGCTTTTTGGCATTTAGAATCCCAGTGGAATTCTACTCCTGGCTTGGTCAACTCATAGAAAGGTCTACACCTTTGTGAGTGCTGAGACACAAATCGACGAATAAACTGCAACCTCCCGATTAAACCTCGGACTTCCCTCAAATTCTTGGGAGGTGGCATATCCCTGATGGCCTTAGCTTTGTCGGGATCTATCTCGATCCCTCTTTTACTCACAATGAAGCCCAGTAATTTGCCCGATGATACGCCAAACACACACTTCTTCGGGTTCATTTTCAATTGGAACTCCCTTGATCTCTGCAAGACCTTAGCCAAAACCCTTGGATGTTCCATCCTGGTCCTTGATTTCACCAATAGATCATCCACATACACCTCCAGATATATGTGCATCATGTCGTGAAATATGGCCATCATAGCTCTTTGGTAAGTAGCTCCAGCATTCTTTAACCCAAACGGCATGACCACGTAACAATATGTTCCCCAAGGTGTAGTGAATGATGTCTTCTCTTGATCCTCTTCTGCCAAACGAATTTGATTATATCCTGAAAATCCATCCATGAATGAGAGGGTCTCATACCCCGCTGTGTTGTCGATCAACACATCAATGTGAGGCAAGGGAAAATCATCCTTTGGACACGCGCGGTTAAGGTCCCGGAAGTCGATGCAAATCCTGACTTTCCCATCTTTCTTCATGACCGGGACAATGTTTGCCACCCATTGAGGATAAAGGACGACTCTAATAAACCTGGCTTTATGGAGCTTGTCGACTTCTTCTTTCATTTTCAAAGCCATTTGAGGGTGGAAACGCCTTAACCTTTGTTTTACCGAGACGGACCCTGGTTTTAGGGTTAAACGGTGTTCGACCAGGGTTGAATCCAGACCCGCATATCCTCGTAGCTCCATGCAAACGTGTCCTTATATTCCTTGAGAACTTCAATTAATGCCTCTTCTTCAGAGGGTGGTAGATTATCACTTATGAGGATGATCCTAGGGTCTTCCTCAGTTCCCAAGTTGACTTCTTTGGTGGACTCTTCTACGGCGGTTGACGGCTCGTCGAATCTCCTTATTCCACTAGCATACGCGCCAGCCGCATCCTCATATTCTTCACCCTCATCTTCAGTAGGGTATTCTTCATCTGTGATCTCGTAGACTCCATACCCCTCATTAATTGTGCAGTTGCCCTCACATTCTATTTCCGGTAACTGGATGGGATTTTCTAGCAACTGAGGGACGGCAAGAAGGGCCTGACACCTGGCGGCTAAATCCAGAAGGAATCGACGAGGGATCTGCCTACCCTTGAATTTCTTCCTAGGTACTACCTTTGACTTATTATTCCTAGATTGACTGACATTATTTACAGAAGAAGAAAAAGATGAAGAGGATGGTGAAGAATGTACAGGGGAAGACCCCTCAGAGGAGGGGTAGAAAATGTCGCTCATCGGACCTTGGACGGGTGGTCCGCAGGGCGGGGCGCACCCATGGGAGATGTAGGAAGTTTCCTCAACGAACATGTGTTGTTGAGGAGTTTGGAAATTGACGTTTTTTTTTCGTTTTCATTTTTGATGACAAAACAGTGGAAAGAGATCGGGGGAGCGGAAAAAGTGGTTATGGCTAAAGGATTGTGAGGCTCGTAGAGCAGATCATGATTGAAGACCTGGCGCAGGTTGAGAAACCCGCGCAGGTATGTATGTTGAGAGGGGGATCTGGGAAGATCATCATACAACCGTCTGACCCAGGAAGATGACAGCAACAAAGGTTGTGACGAGTGAATGAAGAAGATGACGGCTAATGAGTCGTCGGTGGTGATGGTGATGGCGGACGAAGATCCGCTGGTGACAGGGTCCTTCGGGCGAGGACGAGGATAGTTTGGGACCTTGGCAACAGTAATGATATTTTCTGGCATTCCGGAGATCAATGGCGGTCCTTCAAGCTGGGGAGACGAGAACATCCTTTCCAGTGCAATGGAAGCGTCCCGTATATCAAACCATTTGTCCAATTCGCATTCCGGGTCTTTGATCTTGCCTCTTTTGGTGACCCTCGGACATTTTTCGGCTGAATACACAACATGCGACCCCCCATATGCTTCCTGCAGATAATCTCCCATCTGAATAACGGGCCCTTTATTGAAGTGGTTTGATAGGGTCCAGGTGAGGGGCTTCCAATCTACCTTGAATGGTCCTTTGAAGCCTAGGTCAAACCTGCGGTTCGGCCTAATCTCCTTTGGTGGTTTCAACCTACCTTGTAGCTGTGCACCCAGACCTTTGCCCTGTTGATAGCCGATGTTTCTCATAATCTCCCAACCTTTAGAGTGAAAAGGGAGATATGGCGTTGTTGCCTTGATCGGCTTCTTTGGTGCTAGCGGAATGTGAGATGAATCGCACACGTCCAGCAATGACAATATGGGCCGATGAGATCGCCAAACAGAGGGCAGAGAGGTGTTGATAACATCCACCGTGTGAAGGACAGATGTGCTGACTATTTTAATAATTCTTCCATTGTAAGGAAACTTCAAGAACTGATGGTTGGTGGAAGGCACAGCATCCATAGCTTCAATGTAAGGGCGACCCAGTATGGCCATGAATGTGGGGTCCATGTCGAGGACATGGAATTCCGTGGGTACTGACATAGGACCTAGCTCTGTCCTTAGAATAATCATCCCTTGCGGCGGCCTTTTGCTATTGTCATAAGCCGTGACTGTGATTGAAGAAGGTCTTATTTGTTCCAGTTCGACCCCACACAACTAAAGGGTGCTCATGGAGATCACATTTATGGACGCACCCGTGTCTACAAGGCATGGGTTTATAGATACCCCATTAATTTTTATTGAAACACACAATACATATTTCCGAGCTTCCTTGGGAGCGAGCTCGTAGTTGTGAAACATGATGGCCGGTTGTGTGTCCGTTGGGGTCAGGACGGCAGAAATCTTTTCTACAGGGAGGTCCTCATTCACCATGACCTTTTGAAGATACTCCATTAAGGCTGCCTGATGGGATGTGGATCTCTGAAGCAGCTCCAGGATGGAGATCCGAGCAGGTGTCTTGTCCAAGTGTTTCAACAAATCATACTGTGTTCCAGGGATAGATCTTTCCGGTTGTTCTCCATCGTCTCTCTCTGGCTGAGACTGCTCGGGATTCTGACTGTTCTGGGGGAAAACCCTGTGAAAAATCCTTCCACTCCGGAGCACCATTGCCTGTGACTTTTGTACCTCTATAGGGGTAGCAGTGGGTTTTAACAGAGGTTTGAGGGGTAGTGGTGGAGGGATGGTTGATGAAGCAGGGATTCTGATGAGGTGTTTGTTAGGTGGAGGCATGGTGGAGGTAGAGGGGACATCGCACGGGTTATGAAGGATAAGGGGTCTGGAAGGTGGAGGTGGAGGCAAAGTGGAAGTGGGTAAGGTTTGGAGCGGGTAATTGTGTTGAGATGGATGGTGGATGATGAGTGATTTTGAGGGCATTGGCGGTGGTATGGTGGAGATAGACAAGGTTAACGCGGGTTGATGAGAGAGAGGTGCTACCCGGGCAAGGCGAGGGGGTTGCATGATGATAGGGTTGGCGGTAGAAAGAATAGAGGTACTCTTTGGATGCCATACCTGCTCTCTCCCGACTTCCGGGAAGGAGGAGATGGGGTTGACCTGATGATTGGGATGTTGGTGCTCCGGTAATGGATTATGGATTATGCCCATGTTGGGCTGTTGTGGTTGGGCCTGCTGAGGCTGCTGTTGTTGTTGTGGTTGTTGCTGTGGCTGCTGTTGTAACTGCTGCTGTTGTTGCTGGAACTGTGGCCTAGGAGGATGTCTCCTAGCCTTGAGAGTGGCGACGTATCGCCTCATTTCATCCCACTCAATCCCGCCTTCATCCTTCGTATCGTGGATGTAATCTTTAAACTGAAAGCAGTTGTCCACTGTGTGTCCTGGCTGCCTGTGATAGACGCAGTATCTGGAGGTATCAACATTCGGGGGTCACACGGGCCTTTTCCTTGGTAGGATGAGTGTGTTTGAGGCCATGAGGGCGTTGAAAATATCCGCCAGAGTTTCTGGCAATGGTGGGTAATAGGCTCTCTTGGGACCAATCGGCCTCCTTTGTTGCTGTGGGGGACCGTAATTTTCTGGGGGTGGAACTTGGTTGTACTGAAGTGGTGGTTGTTATTACTGGGGTCGAGGTTGTTGCTGGGGTTGGAGTAGTTGAGGCATGTTGTTCTGAGGTAGATCGTTTTGGGGTGGAGGACGAGAGGGGAAGGGACCTGGTTGGAGGGGAAGTCGGGGCATTTGTGGAAGCCTTGGGTTGACTGCATAGTTGGCGTTGCTGACCGCACTTACTTGCTCATTTGTTACGACCCCTTCTGTTGCTCCGCCTGGGACACCAGCGCCTGCCTTTCTGACCACCTTGGGCTTCGGCGGCTCAAACATGTTCATAATGGGGGAGTCTTTTAACTGGGTTTGGATGTACCGGGCTCTTTCATAGAGCTCTTCCATGGTGGTGAGCTTATTCATGGCCAAGACATGCCTGAACTGTGGGGTCGCATTAGATACGATCATCTTTACTTGTTTAGGTTCCGAGAGGGTATCTCTTATTCTTTCTGCCAGAGACCTCCATATATCAGCATAGAGGATAAAATCCTCATCGGACTTCATCTTCTCGGCCACTAGGTCGGTAATGGAGAGAGAGGGACCGACCCTATCTCGATACTTTTGCAAGAACCTTCTCTGGACTGTTTCAAAATTCTCGGCCTCGCGAGGCTCCAAAGAATAGAACCACTCTAGCGCAGGACCGTCCAATGACCTCCGAAAGAGGTATGCCAGGGACCTCTGGTCGTTTTGCCAATAGGATGACTCATACATGAAATCCTTGAGGTGCATGAAGGGGTTGCCAGTGCCATTGTACCTGCGGTACGTGGACATTTCGGAGGGAGGAAGATGGATGATCGGAAGGATTGGCAAAGCAACCTCCGGGGTGGATTTCACGTCCACCATTTTCTTCAAATTCTGAAACTGTTCGTCCATCCTATTGAACCTATTGAGGAGTGATTGGGCGAGCTCCTCGGGCGATGAGGGTGGCACTTGCCACTGGGGAGGAAAATGTCTCCCGGAGACTTGAGGGGGAAACCCTGAATGAGAGGGAGCTGCCGGGCCGCCGATAGTTGGCCCCGGCTGAAGCGGTATGTGGGGAGCAACAGGGGTTTGAGATTGCGAAGGGAATTGGAACGAGGGTGGTTGTTGGCTCGCTTGCCCTTGAAGCGAGGGAGATTGGATGGCTTGTGCCAGCGAAGGAGATGGAATGGCCCGCACCAATTCTTGGAGAGGTGCGATGGCGGGAGTTGATTCTTGGGGAGCGGGGGAAACAGATTTCCCCTTCAGAATGGCCTGGAAGGCCCGGAGCTGCTCAGAGGTAAGCTCCGTGTTGGTGAGGACACCTAGCAAAGAGGAGAGGTCCTGTGGCGGGGATGTGTCCCCTGTGGTAACCTGTACCTCACGTGAGAGCTCATGGGAAGGACCCGCGTCCATAGCATGGACTCGCGGCTCGACTGACTCACCACGACCAGGGTGGTTCTCCTCAAAAGACTCGTGAGCCATGCTCACAGTTTTCCCGGAACACAAAAACATATACTAGCAAGTAAATAGCAGAGATTATCAAACAAGTGGATGCCTTTATGCCCCTTTTTTGTGTTTTGATTTTGATGATTTTTTTTTTGTGTTTTTAACCAGATCCGATGTTCACACAAAATAGGGACCCTAGTTCGTTTCTGTTTTCACCACCGTGTCAGCTAGGGGCTCTCGTCTCACCACGAATGGGTCGACTAACTCCGGGGAACTTCAATGGTACAACCGGCCCAGTAAACGAAGAGGAGATTCTTCGATATCGGGGACTTACGGAGGTCCCAGTGGAGGAGATTCTAGTCCGTCGAGAGGAATTCTCGAACGGAGAGTCCTTCCTTCACCGAGAGAGGGTGATCCTTAGAAAAGAGTAAAAAAAGGAAAGAAAAGGGGGTAAATGCATGAAATGCGGTGCTGGATAAAAGATATGTAACACACAGATGGAGCAGAAATAAGCACACAAATATAACAGATGCATAGCAGTGATATAACAAGAATATAACAATAATAAACAGATAGAGGAAGATATTGCCGTCCTACTTTCCAAGACAACACAGACTTAAAAATGACAAAAGAGGGGACTAAGGGGCGTGCACGTGGTGCGCGAAGGGGATGACACAGCGCACGCGGGCGCAATAAGAAGGGGGACACACGAGGGTGCCAAGTGGAGGGAGCACACGTGGGTACCGAGTGGAGGGGCACACGTGGGTGCCGAGATAACGCAGACCTTGAAGTAATCACAAAGGACCGGGGGAGTGCACGTGGTGCACGAGGGAAATGATGTAGCGAACGTGGGCGCAATAGGGAGGGGCACACACGGGTGCCGAAAGAAGGGAGGCACACGTGGGTGCCGAGAGTTCAAAGGTAACCCAAAAAAGTAAAAAGAAGGTCCCACCGTGATCGCCAATCTGTGGAAGCCGAGGAATCCACTCAAGGAGAAGAAAACGAACTAAACTACAGACTATCAAGGGACTAAAAATTAAGAAGGATTATGAAACGTGCCAATATGAGGAAAGAGCATACGTAGGATGCTAAAGGGATGTGATCGCCAGAGGGGTTACCTCAAAGAAACGAAATGATCGCGTGTACCTTGTATTGAGCGCGGAGATTGTGACTCCTCGAGAGCGGGAAATGGCAGGTTGCTTCTTCCTCCCCCTTCGGCCGGCCGACGGGGAGGGCTTTCCTCGGGTACCTTTGCAAAACAACGATAAACAAGTAACGGGTGGATCAGAAAGACGAAGGTGCAGTATTCAAATTCTAACGACGCAAGTAACGAAATGATGGCAAGACACACACCTGGTTGGTGTTGTCTTTAAAACCCCTCTCGGACACGAGTAGGAGGAAAATGCTTATGATGAATGGCAATTATTCTGACGTAGAAACGGGAAGAGACTCCCTCATAAAAGGGGGGGGGGGGTAGAGGATATGATATGATGAATGCAAGATGACTAGAAAAGAAGAGGAGAGAATGGCTTATTGGATGGTCGATGGTGAGATCCGGCGGAGCTTCGACAGCGTAGGGACGACGAGGTAGCGCGGCGGGCGAAGGCGGCCTCTCTCCTGCGAGCACGGGCACCCGAGGATCCGACAGGACCTCCCCTACAAAACACCCACGGGTTAGGAACAGAATCCGGCAGCCTCTCGACGCTCTTTTTCGACCTCCGGAACTGAGGGGGGTAGGCCTCTATTTATAGAGGTTGGGAGGATGGGGGCGTCCAAAGGCCTGGACGCCTCCATAACTTGAATTTTCTTCAAACGACAGACTGAGCGACGGCCAGTCGATGGCCGGGGGTCTCCCGTGATCTAGTTGATGGAGGCGTCCAGGGGCCTGGACGCTTTCATAACTTGGATTTTATTCAAACGACAGGCTGAGCAACGGTCAGTCGATGGTCGGGGGTTGCCCGTGAGCTGGTTGATGGAGGCGTCCAGGGGCCTGGACGCTTTCATAACTTGGATTTTATTCAAACGATAGGCTGAGCAACGGTCAGTCGATGGTCGGGGGTCGCCCGTGAGCTGGTTGATGGAGGCGTCCAGGGGCCTGGACGCTTTCATAACTTGGATTTTATTCAAACAACAGGCTGAGCAACGGTCAGTCGATGGCCCGGGGTCGCCCGTGAGCTGGTTGATGGAGGCGTCTAGGGGCCTGGACGCCTCCATAACTTGGATTTTCTTCAAACGACAGGCTGAGCAACGGTCAGTCGATGGCCGGGGGTCGCCCGTGAGCTGGTTTGATGGAGGCGTCCAGGGGCCTGGACGCTTTCATAACTTGGATTTTATTCAAACGACAGGCTGAGCAACGGTCAGTCGATGGCCGGGAGTCGCCCGTGAGCTGGTTTGATGGAGGCGTCCAGGGGCCTAAACGCCTCCATAACTTGGATTTTATTCAAACGACAGGCTGAGCAACGGTCAGTCGATGGCCGGGGGTCGCCCGTGAGCTGGTTGATGGAGGCGTCCAGGGGCCTGGATGCTTTCATAACGTATATATATTTTTTGTTGAATCTTATATATATATATATATATATATATATATATATATATAGATATATATATATATTTGTCATTATTTTGTATTGATGAAGGCGTCCAGGGGCCTGGACGCCTCCATGATGACCCCCGGATGCCCCTGGACGCCTCCATGATGACCCCCGGATTCCCCCGAAAAGGGCGTCGGCAGTCGTCCGTTAGGCATTTTCCTGGTCCCGGCAACTTCTGATGCATGCGATTGATGTTGATGCCGTTCGAATGCCGCATGATTTCCACAACGAGGCGGTTTCCGGATGCCGAAGGAGCGTTACGCTACTCGCCCAGAAGACGAGAGAAGACTCAAAGATAGGAAACACTCAAGTGATTCAAAATGCGAAAGCCGCTGCGGGGCGTCGCATGGTAATATGAGATTTTCTCGGGGGACGTCAGGAACAGCGTGTCTACAACTGTGGCGGTCTCTGGAACGGCCGCTAAAGTGACACGGCGGGAAAATAAGGGAAAATGCCGAATCGGCCCGTTCCACGCCCCATTCACGTCGAAACGTAGGGGAATTGGTACAGAACGACGAGAAAAGCCTTCCACAAGCCGGAAGGACCACATGCAATGGACGAATCGAGAGATCGGGACGATTTCGACGAATCGACCCTAATTGGGTCACCGGGGTTCCCAGACTCCTACCGGCCCCGAATGACGACCAATCACGACAAAACTTGCAAGAATGGGATCCAGACATCTCAGCGGTTCGTTTGATACTAATTTTACTAAGAATGGTCGCCGTTTTTCGGCAAACCCTACGAACTCCTAAAATCACGGTTTTACCTAAACGAGCCTAAACTCGCCCGTTCTAGCACCGAACAGCACGAAACTCCAGGGAAAATACAGAAGAGAAGTATGTGATCCATCTCCCTACCTCCACCGAAGAAACTGTGGGCCGAAGCGACTAAACCACGCCGAAAACCACATCGCGAGCTCGACCGTCGGCTTTGAATCCACCGTTCGGGATCGCGCCAAAACTGATCCGATCCTCGCCCCTTCGCGCATCCGACCAACCCCACGGCATCTCCTCTACCTGCCCGAGCCTCCTCCGTCTGCAGCCGGAGCCGGAAGGGCGAGAGAAGAGAGAAAATGGGGAAGAGAGGAAGTCACAGCGCGAATGAGGGAAAGGAAAGAGGAAGAAGACAGAAAAATGGAAAAGGAAAAGAAATTAGGAAATTTTCCTAATTTCTGAAAATTTGATAATTGGCCCGAAAATAGACTAATTCAGAAAAATACGTAAAAATAGGTGAAACGATCCTCTCGACGAGTATATCGCAACTGCGGCGTCCACGAGTCGATGAACTGAGAAATAAACTCACCGCAGGGTTCCGTAATTAGTACGAGAGAAAAATCCACACGGATCGTAAAACTCAACTCAGGACCCACAAAAAAGATCTGAAACTCTCCGAATAGGATCCGAAAGACCTAATAGGAATCCGGTAAGAATCTAGGGCATTACATCGCCAATGCCATACTCCGATACTCACGCCATCACGCCTCAAGTCAGCTCCATGCCGTCACCACCTCACCCAGCTCCGCACCGGTCGTGCGCCCGGGGGAGAGGAGAAGAGAGGAGAGAGAACGGAGGGAGAGAATTGAGGGATCGTGAGGGAGGAGAGAGGAGAGAGAAAGGGTTAAGAAGAAAAGAAAAATAGAAAAAATAGCAATTTTCCTAAAATCTGATTTTCTGCATAAAATTCTATAAATTCATAAAAATATGAAAAAATAGTCTCCGCGATCCTCCGAACCAGCACAATGCACATGTAGCGTCCCAGAGTCGCAAAACTCAACGGTTCACTCTCCACAGGGTTCCACAAGTTATACAAGGAAAAAACCCGAGTGGATCGTAAAACACGTTTCAGGACCCATGAAAGCGCTCCGAAAGCTTTCTGGTTCCGATCCGAAGAATCTAGGATATTACAGTCCTCCCCCCTTTAAGGAATTTTGTCCTCGAAATTCAAGGACTCAACAAGGGAAAAAGGGAAGAACAAACCCAAACACTGGCCACGGTCTCCAAGCATCAGCCAAACCTCAAACACAAAGCATGATAACACAATTCTCGAAAAACATAATTCAGAGGGACCCTGCCAGACTACAATCACATGCACATGCTCCAGATCTCAAGACACATCGATCCACTGAACGAGCATGGCACACAAGGGAACACAAGTCCGGCACCTCCGAAACAGGGCATCATCGCTTTCGTCTTATAGGGAAATGAGACACGACCCATGTCACGAAACAGCTACCGATAACACACATACTCGGCAGAGAACACAAGCATCATCTCTCTCGAGGAAAACAAATATCTCAACTGACTGCTCCAACCATCGGCTTTCGCGCCAAGAACAACGAAACTGGCACGCAGAATACCAATGACAGCGCTGGACCACAAACACAATCGAGTCAGTCCTCACTCAGATATTACATCTGATTCGAGTTACATGCCAACTCTACCACGAAAGAAAAGTACAACAAAACTAACTGACAAGACCTCGGTCCACGCAATGTCAAATCAGACTCACGGAGAACTCCTCCCAAGCTGAACACAAATACAAACCACCAAATAACACCTGTAGAATCTCGGCTCCATTCTCAACACAGAACCATGGGATACAACTGTAAGCTGGGTCACATCCAGACACAATTACAGCTGAACACACGGCTAAAATGCACTAGCTACTCGCAGCTTACCAATAAGGACCCACAACAACAATCTCGGAGAACGCAACTCGAGGACCATGATCACGTCATGAGAGCATAACTCCCAAGAAATATAGAGAAAGAAAAGGGTACTCGACCAGCATATATGCCAACATATTCCCCAATTCTTAAACTCGTCGGTGCCAACAACCACAATGCCTCAAGCAATGGCACGGCAACCAACAACATCAAGGCACACGTAGCCAAGATGATGTCACATCGAGGAAACAATCCTCTCGGCCGGTCAGAATGTTCCTACCAAATGATCCTCGACCTATGGGTTATGAGCCCACATGCTTCCGCTGTGCACACAACACCACGCATATAGGCATCATAGATAACTCGGCATCCACATCTCAGCACACACTCGGCGGCATCGCAATTCACGAAACTACAATATACCACGTCTCGAGTACCGATCCTGCTAATAACCGATCACAAGTCGCCAAAGTGCAGACCATGAAGAGCACCAGTTTCAACACAAAGCACAAAGAACGCTAATCTCAGCTTATCCTCAAGTCCTGAAATAATTACTGAACCTTCACAACACAACAGCCGCCAAACACGGCACGCTGAACACGATGCACAACAGCCCCCAATTCCAAAAACTGGGTCCAAACCCAGTCCACCGCCGAAATAAGAGAAGATCAGGCTCAGAACTAACACAGTCCACACATAAGCAGACACAGGGCAAAGCTTCACCGAGATAGTACATCCAAAGCTTACCTCGAAAAGATGCCAGAAGACAAGATGAGAAGAATCAAGCTCGACTAACAGTAGCTCACCAGGAAGGAAAATCCTAGGTTTGCCCGAGCATTATCTCAAACAAGGCATCCAATCGACCACCTCAACACAACCTTAACACCTAAGGGGCCGAACAAACCTCGAGCTGGGACGGCCAAAACAACATTAATCTCCTCAGAGAACATGCACGGCCACCACACCAACGATAAAGTCACCAGCCACCTGAACAAGTCACGAAAAAATCTCGAACACCGCACTGCAGATCCATGCCTACCGGCGAACTTTGCCAAGCGTAGCACAACCGAGACAAACACCATGACAACAGAAGGGTGCTCCATTAGAATCTGACAAGAGTAAAACCATCTCGCACAGTGCCAACATGGCACGCACAAGACCACACGCGAGAAGCAAAGCGATAATCAATCGTAAAACCTATGCCAGCTGCCGACTGTACTGGACCTTATGGACTCTGAGCACTGCGATATCTCAAACTCCCATATACTTTCGCAAACACAAGCTCAACTAGCTCAGAAAAACTCTGAACGACTCTGAACTCTGCTCTGATACCAACTATGATGACCCAGTCTCTAGATACCGAGTAAACCCGATACCACTTGGATTCTGAGAGGCCTCCCAAGAGCGGGAAAGCTCCGAAGGGATAGAAAGGTATGTAAGAGTACATTGAACTTCCAGATAAAGCAGTAAGTAATTAAATTTCAATAATCAGGATTGCTAAAATAGTAGAAATAAAATTACATTTTCCATAACAATTAAAACTAACAGAGTCCAGTTCAACAAAAGTATAGTACAACAGGAAAGAGAATGTACTCTCAAGTCGGGGGAAGCCCGACACTGGCAAACGTTGGCAACTAAGAAGCATGCACTGCACCTCCAAAGCACGAGGAAGAACAACTACACCGGAAAAGTCAGAGGTGAGCCTCCTATCACTGGCTCAGTAGGGATCCTGCAGAGCCCTACCACGAAACAAAAGTGGTAAACAGTAGTGCTAACAACTATAGCAAAGCAGTGACAGTAAGAGCGGGAATAACAAAAGTAAAGAGAAAAGTCGTACCACAGAAACACGGCAGCCGAAGGAACCTCAGCCCTCTAAACTACTCCAAACAGCAACAGAAGGGCGAACCCCGATCTCACAAAGTGGGGCGTTACCGATCCATGGCCAAATCACGAGACCCTTTCGCGAAGGCTTACCGAAACAGGCAAAGGCCCTATTACTACTCCTATCGGTGAAACACGAATCCCCAGACTCGCAGTCGAGAATCACTAAACCGATATAAAGAAACTCTGGCTACACAGCCAGGACACATCACGACACCTCAGTCGTGCAGGCTCGTCTACAAAGACAAGAACCCAACTCAAGACCACACGGTCTAAAGCACAAGACATACACGATCTCGCCGTCGTGTACGCTACAAAACGCGTATCCTCAAGTGAAGCCAAGCACAGGCTACCCGAACAAGTCACGAAAGCACAAGTCATGCGCCAAGTGATAGAAGAACCTCCTCACTAGAAGAAAAGCCAGGTGCGTCCACTGACGTCTTACACTACGCCTTAAGTATCTCCCACTCGCCTAGAACGGCGGTAACTAAGACACTCTCAAGGAACTAAGGACCAAGTAACGAGTGACTAGTCAGGGTCACGTCCGTCGGCGCTCGTCCAAATGCCCCCGACCACGTGTGAACACACGAGCTCAATGTCTTGAGCTATGCCTCTAGCTGGTTTTCCCCTCCCATAGGACTCTCACGGCAAGACAAAGGGGCCCACGGCAACCAGCCTACAAACCGTCTTAATTGGGAACTCGTCCTGCCACCACTCCCAGGTGGGCCGACACACAGGAAAGTGTCGTCAGGCTACGACTAGTGGAGGCTCATTAGACACAGCGACTCAAATCATTGAACACCGAAGTACAGACAGAGTAAGCACGCACCTGTCGCATGTACTACGGAGCACAATGCAGTATACAACTATTACCAGACTAAGGACAGTCAACTAGACCTGCTCACAATGATCCTTGACTCACGAGACTCAGGTCAAGATCGTCGCACATCACAACAACACGCTGTTAATCAACCTAATCCCTAAGCCAAAAACCACATGAAACACATCATGGAAGACAGCATACACAGCCCTATCCACACATTAATGAAAGTCCACGGCCTCTAGGCCGCTCACCGGACTCACAATTCCGCATAACACGAAACACAGAACATGAGGGATTGTCGAAGCCCTCAAACTACATGGCATGCAAACCGAGCTACAATGATGCCTCCAAGCGCCCAGAACCAGGTCTCAATCCTCGCAGGATAGATGAGACACTCATGAGGTCACGTGTCAATCATTGGGTCACCACCGGGTTGACCGGAAACCAAACCAAGGCAAAAGAACTCTTTGAAAAAGTGGCGGTCACCCCTATGGCCGCTACAGAAAATGGCGGTCATAGCCTGGACGCTACAACTTAGCCCAGAAAATAGCGGTCTTAACCATGGCCGCTAAACGAAAGTGGCGGTCTCCTCTATGGCCGCTACCAGGAAATGCTGGTCACAGGCTTGGCCGTTACTCTTAGAACAGAACAGGCAAGAAACGGTCTGCACAGGGCCATCTCTTGGGATTGATGGTCCTCCTATGGTCGTCTCTTGAATCTAGCGGTCATGGCCAGACCGCCATATTCAAACAGCCTCGAAAACATGAAAAGCCATCCTGGTGGCGATCATTTGCCTGACCGTTACTCCAAAAGATGGTCAGTCTCAAGGCCGTCACTAGGAACCGACTTAAAATAGTAAAAACCAATTAACGGTCTCCCTAGGACCATTTCTTGGGAATGGTGGTCACCCCATGGCCACCAAAGCCACCTTGTGGTTGGGAGATAGACCGCTAGCCCGAACCGACTTAAACCGATTAGCTGACTTAAAACGTTAAATAGCGGTCGCCCAAGGGCCGCTAAATCAGAGTTGCGGTCGGTCGCGAGACCGCAACAAGAAACTGACATTGGAACTCCAAATAACGGTCTCCAGAGGGCCGCCTCTACAAATGGCGGTCACTGGTAAGACCGTTAAATCGTTCCGGCGGGAAAATCGTAGGACTACCCAAAACTCGATCTTTCCACACCCCAATCGCATCTAAACGACGGGGAAACATTCTTAAAGTCCATATCAACCTTCCACAAGCCGGAAGGGATCAAACCGACTTCAAAACGGCAAGAAACGGGCGATTCCCACGAATCAACCCAAAATGACTCACATGGACAAACGGGCTCATACCGGCCCCAATTCACAACCAAACGAGTTCAAAGTGGCGGGAAACGATTCCCAACATGCCAGGGGTTCAAATGAATCCATTTAAACTATAAACCGTCGCCTAGAACGATGAACATGGCTCACACCTTCCGAATATGCATTTCACCCAAACATGGCAAAACCTGCTCAAACTCACACCGTTCGGCTCCAAATCGCGAGGGAATGGGGGAAAAGAGTAGGGTATCTATCCCTCTACCTCCACCGAAGATCTCGCGCGCCGAAACGGCCACACCATGCTGAAAACTATAACACGAACAACTCACATTGGCTTTGAATCCACGAATGGGATCGCACCAACGCCACGCTCCGATACTCACGCCATCACGCCTCAAGTCAACTCCACGCCGTCACCACCTCACCCAGCTCCGCACCAGTCGCGCGCCCGAGGGAGAGGAGAAGAGAGGAGAGAGAACGGAGGGAGAGAAATGATAGATCATGAGAGAGGAGAGAGCAGAGAGGAGAGAGGAGAGAGAACGGAGGGAGAGAAATGATAGATCATGAGAGAGGAGAGAGCAGAGAGGAGAGAGGAGAGAGAAAGGGTTAAGAAGAAAAGAAAAATAGAAAAATTAGCAATTTTCTTAAAATCTGATTTTCTGCATGAAATTTCATAAATTCAGAAAAAGATGGAAAAATAGTCTCCGCGATTCTCAGAACGAGCACAACTCACCTGTAGCAT
The DNA here is from genome assembly GCA_022559845.1 of Amorphophallus konjac. Lineage (NCBI taxonomy): Eukaryota > Viridiplantae > Streptophyta > Magnoliopsida > Alismatales > Araceae > Amorphophallus > Amorphophallus konjac. The sequence goes on from CM040121.1 coordinate 98,232,323, forward strand.
TCCGGAGTCGCAAAACTCAACGGTTCACTCTCCATAGGTTCTGCAAGTTATACAAGGGAAAAATCCGAGTGGATCGTAAAATACGTTTCAAGACCCACAAAAGCGCTCCGAAAGCTCTCCGATTCCGATCCGAAGAATCCAGGATATTACACTCTGTGCCTTTTATTTCCACTACAAGGAGATTGGAGTCACCCCCTCTGTAGATATCTTTTACTCCCTCTTCTACCTTCAATAGTGTCCTAGTTCCATTGGCGACAAGCATTACTTTAGAGCTCGTAGTAGAAAATAATTCATTGACTTCTCGCCTGCCATCTCAAACGTGAAGAACTAGCAGGATCGTTTTATGATCATAGTAAGGGCAGGAGGTAGGGGTAGGTCTAGTGGTTGGAGCTTCTCCACCTATTCCGCTTATCACCTTTGGACATCGAACCCAGCCCCGATGTTGCTGGTCTGGGAGGGAACAACTGTCGTGGTCATTCCCCACTGGAGGATGAGCGAGGCAGATAGGCAGCTAACCCCAACTATCTTAAGGAGGTTGGGGCTTAGCCCCGCTCTACCCCCTAGTAGTATCCAATAGCTTATGGGTCTCAGCCCCTTGGGTAGTAGCTAATGGCCTTTCTTACTTTTTCAGGTGTCTTGGAACCATCCCCTGATGCCTCGGTTGTCGAGGTCATGCTTCGGTACACCAACCTAGTGCAATCATCGATGGCACCTCACCCACGGGACCATCAGAAACTACAAGCCACCCCGTAGATCCCGTGGGGCACGGTCACGGTAGTCGGGGCTCAACCGTTGCAAGGAGGGTCCCTCTCGCCCCGGGCAACTTGCACTACCAACCATTGATGCGTGCTCCTATGGTAATAGTAGGGGTTGTAGGGCACTCCAACGCTTCCTCAACATCTCGTTCAGCTCTGACGGTAGCTTCCTCCTCAATGACTCCATCCCCACCTCATGTATAGGCAAGGTCAGGGATGCAGGAAGGGCCTCTAAGCACTGTTGAGGGGTCGCCAATCACACTTCTAGCCTCTCCGAGTAGGGGCTCTCCAATGGCAGGTGATAAGTGCTTAGGTCCTAGCCTAGAGGAGATGAGGCCATGGAGTGATAGCGGATGAGGGGGGAGAAGGTTAAAGCTCTGTAGTCGATTTGTACTCAGCCAAAGGTTTCGACGGGGGCCCCTACATCTCCTCCACGCCATGTCCCACCTCCGCAAGACGTGGATGCTCGGGCTGACCTGGATGTCACTGTTGTAGCTCCCAGCCCACCTTCTAAGTTGTGAACACCCCCGTGGAGGGTCACCGAGAGCAACAATAATAGTCTCCTTCTAACTTTCTATTACTCGTAGGAGTAGTTAGAGAGTTGTGTTCCCGCCGCCGTCTATTGCTATTGTCGTTGTTGTTGTTCTTGTTGTTATCACTGCTGTTTACCGTCATTGTTTGTGGTGGGGATCCGTGGGATCCCTATTGAGCTAATGAGATGAGGCTCACCCCCTTTCTTTTGAGGTGTACTAGTTCCTCCTCGAGGTTTGGAGGTGCAGCACGGAGGTTCGTAGTTGCTAGCTTGCCGGCGCCGGGGGCGTGCCCGGCACTTGAGTACGTTTCATTCCCTATAGACTGTACTTTATTGGACTGGACTCTATAGTTAGAATATTAATTAAAAATATAATTTATTTTCTGTTACTTGAAACAATTAATTATATAGCTATTTCCTGTATTATTTTAAATTTTAATGTATCTCCACACACCTAAATACCCCTTCCGAGCCTTCTAGCTCGTGAGTGGTGGGCCAGGATTCGAATGGTATCAGGTAATTCTCGGTATCCGGATCTTGGGTCATCACAGGTGATATCAGAGCAGGGGTTGTGGACGTACATGAGAATTTGAGATAATTGCAGTGTTCCAGAGTCCATAAGGTCTAGTACAGTTGATAGGTGGCATAGGATTTTTGTGTTTATTTCCCACGTTATTTCTCGTGTGAGAGCTAGAGTGCATAGTGTTGGCGCTGTGAAGGTGGCTTTGGTCATTGTCAGAGTGCTCGCGGGGGCCTGAGGAGTAAGATAAAGAGTTATCTTCCCTAGCGGTGGTGGCCCCAGATGTGTTGAGTTGGACAGAGTTTTGTCAGCAGGTGCGAGCCTTGGTGCAGCGTCAGAGATATCAACGATGAGGTCAGGTGGTTAGTAGGGATTGTTAATTGCGTGATGGCCATGAACATGCTCCTATGGAGTTAGTGCCATTTTGACCACCCCAGTTTGAGATTTAGCCAACCTCTGAGGTGTCAAGGTCGTGATTCGAGGTAGTGGAGCGGATGCCTCGATCGAGAAAGTGCTCGGACGAGTGGAGGATCTTCTTGGTGAGCTATTGTTGGTCGAGCTCGACTTTCTCGTCATGCTCTATCGCATCGAAGATGACATTCCAGTCCCGATTATTTTTACAGATTTCAAGGCAGGATTGGGTAGAGATGCCCAAGTGAGTTTTAAGTCCTGCGCTCTTGCATGTGAATGGGCTGTGTTAGCTCTGGATTTGGTTCGAGATAGTGTGGCGGTGGCTTAGTTCAGGGCCCAATTTGTGGAATCGAGGCCATTATGCACCGCACTAGATGCCCCGAGCGAGGCGGCAGATGAGATGTGAAGGTTCAACGACATATGTGGGACTTGAGGATAAACGTTGGCAGGTGTTGATCATGGTTTGTGTCGTGGTTCTTGGCGTGGTGGCCCGCGTGGTAGCAGCTCAGGAGATGGATATTTTAGGGACCCGAGAATTAAGAATGGGTTAGTGTCAGCAAGGACAGATTCAAGGGAATAACGTTATGGGGTTATTAGTGTAACAACCTTCGAGCCTGACGTCTTTAGTGATTTCTTCGCTCCTCGGTTAGTGTCTTGATGTATTAATGACTCCGAGATCAGAGATAGGCATAGGTAAGGTGCGTGTGGCAGCGGCTAGCTCAACCATTGTGGCAGAGTGTGGCTGGCGATCAGCAGAGTCAGTGCTCGAGACGTGGTGAGTTGTAGTTTGACAAGTTGTGATGGTGTGCCGGGAGATGCTACTAGTCTGGTCCGACGGGACACTTGGCGAGTGTTGTCGGAGGAGCTGACCTAATAGTAGCAATGGTTCTTCCTAGTGCTGGAAGGTGAGGTTCCCAGCATGTATGGGATTCAAGGTCGGGTCAAGCGTTGAGAACTTCCGCTTCGTGGAAGGTATATTGGTGTCTTCTTGGTTGAAGAGAATTACATTTTGGTTTAATTTCTCAGTCTTGCATCACATGTTTGGATTGGTTGGTCTCCTCGAGTATGCCAAGGAGTCTGTGTGGGAAGTGCCCTGCTTATTGGCGGGGTGGTGGTGTGATGACCCAAGATCCGGATACCGTGAAGGACCTAATACCATTCGAATCCTGGCCCGCCGCCCATGAGCCAGAGGGCTCGAAAGGGCTAATAGGAGTGTGGAGGTACAAAGAAATAGGAAATAAAGCAGGACAATTCAACAATTAACAGAAATAAATAATCTAACTACAGAGTCCAATCCAACAAAAGTACAGTCTAAGGCAGAGAAACATACCCAACACCGAGTGAACACTCAGCCCGATGAGCTGGCAACTAAGAACCTCCGCGTAGCCCCCTCGAACCTCGAGGAAGAACCACCACACCTGAAAAGTAGGGGTGAACCTCCTATCACTGGCTCAGTAGGGGTCATGCGGAACCCCAACTGTAAACAACGGCAGTAACGGAAAGCAGCCACAATAGTAGGAACCGCAAACTCAGTGGCCGGTAAAAGCTCGGTGCTACAACTACTCGTATTGTACCGAAAAACACTCCCCGATCTCACAGTCGGGGAACTACAGAACTGACGGGAAAACCTTAAAAACACCGCCAAAAGAAACATCATGACAACGCTGTCGTAGAGGCCCATCTCGCAGATGAAGGCCCAACCCAAGACCACGCGGTCTGGGTGGACATGATCACGACCTCACCGTCGTGAACCCTACACTTTCTAGGGAAAGCCCTCGATAACACTTGCCAAAAACCCTATACCTCTACATCGGGGGAAACACATGGAACCTATACGCAAAACCATGGCTCGCAGACGGGAAACGGAAACTCGAGTCATGAGTATCACACGTCATGTGTCTGGAGCACTGCCCACTAGAAGCAAAGCCTGATGCGTCCACATACATCTTAAATCATGCCTCAGGTGTCTCTCTGCGATGTCCCAGGCGGAGACTGAGACACACAGTAGTAACCAAGAACACAGAACAAGGACTAGTTGAGGTCACGCTCGTCAGCGTGGGTCCGACGTCCCCAACCACGTGTGCACACACAGACCATACGTGTGACGACCCAAGATCCGGATACCGGGAAAGGAACCCGATACCATTCGAATCATGGCCAGCCGCTCACGAGCCGGGGCTCAGAAAGGCTAAAAAGGAGTGTGGAGGCACAAGGAAATAGGAAATAAAGCAGGACATTCAATAATAATATAAATAAATAAATAACTACAACAGAGTCGAGTCCAACAAAAAGTACAGTCTAAGGCAGGAGAACGTACCCAACACCGAGTGAACACTCGGCCCAGCGAGCTGGCAGCTAAGAACCTCCGCACAACACCCTCATACCTCGAGGAAGAACCGCCGCACCTGAAACCCATGGGTGAGCCTCCTGTCACTGGCTCAATAGGGATCCCGCGAAACCCAAACCGTAAACAACGGCGGTAGCGGAAAGTAGTAACTACAGCAGGAACAGCAAACCGGTGGCCGGTAAAAACTTGGCACTGCAGCTTCTCCTACTGTACACGGAACACTCCCCGATCTCACAGTCGGGGGACCACCGAACTACCTAACACCATAGCTACCGAGGGAAAGCACACGACAACTCTACCCTAAAGGCCTGTCACAAGGACGGGGCCAAACCTGGACCACCTGGTCCATAGGTACCATCATGACCTCGCTATCGTGAACCTAACCCGGCCAACGGGGGGGAGCCTCGGTAATCCAACCGAGCGTCCCTGGCATCAACCTCGGAAAACACATAGGAACGGTCCGGGAAGCCATGCATCGTGGTTAGAAAACAGACTCTAGGGTCACGGAAACTCATGCCCAGTGACTGGGGCACCTGCCCACCGAAGCATGGCCGGATGCGTCCACTGACGTCTTACACCGCGCCTCAGGTGTCTCTCTACGACGCCCCAGGCGAAGACAGAGACTTAATAGTAACTAGTACCACGAACAAGGACTAGATGTGGTCACGCTCGTCAGTGCGGGTCCGATAGCCACCAACCACGTGTGCACACACAGACCATGCGCTCTAGGTCTGACCCTCTAGCTGGTTCTTCCCCCCAGCCCGGACGCAGGCTGCAAAGACGAGGGGCCCTACGGTAACCAACCTAAAAACCCTCTCTCTCGGGTGTAGCTCTCCACCTACCCCCTAGGCGGGTCAGCACGCGCGTGCCCAGGCAAGCTACTATAGCTCTCCACCTAACTCTAGGTGGGTCGGCACAAGCGTGCCCAGGAAGCTATGACCAATAGGGGTCACCACAGAAACGACTCTCGGTGGAAACCACTGGAACACAGACAGGCTATCCACAAGCCCTATCACGTCCAGCTCGGGAAACAGGTGGAACCGTGCCACCGGACTCTAGAGAGTCCACTAAAACCTATTAAACCAACGGTCCTTGAGTCGCAGGACTCGAGGTCAAGACCGTTGCAAAAGGACAGCTCTAGGCCGTCAATCTGACCTATCCCTAGGTCAAAAACCACGGTAATGTAATGCTTAAGGCGGCTCGTGACCGCCGAGCTCCATCCCTTCCAAAGGGAAGCGAAGAAAACCCTCCAGCCCCAGGTTGGGCAACTGGATTCACAGTCCATAGGCCATATACAAAGCCCACGCGGAAACCACGTTCCAAAGATGTTAACGACGTGAGGGAATAACCTACCGCACACATGCCAACACACGGCGACTCAACCTAACGGACGCACCGAGACCGAGAACACACAAGGAAAACACCCTCTACGGACAGAAATTCCCACATAGGAATAGCCTGCGATGACCCACACAGGAAGCCTAGATTGTAAAGAGTCACGCTGGCACCTCTCCCATAGAACCGTACCGCATACGGACACCTCGAGGAAAGAAAACGCGAAACACGGCGGCCCGGGGGCTGACTGGGCTGGGCAGCCAACCATCTAACTGCCCAGAGGCCTGGGCGGCCACACCTTGGGGCGCCCAGCACCAGGGCACCCCAAAGCCTGGGCGGCTACAAGCCTGGCCGCCCAGAGGGCTGGGCGGCCATAGGCTTGGCCTCCCAGTTCAGGGCCTTGCTGGGTGAGGGCTGCCAGGGTACTGGCCGCCCAACACCCCTGGGTGGCCAGACCTGTGGCCGCCCAGTGACCTGGGCTGCCAGGGTCTTGGCTGCCCAGACCAAGGATCAGACGGCCACAAAGGTGGCCGCCTCCTGCGTCATCTGGCAGACGGGCCGAGCTCTGCCGTGAGCTCGGTTCCACGCCCCATTCGATCCCAATCGAAGGGGAAAACATAGGAGATCATTCTCCTGACCCCAAAACCCAAAAATGAAGGAAGAAAAAGCGAGAAACCTTGCTCGATTCGATGAATCCGTCGCACGCCCCCAAAACATGACTTTTCCCCCAAACGAGCAATACACCCCGCTCGACTCACCACGGCCTACAAAACTCGTGAAAAATAAAGTACTCGAGCTAGGGAACCATCCCCCTACCTCCACCGAAAATTCCACGTACCGTGGACGCCGTTCCGTCGTGAAACGCCCCGCGAACCACCGCTGGTGCCCCGAGCTCACGAACGACGAACACCATGCCTCCACCTCGATCCTGGCTCCATCCTCGCCACTCCACGTCCCACGACCCTCACCGCCTCACCCCCGTCCACCTCCGTCGACCGCCGAAGAAGAGAGGGAGAGAGCATGAGAAGAGAGAGGGAGAGAAGAGAGAAATGAGAGTGAGGGAGAGAGAGAAAAATGGGGTTTATATATATAGAAAATCTAGAAATTTTAAAAAATACCAAAAAGAGGAAAAATACTCCTCACGATTCTCAAAAAATGCACAACACTGTGATAACGTCCCGAAGTCGGAGAACGCAACGGTTTACCCCACACGGGGTTCCGAAGGTCCGACATGCAAAAACACGCGAAAACTGCTAAACTCAATCCGAGACCTACAAAAGCGATCCGAAACTGACGGATCTTGACCCAAGAAATATCTGAAAAACCCAGGGCATTACAATGCGCCCTAGGTCAGATCCTCTAGCTGGTTCTTCCCCAAAGCCCGGACTCAGGCTGCGCGAAGGGGCCCTACGGTAACCAGCCTAAAAATAGTCTCTCTCGGGTAAGCCGCTCCACCACTCCCGGGTGGGTCAGCACACGCGTGCTGTAAGAAGGCTACGACCAGTGGGAGGTCATTGAACGTGAATACGGAAAGTCACGCATGCACCCATCGCGAGTAACGCGAAGTAACAGGTGGCTCAGGGCCATCGAACTCTGGACGGTCCATTAGACCTAATAAACCCAACGGTCCTTAAGTCACGTGATTGGGGTCAAGACCGTTGCAGATGACGACACTGCGCCGTTAATCTAGCCTAATTCTCTAGGTCTGAAATCACGGTAGCACGATTCCCAAGGTAGCTCACAAGTCATCGAGTCGATCCCTTATCTACGGGAAAAGCGGGAAGCCTCCAGCCCCAGGCTGGATGACTGGACTCATGGTCCAAGGGCCAAAACTCACGGCCCCACTCGAGAAACACTTACCGGAAAGCCAACGACATGTGGGAATAGCCCTCCGCACTCATGCCGACTCACGGCAACTCGATCTAGCGAAAGCACGAAAGCTCAAAACACATGGGGTCACCCGGAACCTTCAAACCTACGGGCACGCTAATCGAGATAATACGGTATATTCAGACACCCTAAAAATACGGACACGGAACCCACGGGGTGTCCGGGATATCCACGAGATCAAAGGTCGACCACTGGGTCACAACCGGGTCAATCGGGGGCCAACACAACGTAAACGGAACATGACTAGCACAGAAACCGAGTGGCAGTCCTCCTTGGACCGTCACATCAATTGGCGGTCCGCTCGGGACCGCAAGCCCAATTGGCGGCCTTCCCTGAGATCGCAACTTCGAAGTGGCAGTCTCCACTGGACCGCTAATTGCCAAGGACACCTGGAATAAGGCGGCCATCCTTGGGCCGCAACCAGCAAATGGTGGCTATCTCCCTGGCCGCAAATCGGAAGAAACGGCCAGGCACCTGACCGTCATGTCCGGACCCATGAAGTGGCGGTCATGGCCTGACCGCTACTATCAATTAGCGGTCAGTCGCGAGGCCGCTACTTTGAACCGACGTAACAGAACTAGTGGCGGTCCCCATAGGGCCGCCATTTCTAGTGGCAGTCTCTGGTACGACCGCTACTTCGCTCCGAACCCAAAAACGGCGAACTCTGTAAAAAATCCCATTCCACGCCCCATTCACACCCATGTGAAGGGGAAAATAAGGGGAACCCATTCCCCAACCTCTCTAGCACCGAGAGGACCCATTTAAAATTCAAAAATACAATCAAAATGAAGAATCCGGATCGCACCCCAAAATCACATATTTTGACCCCGTCGGGAAAATAAACTCTCTCGCTCGTCTCGGGCTACCAAACTCGCGGGAAATGAAGTACATGGGTTAAGGATCCGTCCCCCTACCTCCACCGAAGATTCCGAGCACCGAGGATGCCGATCCGCCAAGAAAATGTTGTTTAAACCATCGTCGGCTCGCGATCCCAAGAACCGCCTCCACCATCGCGATCCTCGTCCCGAGCCCGACGCTCCTTGCCCCACGAGTATCGCCACACCACCCTCGTCTGCCTCCGTCGGCTGCCCGGAGAAGAGAGGGGGAGAGGAGAGAGCGTGAGAGAAGAGAGAGGGTGAGAGAGAGAAATGAGAGATGGGGAGAGAGAGAAAAGGAGGTTTTATATATAGAAAATTTAGATTTTTTGGAAAGTACAAAAAATAGGAAAAAATAGTCTCCACGAGCCTCGAAAAACGCACAACGTGCTGGTAATGTCCTGGAGTCAGAGAACACAAAGGTTCACCCTGCACGGGGTTCCGAAGGCTCGACAGGCAAAAATACGCGTAAATCGCAAAACTTAATCCAGGACCCACAAAAGTGATCCGAAACCCACAGATCCTGATCCGAACATTGATCCTAAAAAATCTGGGGCATTACAGGTGGCCTGCAAGAAGTGTTATCAGTTTTGGCAGTATGGCTGCCCATGAGGATTCATGCCCATTCCCTTGATGCGTAAGAGTGTGTTGGCATTATTATGACAGGATGAGTGCCAGTTGGGCTAGTGTGCGAGGATCCATGGCTGGTGGTGTGATTTTCGATGCATTATGGATCGGAGCCTGCGGAGTTGCACGAAGATTGCCAGGTCAGGAAAGAGAGCCCGTGCTCTGGGGTTCGGGGTATTTGAGTTTTCCTCACCCTATTTTCTGGAGTTAGCCAGTTGTGGTGAGAAATGTCGGGATGGTGGATCCTGAGTTGCCTATGATATTTGTGCGAGTTGTGTAGAGTGCGCACGGGAAGCGTGGTGGTCCCATGACTAGGGATGTCAATGGTAATCGATAATCCGATAACCGTCCGTTTCGTTAGCTTAACGAACAGCAAATGGATAATATTTTTCTTTCCGATAAATTAACGGATATGAATACGGATATATCCGGTTTCTTAGCGGATACGGATAAGGATACACCTCATTCTGAATCCGTATCCATCCGTTACCGTTAAACAAGTTTGTGTTTGACTCAAATAATTTAGTGTCTTGAAGAAAATGATATCGAAGATGAGATATGTATATAATTTAAGTCATTTCTATTTATATGATGGTAAAATATTTCTAAATTACAAGATATTTTTATAATTTTTTAAATTATCAAGTTAATATATTCTTTATTTTCATGAAAGGTATGTAAAGAATGAGAATACGATGGAGATTAAAGTCCAAAAGAGTTAATTTATTTTATTATTTAAACTTTATATGTTTCATATTATATTTGGGGATATTATAATATTATATATTTATATACTTTTAATTATATTATATGTTGACTCATGAATAATAATGATACGAGAACTAAATTGAAATGTGTCTGTTTATCATATAGATTGTTCTTTTCAATTTAAATTTTTTTCTAATTGAATTAATTTACATCTTAAATTTTAATCTTATATGTACTTTTATGTCCGGTAACTATCCGCTAACCGTCCGTTAACCGTATTTTTTGGATACTCGATAACGGTTTTCGGATACACCAGTTTTCGAATACTTAACGAACAGCAAACAGATACAGTTCTTCCTTATCGGATACGGATACGGATAGTCCACTATCCGCACTATATCCGACCCGTTGACATCCCTACCCATGACCCACAGGTACAGGATCGTGCTGATGGCAGGAATTGGAAGGCTTCCAGAGAATTGATAGAGTGCCGAATGTTTTGACCAATAGAGAGGGTCGCTTCCTCGATATAAGATTGATTTTGGCTATGTGTGCCATATCGATTGATGTGCCATTACTTGAGACATTGTGGTTTGTGGCACCGGTGGAATAGAGAGTTGGGGAAATATGATGCCAGATGTGCCGGATAAGTACCCTATCCACCCAATGGAATCGGTGTCAGGTGTTTGGTAGTGGACCCGGATGGGGGTTGCAAAGGAAATAGCCTAGCAGAAAATGAGGATAGTATGGTCGGAGTCGGTAGGCGAGATGCTCGACTCGTGTTGGAGACTGTGTTTTCGGGATGGAGTCATGGTCTAAGAGATGTGATTTCTAAGAGATGCTTGTGGGTTCCAGTTGGTAGCTGTGAGTGGCTGGTGAGGCTAGCCGAGTGGTCAGCTGTAATAATGCTAGGAAGAGGTCCAGTTGAGTCCGAGAGTTTGAAATGTTGTGAGAAGGACCTAGTTGTGGCAAGAATCTGCGATATCTGGAGACTCGTGTAGATTGGTTGCGGCGTCGTCAACCAGATGGTTAAGGTAGAAGATGTCACTTGTCTGTCTTGGAGATGTGTGCCGTGATTTTCTAAGATTGTGTATTGTGGCTCTGTGGTGAGAGTAGAGCTGGGCTTGACAAGTGTCTATTTGGAATAATTGAGACACATGATTTGATGAGGCTGTATAATGGACGATGCATGTGTACGGAAGTCCCAGGAGGGATGTCGTCAAATGAAAGCCTTGGTCTTGTGGCCAGCTTAGGAGGAATTCCTTATAATTTTGAGTCGAGAGCTATTGTGGACCGAGGATTATGGAGTCCTGTCGTTTGGTTCGCCGTGCTCCCCTTAGAGGGTAGAGTTGGCATGAGGATCAGAATCAGATGCGGTGTCCAAGTGAGGATCGACTCGAGAAGTGATAATGGTCAGTATAAGAGTCAATGGATGGCTCGTCAAGATTTAGAATGAGCTTATTGAGTCTGATGAAGGAATTGGGAAAGAAAATTGATGCGGGACGAGACCACGGACACGACAAGCTCGCGATCGTCCCTTAACGAGGGAAGCGCTGGACGTGCACGGTTGAGAAACCGGCAAGAGCTAGGGTGGTCAATTCACACTTTCGTGCCCGGATCGGGTCACGGGACGGCTTCACTCTCTCTCGCAGCAGCAGTGATATGAAAATATATAGCAAGCTAGGCCCTAAAACATGCTCTCTAGCAGCGGCATATAAAGCATATATGAAAATAAGCGAAATGCCAAGCAAGGAGCGAATACGATACCTCCACGCGCTCGGCGTGGGGACGACGGACCCGACCGAAACTCGTACTCCCGGAACAATAATACACAATATTACAGCAATACAAGTCGCTGCCCACTCCACGCAGGGAGGTAAAGGGTTACACAATGGGGTACGGGAGGACCGAATTCGGGTTGACGGGCGGCTTCTCGCGTTGATTCGACAACACCCGAACTTGTGACGGTGGGGCCCACGTGCTGTCCGGAGGGGCCGTGTGGGACCCGGTGGCACCGCTGTAGTGCGGACACTTAGGTAAGCGCTCCCCGGGCTAGCGGCACGCTGGTTCGCCGGCCGGAGGCCGGGCGGCTCCGTTCGGCACCGGTCGGAATAATCGGCCACAGATCTGCACTTTCTGATTTTCAGCGCGTGCTCGGGCGGGAACGGACACTGCGATCAGCCCCGACGTCGGATCGACACAAGACTGGCGCCGTTGGAAAGCTGATTCGAAGGGCTTCAACCCTATGAGATTACAGAAAAATAACCAGATCTGTACTTCTAATTGGCGAATTTTGAAGGTTGCTGTTGTACAGTGACCGGGCTCTCAGATCTGCAGTGAACTTGTCTGAGAACGGCCGTTGACCGCCTAGTCGACCTTGGATTCAGACTTCGACCTCTTCATGAAAGTTGTATGACATTGAGCTAAGAAGACGGAAAAACTAGTTTTTACAAGTTTAGATGTGGCTACGAATTGATAGGATTTTTGCACTAACAGTGGGTCAGATCTGGAATCTGACTAAAAGCACTGTAGTAGAGATAGAACACAAATTTTAAAAAATGGATAAATGGGGGATCAAAAATTAAGAAAAATGATGGATGTAGGGGATGATGGACATAACTCTCAGTAAAATTGGGAGCCCTAAAAAAAATTAAAAAGAAGGTCTGAGATGGGAAACTCAGAGCTGCTGTCACTGTAGACAGAGACAGGACAGATCTGGGAGTGATTAAAGACTGAAAATGTAAAAATATCAAACGATGGATTTTGGACCTGAATGTTTTTGTGGAGTAGGATATGGAAGATAGGAACACACCATAAAAATTGTAGACCACGAAGAGGCCGTGGCTGGTAGCAGGATTTTTGGGAAGACACCTCTATCCAGCAGGACAGAATACCAAAGACGGTTTCGCGGCGGCTCGAAGGCGGCACGAACGGCGGCGGCGGCGGCACAGATGATCACCGGAGATAGAGGGAAGGGGATAGAAGATAGAAATCACTCTAGAACTGGAGGTTTGAGGAGAGGAACCAGAGGGAGAGAGAAACAAGGGCAGACCCTTCAATGGCTCAAGCCAATTTCACAAATTTTCTTCATTTTCACTAATATTCATATGAAAATACAATCTTTTATATGATTCACATCAAATGCAATGTGAACCCTTGAATCTAGGGGTGGGGATTGACGGGCTGGGATTAAGTGTGAAACACACACAAAAATTAATACAATAATAAGGGGAGAGGGGCGCCCCCTTGACCAAGGGGTATGGTAGGTGAAGGTAGGTGACCTACCTTGGACCAATTTAACCACTTGTCTACCCATGTGGCATTTGACATTCAACCCTTCTAGATGGCCACCTAGGATGGTTGACCAGCCCCACATGAGTGACATGGAACAATGGGAAAGGGCTGAGGGCCCCCTTGCTGGTCCTACGGACAAATTACAAAGAAACCCAAACAATCCGTGGGAATGACGCATTGGCTTATAAAGCCGTACAATTGCGCATATACTTTCCCGTGGATATACAAATAAACTAAAGGACATAAATGCAAAATAAAATGTACATGCTCGGCGTCGATTCCCATCAAAAATTGAGCGAGTAAGAATTTTCCATTGACGAATAGCTGGTGGTTGGTGATTAGATTTTCATAGTCAGAAGATGCCGATTGAGGTGTATCGAGAATGGTGAGAGCCGTGTGCAGGCGAGGCCTTGGGTGGCCGATCATGTTATATCTTCCCTAGATGGGACCTAGGTTCATGGAAGGTTTATGTGGGGTCCCCAGCAGATGGGCTGGTGGTGGTCCAGTCGACCGAACTACCAGGTCCGTCGACCGAACCCTGGCATCCTTCCCTTCCCATGGCGAACGTGCCATCGGTCGACCGAAATACAGTTCTTTTTGCCCATTTTGGCCTCTGGTCGACCCGGTTGAGACCCAATGGTCGACCTTTGGCCCCGTGGATGTCTTGGACATCTCGTGGGGATCGAGACCATATTTTTGAGTGTCTGAAGGAATCATGTTACCTCGATTAGTGTACCCATAAGGTTTTGTGGGTCTGGGTGACCCCGTGTGTTCCTGACTTCCTCATTTCGCTAGTCTGAGTCATCAGGTATTCGTGTTCATGCTGAGGGTTGTCCCCGTACTAGGTGAGTTTCTTCGAAAAGCTGTTTGCATGTGGGCCATACGTGTGGCCAGTGACCGACCCATGCCCTTTTGGCCGTTTGACCCCCGTGACTTGGTTTTCACTCCCGGAACACCCAAATTAATATTATAATCATAAAATCTATTAAAATTGGGCCATCTTAGCCTCTTTTGGGCGGTGGTCACCCAAAGGTTCGGATCGCCATGGACAAGTCATATAGATCTCGCGGGGGGTTTTACCCTCATGGTTGGGTACTTTTACGTGAGTTACTTGGGATTAGTGATCCTAGGTTCTTAGCCGGCCTTGTGTGCCGACTCGACAGACCTGTGGGCATGAGTAGCTCAGAGTGGTTTTAATCAGTTTATGTCAGACCTTGTGCCACGACTTGAGGCCATATTCTACTCGGGTTTTATGTATGTGCGTGGGCACTCCGATGGTTTTCGTGAGACTACGGGTTTACTATTTTACCATAGTACTGCCATGGGGGCATTTCGTGGACGGACCCTGCGAGGACAGCCGGTGTGCACAACGCTCGTATAGCAGAGGCGAGGATAGCCTAGAGCGTAAAGCGCCTTGGTTAGGACAAGTGTACGTCGCTGATGAACGCATGGGCGCCTACCCCGTGTCAGGTTGCAGGACACAGCTGTGTTGATGGGCGCAGAGGCATGGACCCTAACCAGTCCCAGGGAGAGGGGTGTGTGTGTGTCTCCGCCCCACTCAAGGATAGGGTGTGGGCCATCTGCGTGAGACGTGAGAGATGATCGACCGAGGTAGACATACCGACAGCGCTGTTGCAGCCCACCCGGCAGTTGAGGTAGAGGTTACACGGTGGTGAGATCGTGGCTCCCCTCTTGGTTCTTGACCGAGGTTTCTCCTTTCTATTTCCATTAATGGAGAATCTACTGATTTTTTCAAATCCACAAGGGGTCTCCGACAAGGTGATCCCATTGCTTTGTTCTTCTTTATTCTTGCTTAGGATTCCCTTAGTAGGTCTCTTCAAAAAGCTTACATGGGGGGTGCTATTGGGTGGTTTTCTGGGCCTCGGAGATGCCCTTTTATCTCCCATCTCCTCTTTATGGATGACACACTTGTGTTTGCTAATGCTTCTGCTGTCTCCATCAGAAAACTTATGGATATCCTGCATGCATATGAAAGAGCTTCCGGATAACTTATAAATGTGCAAAAGAGTGGTTTCTTCATTCATCCTAAAAATTCTCAATTTCTCTCCAGCAGAATTGAGAGTCTCACTGGTTTTGCTAGATAGACTTTCCCTCACAAGTATCTGGGTGTTCCTTTGGCTCTAGGCCGGATTAAAAAGGTTCACTTTGTGGGTATTATTACTGCTATTCAAAGGAAGATTGAAGGTTGGCAAGCTAAATTTCTTTCTCAAGGCATGCGCCTCATTCTTATTAAGCATGTGCTCACCTCTATTCCAATACATATCCTAGCCTCCACTCCTCTTCATGAAGGTATTCACCATATACTTGATCAGTCCTTTGCCAATTTTTTTTGGGGTTCTTCTCAATATGGCAACCGAAAGCATTGGAAGTCTTGGAAGGATATTTGCAAACCTATACCTCAGGGAGGTCTGGGAATCATGTCTTTAAGGCACATGGAAATTGCTCTTCGGGCTAAAATGCTCTGGCATGCATTGTTCTCTGATTCACTATGGGATGAATTCTTTAGATCTAAATACATTAGAGGTAACCATATCAGCCTTGTAAGCTTCAAAGAAATGCAAGGTTTTGCAAGAAAAAGTTGGCTGCGTGCCAAAAACCTTATCTTTCAGAATCAGAGATTTATTATTGGTAATGGCCAGACTACTAATTTCTGGAAGGACATATGGATTGGGGACATGAGTTTGGAGTCTATGCTTCCTTTAAATTCTATCACTGACAACAAAGCCACTGTTCGGGAAATTCTCACTTCTCCAACTCCGGAGGTTGTTAGTTGTATTGATGCCTTTATTCCTAGTTATATAAAAAGGGCCCAATTTTTTACCAAGTTATCTCAATTCTCGGACAAAGCTGTATGGTCTCCTTCCTCAAGTGGCAATTGTACAGTATCTTCAACTTACAACTATTTTTTTAGCACACAACAGTTGGAAACTCATTCTTTCTAGAGGCATATCTGGTCCCAATGGATCCCTACAAGAATTTCAGTTTTCCTCTGGAATATTATCCATAACTGCTTGCCGTCGGATCTGAACATCAAGTGCTCGGGCATCCTTTTTGTTCCAAGTGCATATGCTGCAAGGATAGTCAGGAGGAAGATATTAATCACTTGGTTGCTAATAGTGAGCTGGCCATTTATGTATGGTCCTATTTTAACTCCAAAGGCCTTCCTATTTCTGGAAATACAGCAAAGGGGATTATTATTCATACTATCCTATCAGTGAAAGGAAACACTCTCTTCGGTCTGTTTTCCTTTGGTATCATTGCTTATGGCTTGTGGGAGATCTGGGCTGCCAAGAATGCAGTTTATCATGAAAATAAAAGTATCAACCCGAGATGTCTGATTCATAAAATAATTGTTCAAGTTAAACAGTCCATTAGCCTTGCTGATCTACAGGAACCTAATTACGACAGGAGGAAGATCTTAGCTTCTTTTGATATTTCTGCTCAATCTAATAAAAATCCGACTGTGGTACTGGTTAAATGGCTGTGTCCTCCATGGCCTCACTTAAAGTTTAACACCGATGGAGCCTCCAAATATGCAGGTGAATCGGGAGGTGGTGGTATTGTCCGGGATGCTTATGGTACATCTCTTCTTGCCTTCTCCCATTACTATGCTTAGGGCAATAGCATTATAGCTGAAGCTAGGGCACTTATGGATGGCCTGAGATATCTAAAGGCTATTACATCTCAGCCGGCGTTTATTGAGTGTGATTCCCAAATTCTTGTACAAATAGTCAGCCGGAAGATCCCGTGCCCGTGGAGAATTACTGCCTATGTCAGAGAAATATGGATTTTACTATCCATCAATGACTCTATTACTCACATTTTTCATGAGGCTAATAAGGTGGCTGATTCTTTGGCTAACATTGCGTGCTCTATGAAATGTAATTCATTTTTTCTTTCGCAGCAACAACTTCCCAAGTATATTAAAGGGGTTGCTCGCATGGATAAGCTAGGTAGGCCTAGCATCCATCTGATGTAATATTCTTGTATTCTTTGATCTCAATAAAATTTACCTCCTAGTAGTGTAATGGTGGAGTGGCTTTCTCTCTACCTCTGGTGGAGGGTGCACTCTCCTATTGCACCTAGGTAGGGTTTTTTTTTTAAAAAAAAAAAGAGAGAGTAGTCCTCCCGAGAGTGGAGGTGGTGCCCTTGACCGCGTAGTCTGGGCTATGGCCTTCGTCAGCGAGGATGGGCCTGCACGACAGAGGTGTTGTAGTTCCTTTCCCTGTAGCGTAGTCATGGTTTCTCCGTTGGTTTGGTGGTCCCAACAGTGAGGTCGAGGTTTTACTTTCTGTTACTCGTAGGAGTAGTTAGAGAGCTCTGTTCCCATCGCCGTCAACTGCTACTGTCATTGTTGTTGTTCTTACTGTTATCACTGTTGTTTACTGCCGTTGTTTGTGATGGGATCCACGGGACCCCTATTGAGTCAATGAGATGAGGCTCACCCCCCCCCCTTTTTTTTTGAGGTGTAGCATTTCCTCCTCGAGGTTCGGAGGTGCAGCGCGGAGGTTCATAGTTGCCAGCTTGCCGGTGCCAGGGGCGTGCCCGACACTTGAGTATATTTCTTTCCCTATAGACTGTACTTAGTTGGATTGGACACTATAGTTAGATTTTTAATTAAAAATGTATCTTATTTCATGTTATTTAAAACAATTAATTATATAGTTGTTTCCTGTATTATTTTAAATTTTAATATACCTCCACACACCTAAATAACTCTTCCGAGCCTTCCAGCTAATGGGTGGCGGGTCAGGATTCGAATGGTATCGAGTAAATCCCGGTATTCGGATCTTGGGTCGTTACATAGACCTTGGTGGCCATTGAGTTGGCCACCTTTTGTTGGGTCAATCCAGACAGAACACCCCTCCGGGGTGTCGTTCCATGCCCCATTCACCTCACAACAAAGGGGAACAATGGGGAAACACTCCCCGGGGATTCATACCATCGGAAAATCACACTCAAAATATGAAACGATGCTCGGATCGATCGAAATCTGTCACTCGAACCCCGAGCATGTTTTTCCCAAAAATATGAAATAAACCCTCTCTCGGCCTCACCACGGCACGAAACTGTGGTGAAATGACAAAGGAGGGTGCAGAATCCATCCCGCTACCTTTCATGAAGCTTTACCATGTTGAAAACATCGGATCGTCGTGAAATCGCCGTTTTTCCAACGGCCGAATCCCCACTTCCGCTAATGGGCCACCGCGCCGCTCCACCCCCGTTTCTCTCTCCCATTCTCACCGCTCGCCGCCACCGTCGTCCCGCCGCCTCACCTCCGCATCGCCATCGGCCGCCCATAGGATGGAGGAGAGGGAGAGAGTAATGTGGGGGAGAGGGAGAGAATGAGGAGAGAGAAGGGGTGGGGGATTTTATATAGGATTGATTTTGGGATTTAAAATTTTTAAAAAATAGAAAATTGCTAAATTTTAACCCCATGATCTTTGAAAAACATGTAACTTACCCGTTACGTCATGGTGATCAAAAATAAATTATTATTTTATATTTGGGGATCCAAAGATACAATATTTAATAATTCAATTTTATTCCGAAAATATGATCTAAAACCCACATAAACACGATCCGAGATCCGCGGATATTACACACTTTGTTCTGCCTATCCCATCGTCTACTCACCTGTTAGGCGATGTCCTACCTACTTCTTATGCTTAACTCCCCGGTTAGGCGATATTCCGTCTAAATGCTTAGATTGCACCTCCTTTATTCTGCCTAACTCCCTCATAGTTGATCTTGTGCCTACTTCTCATTGCCTACTCACATGTTAGATAATACTTCGCCTATCTCTTGCGCCTACTTTTCTTTCATCTTGTCGCTTTTATCTGTGTCTTGTCCTTTGCTCTTCTAGTTAAACGATAGTTCGCCTACCATATGATTTTCTTTTCATCCTTGCCTATTGACTGCCTTGTCTTTAGGCTTCTAACAAATCCTTTGATTCTTTCAAAAAAAATTTCTTAAATTATGAAATATTTCTTCTGATTTATTCTTTATCTTTACCTGTTCGTCCACTTTATTTTCTTGAAATTATTATATCCATTATTCTTAGAACTTGTCTAATATTTACATGGGATCTTTGATCCACTTGACCTCAATGTCTAATAATTATGGGACTCGATTTGGTCCTAGGGAGAGCGCTCAAAAGTACTTGTGCCTGCGGGAGTGTAAATGATCAAGTGTGACACTGCACTAAATATAAGTGTGTTAGATTTAACTAAACAATTATATTCATATTACATGATTGATATTACTGTTTGACTTGTACTTGATATATTTGACCATTCACGGGTAATTACATGTTATATTATATGGCCAATTTTCTTGATATTTCTCACATGATATATGATTAATTATGTGCTTGATTTTCCCTTGAACTAACTACTTGTTCTTGACTCCTAGAATCCTAAAAGAAATTCAAGTTTTCTACTTGAGATTTATGTGGATATGATTTCCTGTTAAACTATGAACACATTAATTACTTAAAATCGTCTGACCATTGGGATGTAATTCCTACCGGATGAATTTTGCTTATTTAGGTTTGATTGCTATTTTTCTGGTGATTCTGAGTTAGAGACTTATTACGACGAGGAGGGATAAGAGTGAAGGAGTGCAATCGAGGTATTAGACTTAGAAATATTTTCTGTCTATTATTTAGTCCTAAGAGTCACTAATTATATAGTTATTTCTTGCATTATTTTAAATTTTAATGTACCTCCACACACCTAAATAACTCTTCTGAGCCTTCCAACTCGTGGGTGACAGGTCAGGATTCGAATGGTATCGAGTAAATCTCGATATCCAGATCTTGGGTCGTTACATAAACCTTGACGGCCATCGAGTTGGCCACCTTCTGTTGGGTGAATCCAGACAGAACACTCCTCCGGGGTGTCGTCCACGTCCCATTCACCTCACAACAAAGGGGAACAATGGGGAAACACTCTGCGGGGATTCATACCATCAGAAAACCACACTCAAATTATGAAACGACGCTCGGATCGATCGAAATCTGTCACTCAAACCTCGAGCATATTTTTCCCAAAAATATGAAATAAACTTTCTCTCGACCTCACCACGGCACGAAGCTATGGCGAAATGACAAAGGAGGGTGTAGAATCCATCCCCCTACCTTTCATGAAGCTTTACCGTGTTGAAAACATTGGATCATCGTGAAATCGTCATTTTTCCAGCGGCCGAATCCCGACTTCCGCTAATGGGCCACCGCGCTACTCCACCGCTGTTTCTCGCTCCCGTTCTCATCGCTTGCTACCACCGTCGCCCCGCCGCCTCGCCTCCACATCACCATCGCCGCCCAGAGGATAGAGGAGAGGGAGAGAGTAATGTGGGGGAGAGGGAGAGAATGAGGAGAGAGAGAAGGGGTGGGGGATTTTATATAGGGTTGATTTTAGGATTTAAAATTTTAAAAGAATAGAAAAATGTCAAATTTTAACCCCACGATCTTCGAAAAATATGTAACTCGCCCGTTACGTCATGGTGATCACAAATAAATTATTATTTCATATTTGGGGATCCAAAAATCCAATATTTAAAAATTCAATTTTATTCCAAAAATATGATCTGAAACCCACAGAAACACGATCCGAGATCCGCGGACATTACACACTTTGTTCTGCTTATCCCATCGCCTACTCACCTGTTAGGCGATGTCCTGCCTACTTCTTTTGCCTAACTCCCCTGTTAGGCGATATTATGCCTAAATGCTTAGGTTGCACCCCCTTTATTCCACCTAACTCCCTCATAGGTGATATTGTGCCTACTTCCCATTATCTACTCACATGTTAGGCGATACTTCGCCTATCTCTTACGCCTACTTTCCTTTCATCTTGTCGCTTGTGTCCGTGTGTCGTCGTTTACTCTTCTAGTTAAACGATATTTCGCCTATCATTCGATTTTCTTTTTATCCTTGCCTATTGACTGACTTGTTTTTAGGTTTCTAACAAATCCTTTGATTCTTCCATTTTTTTTCTTAAATTATGAAATATTCCTTCTAATTTATTCTTTATCTTTACTTGTTCGTCCACTTTATTTTCTTGAAATTCTCATATCTATTATTCTTAGAATTTATCTAATATCTACTTGGGATCTTTGATCCACTTGACCTCAATGTCTGACAATTATGGGACTCGATTTGGTCATAGGGAGAGCACTCGAAAGTACTTGTGCCTGCGAGAGTGTGAATGATCAAGTGTGACACTGCACTAAATATAAGTGCGCTGGATTTAACTAAATAATTATATTCATATTACATGATTGATATTACTACTTGGCTTGTACTTGATATATTTGACCATTCATGGGTAATTTTTATATGGCCAATTTTCTTGATATTTCTCACATGGTATATGATTCATTCTGTGCATGATTTTCCCTTGACTCCTAGAATCCCAAGGGCGCCTTTGAAATCGGAATAGGTTAAGTAAATCGGGGAGAGAGAAATATGGACCCCACCCACATCTCTCACACTCATCGGCGCTTACCCGGGGTCAGATGGCGTATTCGCGCCCAGGGGCTCGAATACGTCATCCTACCCCGACGTCAAAAGCGCCCTAAAAGAAATTCGGGTTTTCTATTTGAGATTTATGCAGACATGATTTCCTGTTAAACTATGAACGCATTAATTATTTAAAATCGTCTTATCATTGGGATGTAATTACTACCCGATGAATTTTGCTCATTTAGGTTTGATTGTTATTTTTCAGGTGATTTTGAGTTAGAGATTTATTACGACGAGAAGAGATAAGAGTGAAGGAGTGCAAGCGAGCTATTAGACTTGGAAGTATTTTCTATCTGTTATTTAGTCCTCATAGTCAATGATGTACGGAGACGTGGAACCATGCAGTGTGACTTTTCAAAGGTCGACGGAAAATGTTAGAGTTTCATAGTTTAATAAAAAGAATTTGATTAATTTTGTTATATCGTAACTGTTTAAAAATTGGTTATTTTGTAACGACGATTTTATTTTACTAGTCATTCTAGTCTTGATTAATGAATATTTTTCTCATTATCGTAGGTCACCGTCAAGACGTGACAGGTTTAGATGTAAAAAGTTAGAATTTCATAGTTTAATAAAAAGAACTCGACTAATTCTGTTATATCATAACTGTTTAAAAATTGATTATTTTGTAAAGACGATTTTACTTTACTAGTCATTGTAGTCTTGATTAATGAATAATTTTTCTCATTATCAAAGGCCGCTGTCATGACGTGACAGGTATAGATGTAAAAATTCCTAATTTTTTTGGACGCCACAACTTGAGTGAAAGCGCTCCGTACCCTACTCTACCAGGAGGTGGTGTGTGATCCGTAAGGTTGGTGTTCCTATTTGACACGACATCACGTTGGCAGCTGTTATTATTTTAACCGGTGATCCACGGTCACTGCTGGCGGCTCATCACCCGCAGGGGATGCCAAGTGGGAGAGGACAGCGTTGCGCTGCGTTTCGATACGTATTCCGAATCTTGCCATCCTGGCGGCTCATCACGCACAGGGGATGCCCGACGGCTGTGGTCGGCTAATCCTAGTCTATCCTACAAGAGGGGAGGGACGAGAGGGGCCCCCTGTGGCGACTAGAAGGCCGGCGGCCTTATCCACTTCAGGAGGATAATGTTAGTTTATGGCCCTTCAAGAAGGGAGAGCCGGGAATGCGGGCGACATCCCCATGTGATAACTTGACACTCACAAATCGTGTCCTCACTCCTTCGCCAAAGGCTCGAGGCCTACCCCTAGTGGATATCGTAGCTTTGGGTTTTTTAAATTATGTTTAAGAGTGCACACTTAAAAATGTCATAATATTTTAATTATTTTAATTATTAATTTTTATATTATTTTGACATATGCGAGGATGATGTACGGCATGTGAAAAATTATCTCCTGTCCTTATTTTAGCTTCTTTTATATAATCTACTTGGCATGCAGTCGTCCGTTTTCTCTTCTCGCTCTACCAAAGACATTTGAGAGACACGAAGATATAAATCCGGTCATATCAGTACAAAACACAACCTATTTACATAGATACATTTGAGTTGAACCTTTTAACTTAAACTTTCATTTAAATCAACTCAAATGACTCTGATTCAGATGGTAACCTCACGATGTGCTTCATACTTTTATCTCATGATGGTCAACTCAAAGAAGATGCTACCTAATTCAAGTTTGTTTAATTAAATTTCAGCGAGACCTGTTATAGGTGGGTTTCAAGTCAGAGAGATAAATTCAATTTTAAGAATCTTTGTTATTGGCCAAAATTCACTCGTAGATGTTGTTTGTTTCGATGTAATACTCCGATTTTAGAATCGATGTGGGAACGTCTCGGGTTTTCATGTCTAAGTTATCGGAGTTCGGATTAAGTTTGGATACTTGTTTAAGAGTCAATCAGGTCGTGGGACTCCATTAGAGGCCTTAATAAATGATTTGGGAGCGAAACTTGGTGCTCTCCAACTTTGAGGAGCATAGCAAGTCTATAGAGCTCCGAGCGATGATTTCATAGAATGGTCGTAAAAGTGAATCAAAATTCGGTGTGTGAAGTTATAGGCTTTAGAGTGGAGGTTGCACGGAAAGTGTAAATGTGTCGAGGGTGGTTGTCGCGTTCTGGGTAGCTTGCCTGATTGAGGGATGTTTGAATTAGATTTACACCTGGCTGGGTTGACACAATTTAGATGAAGGCAACGAGCTAAGGTGTCGCGATTCAATTTGAATTTTAGTCAAATCCATTTAAGTCTTGGCGAGTAGTGCTATCTTGTTAAGGATTCACGATGGGGAGGTGCGTTGCATTTCGGGTATAGGCAATGGAAAAGCATGTCGCATTTTAGATATTTGGCTGGCGCGTAGTACGGCTAGCCTTTTATCCTCTCAAGAAGGAGTGGGGCGACCGATGCCGCCCACCCATGTCCATCCGATGTGAGGGGGGGTTAAAAGGGGAGGCCCTCTCCTGACTCCCCTCTCTCTTAGGGGCCGTTTGGTATCGGGTTAGAGCGGGGATATCCCCGCTCTAATCTCATTCTACGTTTGGTATGGTTAAAACGGGCGAGGATAAGTTGGGTTAAGGGAAACAAGGTTAACCCCGATTTTGGGGTTAGAAACGGGGATAAGTTATTCCAACCTTTTATTGGAATGACTTGTCCCCATTTTTCTAACCACATTTCACCTCTTGTGTACTAAACGTACATGAGAATAAGACTAGACATAAATTATCCTAGAATGACTTACACCTATTCTTCTCAACTTTTATCTCGATACCAAACATCACCTTAGTCTCTTCTCTCCCTCTCACCCTCTTCTCCCTCTCGATCTCACCCTCCTCCTCCACCTCTCTTCCTCTCCTCCTTCCACTGATAGCCGATGGCGGCTAGGCGGTGGCAATGGTCTTGGTGGTAGTAGTAAATTCCAACAAGGGTGGCAACGGTTGGTTCTACCGAGACGTTGTGACAAGAAGGAGGTGGCCAATCTACATGAAGATCCCAATGGGTGGTGCCATCCGTCAAAGGTAGGGTGACAACCCTACCTATTTTTGAGAGTAGAATCGGATTTCCTTTGAATTTGAGGGGTTTCTCCATGTCAGAGTTTGTGAGGCTCGCCATTCCCTTCTTGCTTCTTCTTCTTGTTCATTCCTTTTGGTTTAGATTAGACCCCTTCCCTAGTGAGTCTTATGACCCACTTTATCCATTCCATCTTGTTAGGGAAGTCCATTATCGCTCCCCTTCCCCACACGCTAGTCCACCTACACTCCACAAGGAGTCCGTTCATTGGGGAAAGGAAGAAGGAAACTTTGGATCTCCTAGCCCTCCCAAGTCTCCCAAATCTAATAGGCAGCCGCATGCTAGGGGCATATTAGGATGTCTAGGAGTTCCCCATTCCGTCAACCATCGATTGCATCTAGTGTATGCATGGCACATATTCGGATGCCCTGGTCCACCATGGCATGTGTATGGGTCGGACTAACAGTAGGTTTGTTTAGGGTCGTGTGTGAGTCTTTATTTCGTACCGTTTGTCTGTCGAGTGCATAGTGAGTCTACATACATCGAGTCGAGTCGGTCTGATGTCAGCTCGCGATGTTAGTCCCTTTCGAGTGTGAGACAAGTCGGGTCTAATGCGTACGTTGTAGACTTGCTGGAATTTGGGATTTGC
Source organism: Amorphophallus konjac (assembly GCA_022559845.1). Lineage (NCBI taxonomy): Eukaryota > Viridiplantae > Streptophyta > Magnoliopsida > Alismatales > Araceae > Amorphophallus > Amorphophallus konjac. The sequence continues at coordinate 98,257,794 of CM040121.1, forward strand.
TCTACCTCAACATATCGGATCTAGTCACATAAAGAAACTCAGCGGTGATTCCTAGTGAGTCTTCGAGCCGCCTCCTCCCCTTTGAGAGTGACCCCACCCCGGAGTGTCAACCTCTAGCCTCATTCCCACAGCAGCGTGATCATATCGAATATATACGGGATGAGCAGGTGACGAATACTTGGAGTGGAGCGTACTCCGCGCTTCCAGGTTCAGTGACAGATCCGCAGGAGACACGAGCAGCGCACCCCTTACTCGACGGGGTCGAGTTCTTCCCACCCGGGGAGAATTGATGGGAATCAACTCTGAGCACGTACATTTTATTTTTATATGTATGTCCTTTGGTTTGTATTTATACCCTTGGCTAATTGGTTTTGTAAATTGTAAAGCATTATAAGCCAAAGGGTTAGTCTTTAAAATTTTTGGGTTTCTATGTAATATGCCAGTGGGTCTAGAAGGGTCCCCCACCCTCTTTCCCATTGGTCCACCTAGGTCCTAGGGCCCATGTGGGGCTGGTTCAAAGTCCAAGGTTGGACTTGGACCAAGGGGGGACAAAGGATAAGAAAATTTAAAATGGAATCCCCTTAAGTCAAGGGGGCGCCCCCCTTATATACTATTATATTTCATGTGTCTTTTTTTATTAAGGGTCATTTGACCACATGGGGGATTAATGTATTATACCCCATTTATCCCACCCTAACCCTAGATGTAGGGATAGTTTAGGTCATTTTTACTTTTCTATATAATCCATGTAATTTCTATTTGATAGAATTAATGTGAGAAAATTTCAGAAATTGCCAAGAGCAGCCCAAGGGCACCCCTCTCTCTCTCCCACCCCCTTGCAGATGGATTTCTGCGAATTTCTTGAGGTGTGAAGCCTCCTCCCCTCCCCCTCTCTGAGTGTGAAGCTCAGCACCGCCGCCGCCGCCATCGCCGTCGCGTCGAAATTCTATCCACATCAGGACAGAAGGTTGAAGTCTGATTTTTATCTCCACATCAGGAAATCTGATCGAGCTGAAATTTTGAGTGTTTGTTCTTCTTGTTATCACCAGTCTCCATTTTAAATTTCGTGCCAATCCGAGGTCATTTGCTATTTTTCCCGTAATTTTAGTTCCACCCCTAACAGTCTGCCAATTTGCAGATCTGCAGGGATAGGAGTCTGTTCTTCTATTTTTCTCGCCCCCTTATACATCTCCATAAATCCCCAAAAAATCATACGTGTTCCTCACTTACGCCCCTTCCACCCATAATTTTTCGGGAGTCTAGATCCATTATTTTCCTATTGGTCAAAATTCGTCTTCAGGCAGTTCTTGTTCTTCCCTGTGTGTCTGTAAATCCAAGCCAAAAGAAAACTACAACTCACAGTTGTTTTCATTTCTAATCCGTCTACTAGATGGATCTGAAATTATTATATGTTGTAGTCCTTTGAGTCCTATATCCATCGGTACCAATTTTGCGTCGATCCGACACCGGATCTGGCCGCAGAAATTCTTTTCGTGGAGGTGCGCAGTTCAGATTATGGACATGCCAACAAATCAGTCCGCCGATAAATCCTGGTAAAATACGTCGGGATACCTTCGGCGACCGCCGCACCCGGAGATCACTCGGCAACCCATCAGCAGCGTCCCAGCAAGCCGCCGCAGCAAGGAGACGCCCGAGCACCGCCGCCCCAGTAGCCGGACCCGCCTGCTGTCCCGCGAGACCCGCAGAACCGAGCCGAACCCGCAGTTCGTCTCCTGCCCGGGAGCGTTCCAAATTGCTGCCCATCAACCCAAGCTTGGTATTCCAAGGTTATTTTTGTCGCCCTTTACTTCCCTGCGTGGAGTGGGCCACAAAATTACTACTGTAATAATTTAATTACTGTGTACCGGGAGTACGAGTCTTGGCCGGTTCCCCACGTCCGGAGCGTGGAGGTAAATTCGCCACCCTCCTCTTTTGGCATTTGCTTTACTCGTATGTTTTTGAATGCCGCTGCTAAAGTGATAGGACCGTAGCTCGTTATATCAATTTTATCACCGCTGCGAGAGTGAGTGAGTGAACCCGTCCCGTGACTCGAGCCGAGTACACGCGGAAAAGCCGATACCCGAGGCTCATTACCGATTTCTCAACCGCGCACGATCCCGCGTTTCCCTCGCTTAGGGACGTCCGCGAGCTAGAGTCCCAGGTTCGCGTCCCGTCCCGCATTAAATTGGTATCAGAGCGGAAGGTTGAGTCTAGGGTAGTCATTGTTTAAAACAAAAAAAAGAGTCTAAGTCTAAGTCGGTCCAATGTTGCATTTGCATTCCTTTATTCGGTATATCAAAAGGTGTTGCCCGAACGTTAGGTTACGCCTATCGAGAAGGTCGCACATTTGCGAGAGAGGATCTTCGGATCCCGTAACTCCTCCAAGTACCGGATATGGGTTGAGTCTATATTGGTAGTTGAGTCCGCATTTTACCCTTTTCACCATTTAGAGTCGTGTCTAGGTGCTTGCATTAGTCTTGCATAAAAGTTTTGCATAAAAAAATAAAAAAATACAAAAAGTGCTCCAATGCATGCCCACTCCTAGGGGAACCAATTCCCATCTTATGTGCAACTATGGCCAACCCATGTACCCCGATCAGACCCGTCCAAGACAACAAGTCCGTGTCTGAGTACATTCGAGAGTATGATAAGTATCGGTTGGAATATGGAGTTGGAGAGGAGAGCACCACGACCGCTTTTCAGTTTCGGAGAGGTTTGCGGCTTCACTTCCAGTTTGAATGTCTTTACCGCGACGCGTTCACTCTGGCGCCGTCTTATCTGGTCGCTCTAGAGGTTGAGTCTTTCGAGGTAAGGTTTGATGCCGCCGTTCGACGAGCATCTACCTCTCAGCCGAGTCCCGAGCCAGTCCGACAGCCTACTCCACGGCGTCCCCCACCTCAGTCAGGAAACCCATCCCCTAGAGCTTTATTGCCATCTATGTCCGATCTTTATTCGGAGTCACTTCATTTGGAGCCACCTCAGCCCGAGCCACCCGTGTTTCTAATAGGAAAGCTATTCATCGCCGAGCCACTATTTAGTTGGCTCAAGATCGGCTTGGTCCTTAGTCCACCTTCCTATCCATCCATAGACACTACACTACCATTAGTGCCGGTCAACTCATTCCATACCACATTCCGATCTAGTCACCATGTTGATACATTGGATGACCTTACTAAGGGTTTAGACTGGCAATGGAAGTTGACGCACTTATTGGCCCGAGGCTTCGACCAACCCAATAGTCGTAGCTTCACCCATCCGGCCTTAAGGTCCATTACCTCCGTGTGCACCGTGGGTCATGTCACCACGGAGGTTCTTTTATTCCTACCCATGCCGGCCGAGCCAAACTTCATTCCCTTTACCCCGAGGGAGGAACCATACCTTCTATATGAGATCACCGTCCCCTATACCCTAGTGCATGAAGGTGACCACCTACACCTTCAAGAACTTCCGACATGGGACCGTAACATGTGGGAACCCAGCTCGAGGGGTCACACTTTCTTTGATCCCTTCGACTTCTTCCCTAGTGAGCCTTATGACCCACTTTACCCATTCCATCTTGTTAGGGAAGTCCATTATCGCTCCCCTTCCCCACATGCTAGTCCACCTACACTCCACAAGGCGTCCGTTCATTGGGGAAAGGAAGAAGGAAACTTTGGATCTCCTAGCCCTCCCAAGTCTCCCAAATCCAATAGGCAGCCGCATGCTAGGGGCATATTAGGATGTCTAGGAGTTCCCCATTCCGTCAACCATCGATTGCATCTAGTGTATGCATGGCACACATTCGGATGCCCTGGTCCACCATGGCATGTGTATGGGTCGGACTAACAGTAGGTTTGTTTAGGGTCGTGTGTGAGTCTTTATTTCGTACCGTTTGTCTGTCGAGTGCATAGTGAGTCTACATACATCGAGTCGAGTCGGTCTGATGTCAGCTCGCGATGTTAGTCCCTTTCGAGTGTGAGACAAGTCGGGTCTAATGCGTACGTTGTAGACTTGCTGGAATTTGGGATTTGCTCTACCTCAACATATCGGATCTAGTCACATAAAGGAACTCAGCGGTGATTCCTAGTGAGTCTTCGAGCCGCCTCCTCCCCTTTGAGAGTGACCCCACCCCGGAGTGTCAACCTCTAGCCTCATTCCCACAGCAGCGTGATCATATCGAATATATACGGGATGAGCAGGTGACGAATACTTGGAGTGGAGCGTACTCCGCGCTTCCAGGTTCAGTGACGGATCCGCATGAGACACGAGCAGCCGCATCCCTTACTCGACGGGGTCAAGTTCTTCCCACCAAGAGAGAATTGATGGGAATCAACTCTGAGCACGTACATTTTATTTTTATATTTATGTCATTTTGTTTGTATTTATACCCTTGGCTAATTGGGTTTACAAATTGTAAAGCATTATAAGCCAAATGGTTAGTCTTTAAAGTCTTTGGGTTTCTATATAATATGCCAGTGGGTCCAACATAGGGATGTCAAAAATACCCGCAAACTCGATTACCCGCATTACCCGACCCGTGATGGGTCGGGTAATACCCGAATAAACGGATATGGATTCGGGTTCGGATACGTTTAAAATACCCATTTCATATTCGGATAGGGTATGAATTTAGTGCACCCAAACCCGTACCCGATCCGAACCCGCTCTTATTAACTTATTGTGCATGTTAGGCCTATGATTTTGACATGAACCCAATCCGTTGCCCGTCTTGTTGAGTTTGTGAGTTTAGACTTTTTGTTAAAATTATAAGGTCGTTTTTATAAAACATAAAAATTACTTTAGACAGGAAAGAATTGACCGGATTTCTTTTTTTCTAATTCTCATAAATCTCACATTTCTTTGGATGTGAACGTAGACTCATGCTTTATGGACGGATACGGATATCCGCAGATATATCCATACCCGTGACGGATATACCCATATCCATACCCGCGAAAATAATAGGGTACTATCCGGGTATGGTATTAGTAAAATTTTCACGGATAGGGTATGGTATTGGTCTACATGAGCCGAACCCGATCCATTGACATCCCCAGTCCAGCAGAGTCCCCCATCCTCTTTCCCATTGGTCCACCTAGGTCCTAGGGCCCATGTAGGGCTGGTTCAAAGTCCAAGGTTGGACTTGGACCAAGGGGGGACAAAGGATAAGAAAATTTAAAATGGAATCCCCTTAAGTCAAGGGGGCGCCCCCCTTATATACTATTATATTTCATGTGTCTTTTTTTATTAAGGGTCATTTGACCACATGGGGGATTAATGTATTATACCCCATTTACCCCTCCCTAACCCTAGATCTAGGGATAGTTTAGGTCATTTTTACTTTTCTATATAATCCATGTAATTTCCATTTGATAGAATTAATATGAGAAAATTTCAGAAATTGCCAAGAGCAGCCCAAGGGCGCCCCTCTCTCTCTCCCACCCCCTTGTAGATGGATTTCTACAAATTTCTTGAGGTGTGAAGCCTCCTCCCCTCCCCCTTTATGAGTGTGAAGCTCAGCACCGTCGTCGCCGCCGCCATCGAGCCGTCGTCGCACCGCCACCGCCGCCGCGTTGGAATTCTATCCACATCAGGATAGAAGGTTGAAGCCCGATTTTTATCTCCACATTAGGAGATTTGACCGAGGTGCAATTTTTAGTGTTTGTTCTTCTTGTTATCCCCAGTCTCCATTTTAAATTTTGTGCCAATCCAAGGTCATTTGCTATTTTTCCCGTAATTTTAGTTCCACCCTTGACAGTCTGCCAGTTTACAGATCTGCAGAATAGGAGTATGTTCTTCTATTTTTTCGCCCCCTTATACATCTCCATAAATCCTCAAAAAATCATACGTGTTCCTCACTTACGCCCCTTCCACCCATAATTTTTCTGGAGTCTAGATCCATTATTTTCCTGTTGGTCAAAATTCATCTTTAGGCAGTTCTTGTTCTTCCCTGTGTGTCTGTAAATCCAAGCCAAAAGGAAACTACAACCCACAGTCGTTTTCATTTCTAATCCATCGACTAGATGGATCTAAAATAATTATATGATGTAACCCTTTGAGTCCTCTATCCATCGGTAGCAATTTTGCGTCGATCCGACACCGGATCTGGCCGCAGAAATTCTTTTCGTGGAGGCGTGCAGTTCAGATCCTTGGACAAGCCAGCAAATCCGTCCACCGGTAAATCTGGTAAAATACGCCGAGATACCTTCGGCGACCGCCGCTCCCGGAGATCACTCGGCAACCCATCAGCAGCGTCCCAGCAAGCCACCGCAGCAAGGAGACGCCGGGGCACCGCCGCCCCAGCAGTCGGACCCGCCTGCTGTCCCGCAGGACCCGTAGAACCGAGCCGAACCCGCAGTTCATCTCCAGACCGGGAGCGTTCCAAATTGCTGCCCGTCAACCCAAGCTTGGTATTCCCGGGTTATTTTTGTCGCCCTTTACCTCCCTGCGTGGAGTGGGCCATAAAATTACTGCTGTAATAATTTAATTACTGTGTACCGGGAGTACGAGTCTTGGCCGGGATCGCCTTCCCCACGCCCGGAACGTGGAGGTAAACTCACCACCCTCCTCTTTTGGCATTTGCTTTACTCATATATTTTTGAATGCCGCTGCTAGAGTGATAGGACCGTAGCTCATTATATTAATTTTATCACTGTTGCGAGAGTAAGTGAGTGAACCCGTCCCGTGACTCGAGCCGAGTACACGCGGAAAAGTCGATACCCGAGGCTCATTGCCGATTTCTCAATCGCGCACGATCTCGCGTTTCCCTTGCTTAGGGACGTCCGCGAGCTAAAGTCCCAGGTTCGCGTCCCGTCCCGCATCAGGCATGATCGGTTCCAAGTCAATTCCTGTAGTACCCTTGTATAGAAGAGCTTGAATCTGAGCTAGGGGTAAAATCAACCGGGGCAATGGTCTGGAAGAGATGGCCAATTGTGTGCACATATGGTTAGGGTTGCAAACATCATGGCGGGAGTGTGTAAAGTCACAGACCCCAGCTCCTCCTATTGTTTCTCACTTGTTGCACTCTATTTAGTTCTAGAGCTTTGTAGAGCTAGACCAGGTGTCAGACTGTAGTTAAGTTTGATTGCAGAGATAGTGTGTTAGAGAGAGTGTTGTCCTCACTTACCACAAACTATGGCGGGCAAAGGTGGACCAGGCGTGAAGTTGCAATTAGGTAGTAAGACGTTAGTGTGAGCATCCAATTGTGTGGCTAGTGGGAGTGCTTCATGTCATGAGAGGCTAGGGTGGGGTAGGACCGAGTGTTTGTGCAGGGCAGTGTAGTGTGACTGAACTCGAGTCCCTGGCCCCAATTTGTGGCTTTACCTAGTATGATGTATGCCGTGCGACTTGGTTTCCTTTTGCCACTTTGGTGGGTTCTAACTTTCCATAGGACTGTGTAAATGGTTTGACAATGTGTACTTCGTAACATGTTTTCTTTATTACTTTAAGTTATATGTATTATTATCTTGCTAATTGTAGTTTCCTTTTATCGTATTGTTATTATTGCTGTTACTCATTTTTCGTGCGTTGGGTGGACTCCAAAGAGCGCCGTTGAGTCGATGACTTGTGAGGTTCACCCCTACATTTTTCAAGTGAGGACTCCTAGTAGCAGTCACATTCTTGCTCGAAGGGGTACATCGTGGGAATCAAGTGTAGCCCTTGTTGTTAGTGTTGGTGTGCTACAAGCCAATTTCGAGTCGGGTAGGCCCAATAGTTGTACGATCTTGTTCATTAATAAAGTGGTGTTTGAGCGTAAATATGCGATTGTGTTACTTTACGTTGTCCCTAGGATATGTGGTTGTAAAGTCAGCTCGAGATTGGATCTCGAACATGAGACTTACTTTACATGAACACATACCTTAAACTGTTCCTGGTTGGAGGGTAATCACTCGGGGACTTTGATTACCTATTAAACCAGTACACATGATGTGTCAGTGACCAGTCTCATGGTCATTGGTGCGGGGCACCAACACATATGTGTAGGTGTATGTCCTTGGAGGATGTGCACTGAACTGATCCGCTATTGGATCTTCAGATGGTTGATTATACCTAATGTCAACTGAAGATCCAACGGTCACAGTAGCATCGTTGGTCCTTTGACCTGTGACATTGATCAGATCTTACACGAGGACTGGAATGGTTTAATTATTTAGCTAAGTGACTTTAACCATAAGTCATGAGTTGCCGAGTCATTAACCACTCCAGAATACGTGTGAAGATCATCAATGGTCAAGAGGGGATCGCTCACTGTCGGGTATATATCAGACAGTTAATGGGTCATGGCATTGACGCTCCATTAAATCCCTGGCCAGGGTCGTGTGAGTTCGTTTAGAACGGACGTCATACACTTTAAGGAGGTCATAGTCAAATGGCACGATCATGGGGTTTGACAGAAACCATACCCTCGATCGTACCAGACTCATAGAAGGAGCGAGGGATTATATCGATGTGGTAACTGTGGACTTACAGGTACCAGACAGGCTGGTTTAAACCCGGCGTCCTCTAGGATCACGCGGATTTACTTGACCCAACGTGATCGAAGGTTCGGAATGAATTAAACTATTATTCGGCTCTTGTAGAAGCGAATAATACGTTTAATTTACTTCTAATTAGGAATTAGAAGTTAATGGACCTTAAACTAGAGTGACTGTGGGCCTAGAGGATCACACACATTAGATTCTTGGGTGACGGTTTATTATTATACAATTGTATGTATTAATTCTATTTAATTCCTTTTGGAAAGGAGTGTAAATGGAGCTTAACACATATGTATAATATGAGATAGGACATATATACAGTTTCGGTCTTTTGGAGCCCTTTTCTAATAAGCCTAAACTCTATATATATGGCACCTACGTGAGTTCATTCGAACTCTTAGCTTCTTCTTTCCTTCCCTTAAGCTAACCAAGTATTAAGCTTAAGGGAGAGGATTAGTCTCCCCCCTTTCTCCCTCTTGCTCTCTCTCTCTCTCCAAAAGGTGTTAGAGCCGGAGAAAGTTGTGCCGGGGAGGTACCGTCGCTGCGCAAGGGTCCGTGTGGATCTGCTCTAGAGGCCGTACAGCTGTGCGGCTCAGTTTCTCTGCATCGGACTTAGCGGACATCGTTGTTCCGCACAAGGTGAAACACGCAACCCGTAATTAAGGTATTAGAAACACCGATTAGAGCACAGATTAAGATTTCCACAACACCGGGATCGGACAAATGATTTTTTGTTATCCGCTGCGTAGCCCGTAGGTGCTGTGCGAAACCTAACAGTGGTATCAGAGCCAGGTTCGCGCTCTGGTCGGTGTTTTTATTGCCGTTTAGAATCATATTTGAAAGGGGTTTAAATGTTTCAATTGTTATTGCTAGAAGGGGATGTTGGACATCCCCGTTCTTCCAGGATGCTCGGCATCCTAGGAGCAAATTTTTTTTAAAAAAAAAAATATATGAGGCCGGTTTGGGCGCACTGCGCCCAGGGCGCACCCGCGTGGGCGGGCGCCGCCCACGCGGAACGCCCGCGTGGCGGGCGCCCGCAGGCGGCGCCCGCAACGGAGGGGCGGGCACCGCGTGGCGGGCCCGCGCGCGAGTCAGCGCCCGCAAGGCGGGAGCTGACCGCGTGGGGGACGCCTGCCGCGGGCGGGGTCCGCGCCCGCGCGCGTGGGCGCCGCCCATGCGCGCGTGCGGCGGGCTCCCCCCACCCGGCCGGTTTTTTTTTTAAAACAAAAAAAATTGCTTTAACCATTTTTTTAATTTATTAGTGCATATATTAATATATATATTAGATATATATATCAAAATGCACAGTAAATTAAATAAATTTTATATAGTAGGTTAATTGTGTTATCTCGATGGTAAATGTCAAAAGTTAATTTTTATTTAACCGTGTTGAATTTACCGAGGTGAGATAATTACTATTTACCTTGAGATAAAATAGTAATAATTGAAGTTACTTTAGTAAAATTTAAGTTTTTGAATTTTTAATTATTAGATAATTAGAAAATTCAAAATTTGAATTTTATTGAAGTTAAATGTAAAAAAATTCAATTATTTGAATTTTTAATTATTAGATAATTGTTAAATTCAAATTTTGAATTTTAGAAAATTACTAATTGAGGATAATTGTATTATTTTAAATTTATTTTCAAACAAAATTATTGGATAATTAGTTTGAATTTAAATTTAAATTATTGGCATGTTTAAATTTTGAATTTAAATTTGATTATTAGATAATTAAATTTAAATTTAAATTTAATTAATTATCTCAATTAGATGCCCCTGTAGAAAATGATGGTTCTTTACGTACGTTATTTTATTTACCTTGTATTGGCCTGCTTGTGTGTTTAATTTTAGTTAATCATGCTTTGATTTTTAAAATTAAACAAAGCTAGCCTGTTTTTGTTTGCACATCCCATTTTTTAAATTCAAAAGTAATGATTATTTTCAGACAATAACCCTTGATTGATTTTATTTGAATGGGTTGGCAAGTGATCATGGACTTGGATTAATGTAATTAATTGGGGTCTGCGAACCTCTTTTCTCTCTCTGTTGAAATTCTAAATGTACTTCTATCTTCCTCAATTGTTGTACTCGCCCTAAGGGCTGCTGGAATTTGAGTCACATGTAATTTAATTTTTCCGGCCTGCGTGCCGTGTAAAAGTTGTAATTAATGCGGCGTCGGAGTTTGAAAGCGCGGAGCACACCCGACGATGATGATCCAGCTGCTTCGGAAGCGGGCCGGATGTCTTAGTTACATTAGGGTTAAAGTCCATGATCACTTACGTTTAATTTTACATTGGATGCATTTATTTTGTGCAAACTATTAGGTACGGTAAATATATTGGATATATTTATATTACCACCTAGGGTGAGATTAAGATAAAATTGAATTCCCTCGCGCTTAAATTTTAGATCTGGTAAGCGTGGCTCTAGGAGTCGTCGTGGCCCTCCATCATTATGGAGTGAATGAACGTCTTCATTTCATGGATTTGTTGTGCTTTCCACAAGGTCCATGAGTTTGGGGGCGGGATTAAACTCCAAGGCTCGGCCTCAATGGGGTGAGGAATTGAACTCGGCCTTGTTGTGCTTTCCACAAGGGTCGGGTCATGAACTCATTGCTATGTAGTAATGATGGTTAGATCTAACCGAGAATATCCTTTGTTGTGCTTTCCACGAGGGGATGATTTCTCGAGGGCCGAATATCGGATATTGCATTAGATGCAAGTGCCTGTTGACTGCCCTTGAGATGGTGTATGGCTTGTTGTGCTTTCCACAAGGTCGTACATCAGTCTCGTTGGGATTCCGACCCACTAGGTTGATCTCATTGATCTCCCGTTCTATATACTGAGGGTTATATAGTTCGATCGAAAAATAGTGGGACTAACTAAGATAGAAAACCACATCTAAGTTAGAATTTGAACACATGCTAAGTTATCTTTTATTTCTTATCCATATTACAATGTCGTCGTCCAACCCCCTCCGTGGCATCTTGGATGCAAATCGCTTAACTGGACCGAACTACTCGGATTGGCTGCGTAACCTACGCATAGTCCTTACCGCCGAAAAGATTGCATACGTGTTGGACACGGTTCATTCTGAGCCAGCTCCTGATGCCGACGAGGGCGAGTTACTGGCTTATGCCAAGTGGTCTGAGGACTCCTCCCTTGCCCAATGTTACATGTTGGCCTCTATGGCTCCCGAGCTACAGAGGTAATTTGAAAAGATTGATTGTAGAAGTATACTTCTCAATCTACGCCAGCTCTTCGGGGAGCAAGGTAGGATTGAGAGGTATGACATCTCCAAAAGGCTTTTCAGGACACGGATGTCTGAGGGTTCATCAGTACAGGTCCATGTACTGAAAATGATGTAGTGGATTGAAAGACTCAATGCATTAGGGTTCAAGTTGGATCTTGAACTATGCATTGATCTTATACTCCAGTCATTGCCCGATTCATTTTCTTCCTTCATCATGAACTTTAACATGAACAAGATTGAACCAACTCTCCCAGAGCTGCTCAATATGTTAAAGAGTGTTGAAGGAACCATGCAGAAAGATAAGCCATCTTCGTCTGTAATGATTGTTGGCCGGGCCAACAAGAAAAGGAAGGCAACCCAAATATCCACCATAAGTAACAAAGGGAAGGGAAAGAAAAAGGCCACGGGTAAGCAGCTCGCCAAGGTTGACAAAGGGAAGGGCAAGAAGAATGAAAAGGAAGATAAATGTTTTCGATGCGGGGAAACTGGGCATTGAAAAAGGAATTGCAAGGCAATTCTAAATGAAGGTATTTTTGTCATAGACCTTAATTTGTCATATATGGAAACCACATCATGGGTATTGGATACTGGATGTGCATCTCATATCTGCAATTCTGTGCAGGTGCTGGCAAATAGAAGGCGATTGGGTAAAAAGGAGATTGAACTGAGGATGGGAAATGGAGCTTTGGTTTCTACCAAAGCTGTCGGGACTGCACACCTCAGTTTACCTTCAGGAGTCATTCTGGAGCTGAATGACTATTATTATGTTCCTAATATTATTAAGAACATTATTTCAATCTCTGACTTGTATAACATTGGATATACATTGACTTTTAATAGCACTGGGTACTCTATAATGAATAATGGTTTGATCATAGCCAATGGTTCATTAGTCAATGGTCTTTATGTATTAGATACACATTCTAATGTTGTGTAAATTTCCAATACGGATGAAGTGAATTCTGCATTTCTATGGCATTGCAGACTTGGTCATGTAGGTGAGAAAAGAGTCTCTCACTTATACTCAAATGGGTATTTGAATTCGTTCGAATACAAGCCATTTGATACCTGTGAGTCGTGTCTTATGGGGAAAATGACCAAGGCTCCTTTTGGTGGACATGGTGAGAGGGCTGTTGACCTTCTCGAACTCATACACTCGGATGTGTGTGGACCCATGTCCATAGAAGCAAAAGGAGGTTATATCTATTTCATTTCTTTTATTGATGACTTCTCTAGATATGGCTATATGTATTTAATGAGACATAAATCACAAGCCTTTGAGAAGTTTAAGGAATACAAAAATGAAGTAGAGAAATAGACTGGCAAAAGTATTAAGGCTCTTCGATCGGATCGAGGAGGTGAATACTTAAGCCATGAATTCACTTCTTATCTTAAAGACCATGGAATAGTTTCTCAGTGGACTCCACCGTATACACCACAGCATAATGGTGTATCCGAGAGGAGAAACAGGACCTTGTTAGACATGGTCCGATCTATGATGTCTATGTCAGGACTACCCTTGTCTCTCTGGGGCTATGCGTTAGAGACTGCGGCTTATTTATTGAATAGGATCTCAAGTAAATCAGTTCCTTCTATACCATATGAGATATGGAAGGGCAGGAAACCAAATTTTAATCACATTAAAATTTGGGGGTGTCCTGCTCATGTAAAGAAGAAGGAGAGTGATAAGCTTGAGTCGAGAACCGATAAGTGTAGGTTTGTGGGATATCCAAAGGAGACGTTTGGATATTATTTCTATCACCCTTCTGAGCAAAGGGTCTTAGTGGCCAAGAGAGCTATATTTCTGGAAAGAGAATATCTACTCCAGAAAAATAGTGGGAGCCAGATAGAATTGGACGAGGTCCAAGAACCACAACCCATAGACACAAACTCATTAGATGAGACTGTATCGGTTGATCCTATTCAAGATGAAACACTGACACTACGGAGATCTGGTAGACTACCGAGAGAACCTGAAAGATATGTTGGACATGTCTCAGAGGGGTCCTCTAAGGTATGTATCGATGAGGATGATGATCCTCAGTCGTACCAGGAGGTGATCCATAGTGTAGACTCCAAGAAATGGCAAGAGGCAATGGATTCAGAAATCCAGTCCATGTACACCAATAAAGTTTGGAACTTAGTTGATGTACCCGAAGGGAAGGTCCCTATCGATTGCAAATGGATTTTCAAAAGGAAAATCGGTGCAGATAGACAGGTTGACACATACAAGGCTAGACTAGTGGCGAAAGGATGTCGTCAAAGGCAAGGCATTGACTATGACGAGACGTTTTCGCCGGTAGCCATGGTTAAGTCAATCAGAATCCTACTTGCCATTGATGCATACCTGGATTATGAGATCTGACAAATGGATATGAAGACAGCTTTTCTTAATGGAAACCTGTCAGAAGAGGTGTACATGGTACAGCCTGAGGGATTCACCTCCAAGCCACATCCTAATAAGGTATGCAAACTTCAAAGGTCCATTTATGGATTAAAGCAGGCATCTAGAAGTTGGAACTTAAGATTTGACGAGGCTGTCAAATCTTTCAACTTCATTCGGAATGAAGATGAACCCTGTGTTTACAAGAAGGTCAGTGGGAGCTCAGTGACCTTCTTGGTCCTTTATGTTGATGACATCTTACTCATTGGGAATGATGTAGGGATGTTGACATCAACTAAGTCTTGGTTGTCCAAGACTTTCTCCATGAAGGATTTGGGAGAAGCATCCTATGTGCTGGGCATAATGATCTATCGAGATAGATCTAAAAGGATGCTAGGATTATCCCAATCTATGTACATAGACACTATCCTCAAAAGGTTTAGGATGAAAAATTACAGGAGAGGTCTCATTCCCATGAGACATGGAATTTGCCTATCCAAGGGGATGAGTTCTAAAACTTCTGAGAAGGTGGCACACATGAATAAGGTACCCTATGCTTCGGCGATAGGGTCAATCATGTATGCAATACTATGTACACGGCCTGATGTTGACAATGTTTTGAGTATTGTCAGTAGATATCAGGCAAATTCAGGCGAAGAGCACTGGAAGGTAGTAAAGGGTATCCTTAAGTACCTGCGAAGGGCTAAGGATCTTTTTCTGCTTTATGGAGGAGAGGACCTACAGCTTAGAGCTTACACAGATTCTAGTTTCCAGTCAGATTCAGATGACTGCAAATCCATGTCTGGATTTGTATTCATGTTGAATGGAGGGACAGTCAGTTGGAGAAGCTCCAAGCAAGACACGACTGCAGACTCGACGACGGAGGCAGAATATATTACTGCAGCAGAAGCTGCTAAAGAAGCCGTCTGGATGAAGAAATTCATCTTGGAACTTGGCGTAGTTCCCGAGATATCAGCTCCCATCCCATTATTTTGTGATAATAATGGGGCCATCGCCCAGGCGAAGGAACTGAGATCTCACCAAAGGTCAAAGCATATTCCCAGGCGCTTTCACCTTATTCGGGAGATTGTTGATCGTGGAGATGTGATGGTAGAGCGTGTACCGTCAGAAAACAACATAGCAGATCCACTGACTAAGCTTTTGACACAGACTGTATTTGAGCGTCATCGGGATAAGATGGGCCTCAAAGTTGTGGGCAATTGGCTGTAATTCAAGTGGGAGATTGTTAGTGTTGGTGTGCTACAGGTCAATTTCGGGTCGGGTAGGCCCAATAGTTGTACGATCTTGTTCATTAATAAAGTGGTGTTTGAGCGTAAATATGCGATTGTGTTACTTTACGTTGTCCCTAGGATATGTGGTTGTAAAGTCAGCTCGAGATTGGATCTCGAACATGATACTTACTTTACATGAACACATACCTTAAATTATTCCTGGTTAGAGGGTAATCACTCGGGGACTTTGATTACCTATTAAACCAGTACACATGATGTGTCAGTGACCAGTCTCATGGTCATTGGTGCGGGGCACCAACACATATGTGTAGGTGTATGTCCTTGGAGGATGTGCACTGAACTGATCCGCTATTGGATCTTCAGATGGTTGATTATACCTAATGTCAACTGAAGATCCAACGGTCACAGTAGCATCGTTGGTCCTTTGACCTGAGACATTGATCGGATCTTACACGAGGACTGGAATGGTTTAATTATTTAGCTAAGTGACTTTAACCATAAGTCATGAGTTGCCGAGTCATTAACCACTCCAGAATACGTGTGAAGATCATCAATGGTCAAGAGGGGATCGCTCACTGTCGGGTATATATCAGACAGTTAATGGGTCATGGCATTGACGCTCCGTTAAATCCCTGGTCAGGGTCGTGTGAGTTCGTTTAGAACGGACGTCATACACTTTAAGGAGGTCATAGTCAAATGGCACGATCATGGGGTTTGACAGAAATCATACCCTCGATCGTACCAGACTCATAGAAGGAGCGAGGGATTATATCGATGTGGTAACTGTGGACTTACAGGTACCAGACATGCTGGTTTAAACCCGGCGTCCTCTAGGATCACGCGGATTTGCTTGACCCAACGTGATCGAAGGTTCGGAATGAATTAAACTATTATTCGGCTCTTGTAGAAGCGAATAATACGTTTAATTTACTTCTAATTAGGAATTAGAAGTTAATGGGCCTTAAACTAGAGTGACTGTGGGCCTAGAGGATCACACACATTGGATTCTTGGGTGACGGTTTATTATTATACAATTGTATGTATTAATTCTATTTAATTCCTTTTGGAAAGGAGTGTAAATGGAGCTTAATACATATGTATAATATGAGATAGGACATATATACAGTTTCGGTCTTTTGGAGCCCTTTTCTAATAAGCCTAAACTCTATATATATGGCACCTACGTGAGTTCATTCGAACTCTTAGCTTCTTCTTTCCTTCCCTTAAGTTAACCAAGCATTAAGCTTAAGGGAGAGGATTAGTCTCCCCCCTTTCTCCCTCTTGCTCTCTCTCTCTCTCCAGAAGGTGTTAGAGCCGGGGAAAGTTGTGCCGGGGAGGTACCGTCGCTGCGCAAGGGTCCGTGTGGATCTGCTCTAGAGGCCGTACAGCTGTGTGGCTCGGTTTCTCTGCATCAGGCTTAGCGGACAGCGTTGTTCCGCGCAAGGTGAAACACGCAACCCGTAATTAGGGTATTAGAAACACCGATTAGAGTACAGATTAAGCTTTCCACAACACCGGGATCGGGCAAATGAATTTTTGTTATCCGCTGCGTAGCCCGTAGGTGCTGTGCAAAACCTAACACTTGTGTCTCCTAGCAACTGACTTTCTAGGGTCTACCTTGTGTAGTTGTCTTTCTTTTCTTGGCACTGACTATTTATGGACTATACTCACGACTGTGTAGAGGCTTAAAAAAGGGGCTCAAAAGATCCCATATTAGAAACTACAAAGATGGGCACGTGCTTATAAGCAAGACCTAAGTCTTCTCCTTTGAGAGTCCTTTTACCAACAAAAAAGGATAAAACCATAGCCGTCCCCGGGCGTAGCGGGGACAATACCTCAAAGGAGACACCCGAAATTTGTACGTCTTCATTGGCGCCGTCTGTGGGAACCTCGGCCCAATAAGTACAAAGCCCACCTTTACTGGGGGGCTAGTGTAGAGGCCTAAAAAGGGAGCTCAAAAGATCTCATATTAGAAACTACAAAGATGGGCATGTGTCTATAAGTAAAACCCAAATCTTCTCCTTTGAGGGCCCTTTTACCAGCAAAAAAGGACAAAACCGTAGCCGCCCCCGAGTGTAACGGAGATAATACCTCAAAGTAGACACCCCAAATTTATACGTCTTCAGACTATATTTATTTCGGTTGGATTACACTTATTTCGTTTCATTTATTATACATTCAATCCTTCATTTCTTACATTTATTGTATCCCTTATTAGTATCTCTAGACTAGATTTCAACCTTTTCGAGCTTCACGACGAGCACAGATCTCACATCATTATGGATATATTTTTTAAATTTCAAATTGTTAATATTTCATTTGGGTGTTCATAAATTAAAACAAGATATTCTACGATTTTTGAATCGATGTATTCTTTTATTTTTAAGTTGGAAGTATTTTATTTGGGTGCCAATAAATTAAAACAAGATATTTTGTTAATTTGTTACCATTTAAACTCTTTTTTTTATTTTGGTTTCTAATGTACATGTACCTTGAATCAAAACAAGACAATATTAGTGCCACGTCGGTCAATGTAATCTCATTTACCATTTTTTATGGGCAAACCAACAACTAAAAAATGATGTAAAATAAAATAATCGCATAATTTTACACTTTTTTAGGGTTTAGAGTTTTATGTTGAAACAAACAAGCCCCTAATCCATTCAGCTTCATAAAATTTTTAGATTTTAAAGCCCACGATATTTTAGCACGGAGTAATACTTGATGTGACTTAGAAAACCATTTTAACGTGTACGACGTCTACCTCCTCTAAACTTAGGGTAATATCTTCGAGCCATGTTAGGTTTGTCATTTTTTTAATAATAAAGAACCTCTTATTGCTTCTTGAGAGATATAGGAGAGAGATTGAGTTAAATAATCTGGATAAAGAACTGTCTTAGTCATCGAAAAATTTTAAGAACACTGAGTAGAGAGATCGAGTTAAATAATTTGGATTAAGAACTGTCTTAATCATCGAAAAATTTTAAGAACATTGGGTTAAATGATGGAATCTCCCCTTCATTGTCATGTGGGTCACCGTACTCGCCTCCTCTCCTCTGCTCTCCCCTCCTAATAAATGCTTCGCCAGTCACGTTGTAATGGGAGTGACGATGAAGGCGGCGCATTCCGGTGAAGGTGACAATATCATCCTTCAGTTTATTCTCTTCCCGGGCCAGCCCTATCCTCGACACCAAATCCCCTCGTACGAATTTATTTATTTGCGGATAAAGACGAAAAGAGACAGCAACGACCCTTTCGTGTACACCTCACCCGCCGTCATCACCGTCCTCTTCAAATCTAACGGTTCACATCCTCCGTCTCATCGTCTACGTTCACCCTTCCTACCCTAACCCCACTAACACAACCACTGCTGACCTCCTCCCCAACCAATAAGCGGCAACCAAGCGGGACGTCCTTACGTCATCTTGCTCTACGCGGCAGCTTCCCGTTGGCTTCTCGCTCAACAAACGCGTAACGAAATGGAAACTCATGAGGTGAGGTTGGACCCCTTCGGTTGCCACGTCATCGTCGGCTTCCTCCAACTCCCCTACAAAACCCCCGCCATTACCGAGCAGAAGCTTTCCGCTCTATGCGGGCCTTCTCATTACCTCCTCCTCTTCTCCTCCGCCTCCTCATCGTCTTCCTCCTTACCTTCTCCAGTTGGCCGGCGGCTGTTCTCGCTCTCCTCGCCGGCGTGGTGTTCTCCGTGGTGAGCCCAACGTCGTCGTCTGTGGCATTGACCCTCCGTGCACCTTGTGGATCTGTGCGCCGGAGTGTGGGGGCGGGCGGATGGGGAACGCGAGCGGGAAGGAGGAAGGCGAGATCGGGGACGGCGCCCCGGGAGGGAGGGCCGGCGGAGACGCGCCCGGCGGCGGCGATCTCGGGGATCTCAATGGTTCGGCGGAGTCGATAGGGAACACGCCGCCCGAGAGCCCCAGGCGGTCTCAGGCTCCTCTCGTATTTGCACCGCAGGTAGGGGTTGATCTGGCTTTTTGAGTCGTGGTAATGGCTGTAAATGTCACTTTTAGTTCGTTTTTGATGAGCTTGTTATCCTTTTCTTCGGTTGTTTTGATGCGTAAAGCCTGTTCTTGCTTAGTTTTTGCTGTTTGTGGCTATGCGGGTTGCTGGTTTTGGTATGTGATCCGGTTACCGCTTGTTTTGATCATCACTCCTGTTTCTTCGATCTCTGTTCTGTAATCTGCTGGTTATGGCATAGGTTTCTTCACACTCTGAGCCTTAACTTGAGCATTTTACTTAAAATGGCTGCAGTGCATGTGAGTTCTATCTGCCTTATCCATTAGTCTTCTTTTTAGGTACGTGCTTTTCTGCTTTATGCTTTCCTTCCCTGTCTCTAAGGAGACCTGGAATCTGGGAGGTTGTATTTTTTTGGGGGGAAGTGGGGTCTGGCCTCTGTGTCTAGCTATATTCTGGTTCTATTTATTTGGTGCCACCTTTGATAGAGTCTAATGGCAGTGGGTGACGGCAGGATGTTTGGTAGTGGGAGGGCTAATTTGGTCGCTTGACATATACTAGACGACGATATTCTTTAAAATGCAAGCCATAGAACGATATCCCACAAAGTATAAACCATGCTGTGCTCTCTTTGTACCTCTATTTTTCTTTTATGCTTTCTATTTGTACGTCTTCATCTGGCCGTAAGAACCTGCTTCAGACACATTATCGTGCATCTTAGAGAAAGAGATCACAGAAGATTGTGTATGATTAAACTATAAGGAGAATGAGGTCGTGGACATCTTGATATGAAATGAAACCTGTCTTCGTGTCTACTTATTCTGACTCTTTTCTCCCGGTCATGTGAGCCACAAAGTAAAGGACTAAAGATAGGCAAACTCTATGTGTAAGGAAGAGTAAGCGAATAACATCATAAGCAACCGATCAAGTCTACGTGTACAGTGTCAACAGGTTCTTGACTGCTCAAGGCCTATCCTCGTTTGTCTCAGGTAGGCGTGCATGCAGGAAGCACACGGCATTTGTAAAACAGTTCCTCATGATCTGACTGGGATCCCAGCCCAATAGGCAAGCACTAGTCTGGTGCTACGTTGTGCATATTTATGGCCCATATGGTACTGAATTAAAAATTAAATGCCATAAAGAAAAGTCAAAGCTCCATGGCCGAGAGAGAGAAACATCTGGTTAAATTATTCAAAAATTGTAATCATCAGGAAGACTTTAAAGTAATGCAAAAAACTGGAATCCGATTTTCATAATGTGTCGATGTTAGCAGTTCTTTTCGGAGAAATGTTTCATTGAAGTAAATTCCTATTATCAACCTTTTGGCAGTTTTAACATTAAGCTTCTACAGAAACATGCCACTTAACATCTAATGTCAATGCATTGAAATCTGTGCTTGCGATCTAACATTTATGGGCTAGTTTCTCATGTCCATCCTATTTCTGGAAAGTTCCGACATTCAAGTTTCTTTAATGCCTACTCTTAAGTCACTAGAACATTACAACGTGCATTTGCAAATATTTTAACTTTTGGTTTTTGCAGCTTTTGCTCATCTTACATACTCAATATGAGAAGGAGCAGCCAACATGGTGCCATTTATGTTTGAAAAGTTTAATTGACTAAATTATGATCTTGTTTTTTTTTCCTCCACTCTTTCGGTGATTGATAGTAGTACACATGGAAAATTGAACTTAAATATTAAATGGGTGGTCACTTCTCTTTTCCTCTCTTTTCCTTTTTCTTTGCCTTCTGCTAAGCTGTCTCTTGTGTGTTCAAGATAGAAGTTGTAAAAGGCATTTGCTTCAAAAAGACCTGCTAGCAGACGACACATCCAAAGTTAAATCAGAATGTAGGTTTTAGATAGTGTTTGTTCTCTCCTCTTTTAATCAGCAAATGCACTCTATCTTGCAGCTTATAGTGGATTCTCATGTAATAGGGCTAATGAGATGAGTTACATTTTTTTCAACTGCATGATCGAAAAGGAATGTCAATAACTGTGTTTTCAACATTACAGCAGGAGAATCCCGTATCATGTTGCAATTTTTTTGCTGTGTTCGCAGATTCAGGGACGTGATGACAGTTTGGGGGTTGGTCCCATTTTTTTCCTGTAGAGCTGATTGAGATTCATGTTGACATCAAGAATGTAGCCACTTTGGTACAGGATAGGTATTTTCCATGGGTACCGGTCTTTGATATGCTTGCAAATGCCATTTACGTTTGTGAGTACTTCTTGAATGTCACATGGGCCACCGGCAGCCCGTTGTACTTTTCTTAGTGTTTCTAAGGTACCGAGGAAAAAACCTTCCAGTGCTCCCTATAAAAAAGTTGTCAACATTTAAGAAGATCATGGCTGCAGAGAAGGATTTCTTATCTGCATGTTACCTTTTATAGGGTGAATACATACAAATAAGTATTCAGCTAAAATGCAATTAAACATTATTCAGTTTCCTCTCATGTTCCATTCACACTTTCTTTGTTTGCTGGTGCTTTTCCACTTTTTCTTTTGTAACAGGATGGTGCCACAAGATCATTAAAGAGGACACTGAGCCACTTAGGTTCCTAAGTGGGCCTCATAGACACCTTAGATATGTTGGCTGCCTAACAGGTTATTGTGGCACCCTTTTCTTGGTAGTTTTGTCTAAGTGTCTTGTCTCATCGTGTAGTTACCTAAGTGTCTTTGAAAATGTATTGCATGACATGAACCTGTAATAATGCTGTGTAAGGATAGAGAACTTGATATTTTAAAGAAAATGCTAGAAAACATGAATGATTTGAAGAAAGAAATTGCTAGAAATTATGACAACAACATTAAGATTCTTTACCAAATATCAAACATGATCCTTGTTGTCATTTCCAGTTGGCTATGTTGCACTAACTTCGCATCAATAGGCAGAGAGAAAATTTGGAAATAATCAAACCGAGTGGTTCCTTTACTAGTATCATATGCTTTATCCAAAATCATTGCCATCACAAACTGCTGTACTATGCCCTTTTTTCACCTTATCAATCTTTTTTTTTAAATTCTCCAACATACTTAACTGGCATTCTTAAAACGTTGATAAAAAAGAGGGTTTTTGTTTAGGTGTGTTTATGTTATGCTCAATGTTCTCCTGATTTGTATAGTCTGTGATTTGAGATAAGATACCTTTTTTTCCAGTCCTTTGGTGAAGTTTATTTATATATATAGCTCATGTATTGCCAAATGTCTATATATTTACTTTGGATTTCAGCTATGGATTGCAATAGGGGAGCTCACCCAAATTATGTAGCAGTTATTGCTAGGCTAATTTTATCAGATACAGATATGGTATTTGTAACCATTTGTCTATTTGTAAGAGGAATCTGACCTCTTCCCTGATTGTATCACCTCTGTTTAGCAATAAAATTGGTGGTGCAGTCCATTTTTACCTTTAAAAAAACCATGTGTCTATTTGTTAATAGCAGTTACTTTTTTTTTCCTCCTATATAGTTGCAGGAGATTTGTTTGTTTCCTACTTGCTTTGGCTTGGCTTCCATAAGCTTTAAGTTCATAAAGTCTGGCTTTATTTTCAATTAGTGGGCATTTGAATCACGCACATATGGCTAGTTGATTAAATTTTGTTTGGTAAAAGGGCAGACTAGTACCACGAGGGCCCCACTACTCTGGGACTTGAAGAGGGCCAATTGTATGCAGCTTTATCCCTGCTTTTTGCAGGGAGGCTGTTTCTGGTTTTGAATGTGTGCCCTCCACATCACAATGGAGCAACCTTGCCATTTCACCAAGGTTACCCCTCTATGATTATTATTGTTATTATTATTATTATTATTATTTATATAATACAAACTACATCAACTAGGTATACTCTTGGTTTGTATAATTCAGCCTTTTCAAAATGTGCTGCTGCATCTCTAGTTCTGGACTTGGCATATCTGCTTTTCTCTCTTGCTGTGTTTTAACTTTCAAGATCATTAGCATTTAGCCCCTTGAAATGAATGTTTTCTTTCAACTGTTGCATGGCTTTCTCTTTTTATTTGCCTAATGCTCAATCAGGCATTGGCTCAGATCTCGAGCCCAATATTCTCTGTTGCTGGACTCATTGATATGTTTTGGCCTCGCACAATTAATCACACATGTTTTGTTGCTCATCTGGGTTTAAATTCTATCCTATTTTCCCATTTTCTGTGTGATGCAGATCTCACCTCTAATTTTAGGTCGGTACATGAGTGAATTTTTTTAAAGCTCAACGAATTCTCCAGATTTAGTAGTGTCTATGTACATGCATCTGGCTAGATGAATATTAATTGCTTTATGGGACTAGTACTATTTCATCTGTCATGGCTGAAATAAGCCATGTGCAAATTTCACTTGAGATGTGGCTATATGGGGTCATAGTTTTAAGCCTTCAACTTGAAAATATTGGTGTCAACACAAACACACATGTAAATGCGTGTTGATGCGGTAATTTTCTAGTCTTAAGCAGCAACACATGATTCTAACTCTCAATTTCTGTAGCCCACCTCTGTGTGAGAGGCTGATTATGTGATCCTGTGTCTCTGCCCCATTATCATTTCGAGCATGTTCCCCATCTTTTCACCTAAAAGAGGGAACCAAACCCCAGACCCAGCTTCTCTGCCCATCATGTGGAGCACATGGAAATGAGTAACTTTTCACTGCATCATTGAGGATAAGAGAATAGAGAAGGACATATGACCGTTTGACATGGGGGATAGAATTGAAAAGAACAGCTCTCAAAAGAGTCTTGGGTTGGAATGCCTGGAGTAAAAGGCAAGTAATGGCTGCTTCGGTATCTTTGCTTCAATCCATTTCCGGAGTTTGGCAGTACATTTGCTTCATCATTCATTATAGTTTGATTACAACAATGATTCTGATGTTTTAAGGAGCTTACTTTTCTCATTTTTGTTTCCCAATACCACTTTTCATGATTTGCCCAACTTCTAGCCCTAGTTCTTTATAGCTTCGATGATCTATGACCCTTCCCCAATTCCCACTTATTCACATTCCAGTGAAAATTAAGAGTTCTTGACCTAATACTTCTCAACCATTACATTTCCCGTAAGTAGAGAGCCAAAAAAGTTTTCTACCTACCAACCTTTTGGGGCTTTGGATGGACCTTCTCCTGCCTAAATTTCTTGGCCAGTCAGTGAGCATTACCCTCTAGATGGGATGTCAGGCAAACAGCTAATCTTCAGACTGCAAAATCTTTGGGTCTTTCACTGGGGATAGTCAACCATAGAGTGATGTGATAAGCTTTATGGTGATGATTGATCTTTATATATGAATAAGAATGATGCTTCATTAGCCCTTCTATCATGTACCCTGATAAGACATTTACTTGATGGTTTAAGAATTAGGCTACCTATATCCAAATCATATGCTTTGCATTCCCAGACACAATAATTTTACATGAACAGGAAATGCATGCCTAAAACTCATGGCAATTTTATTCTTGCTCATTAACATGTAGTTTGAAAAAATAGTTCATCCTTATTAACAATTTCTGCTGTTTGCCCCTTGAGATTTTGGCTAATGGAGTGTAGTGTATGATTTCTGGAATTAAAGCAGGTTTATTAATCTGTGTCTATTGATTTCTTTTCTATCAGTATCGTTTGATCATCACAATTTTGCTTTTATTTCGTAGTATATTTTATTGCATTCTTACTTCTACGGGACCCTAGGTCATTTTCTTTTGTTTACATCGCAAGGGTAATAATTTTGTCCGAAAAATGATTTTCTTGTAACTGCCTTGTCAATGCGTCGTTCCAGTTTTGGATTGGTTTACTGAAGTGCATGTTGTTCATGACATTCTTCATTCTACATGCCTTATCCAATTCCAAATTGGATCTGCATATGCTTAACCCCGAGTTATGTGATTATCCATTGCATTCTTGTTCAGCCAGATCCCATAGTATGACTAAAAAAATTAAATGTTTGCATAACATTTTGGGATTCATGCCATCCTTTTTTATATTTGGTTAGCATTGAGGGAAACACAACTCAACTCTCAATGGTCTGTTAATACACGGGAGCAGACACCATCTGACAGACTGACAATACAGCTTTTGCTGGTATTAACATTTATGGTGACCTTAAGATTACCCTCTCATTTGCAATACAATCTTCATCAAGGTTCTTTCAGGAGGAAGTCTATTGTAGTGTCTTGTTGCTTTGCTTGTCTTGGTCATTCCCTTTTAGACACCTATATCTTTTTTTTTTTGGAAAGTGGGTAGTACCACTAATGTATTAAATGTAAAGAGAAAGTACAAGTATAGGCTGTGAAAACTCCCAAAAAATGGCACCCCAAAAGGCCACACAAAGATAGTGTGGAACAAACTAGTCTCCCAAACAGCCAAAAAGAGATGAATTAAGGGAATTTACATCCCCAAGAATAACACTCCATTCCCTTACTCTGTTACAAACAAAAGAAACAACTGTGTTCTCAGCACGAGACTGTCTCCTGAAGATCCGATTGTTCCGCTCCCCCCCAGGGTGGTGTGAAGGATAAGTCACCAAATAGTCCTGTCACTCCTGATGGGCCAAGGCCTGTCCTAATGTGCCAACAAGTGGTGAACCTCACTATGCTGGCTGATATCGTAGCCGGTCCTCCTAGTAAGCTCTCTCCACACTCTTTGTGAGTAGGAACAGCCTACAAATAGATGGTCAAGGGTCTCGGTATCCTCACCACAAAGACAGTAAGTCGGCTGGATGTTCGGAAGGACACTATACAACCTGTCACGGGTCAGTATTCTCCCATGTGAGATCCTCCATACTAGAAGCTTCACCTTTAGCGGGCTCTTCGGTCTTCACACCTGAAGATGAAGGTTGTGTCGAACACGTCTATCGGAAATGACTCCATAGGCAGATCTAACTATGAAGAATTCGTCCTTCTTCCACCTCCAGACCCATTCATCCTCTAAGTTAGGCTGAGGGTGGAGGGGAAGTAGGAGGGAGAGAAGGTCCTCAAGTAGTACCATCTCCTCCTGTGTAGGGTCCCTCCTGAATGTCGGACCCGGGCCCCTCCAGGTAGGAGGGAGTCAGAAGTCTGGGACATTGATCCCAGGGGATCCGCAGCAACTGCAAAGAGGCTAGGGAACAAAGCCTCCGGAGAAGACTCCCCGCACCACCTATCCTTCCAGAAAAGGCTTTTGTCACCTTTTCCCAGTCGGACACGAACGCCAGAGCCAAGAACATCACTGCAAGAGAAGATATATCTTAAAAGTGGAGAAGTCTTGTATAGTGGCGTCAGAGTCAAGTCCCAGAATCTCCTCCTGTCAAAGTATCACTGTCTGATCACTTGTGCCCACAACCCCTCCTATCCATACCCAACCTCCACAGCCACTTGCACAAGAAGGCCATGTTGAAGTATCTGATATTCTTGATCTCAAGACTTCCCTACTCCTTGCTAGTCACTAGTCTGCCCCATGCTATGTCATGCCAACCCTTGCATCCCACCCCACTATCATGCCAAAAGAACCTACACTGAATGGAGTTGATTTTCTTCGCCACCATCTTTGGGATCCGAAACATGGATAGAAAGTAAGTAGAGAGACTATCCAACACCGATATGTACAAAACTAATCTGCCTCCATAGGATAAATCTTTGTGGGGTGTTCGGTTGTAGTTTTTTCCCTCCCCCTTCTCTCAAACTAAAAATTAAGAATAGGAAACTCACTTAAGCATGTTTGGTAAGATCTCCCCAATTTTTTAGGAAGGAATCCCATCACGTTATAACCTCCCTTGAAATAAAAACAAGTGTTGAGTTTTTTTTTTTAAAGAGAACTATCACGACGTGTGCAACCCACGTCCGTGTCCCCTCCCTCCTCTCCCTACGTGAGAAGCTTTCCTCCCTCCTCTACCCCAACTTCATCTCAGCCACTGCCGTGGTAGGGGTGTGGTTGGAGAAGGTCGCTTGCCCATATTTCTCTATTTCATCTACCGGTGGAACGACGGCGATGAGAGGCGGGGAATAGAGGGAAGGCAGTCAGCGGTGGCGGTGGTCGCGGGACGTAGCGCTGGTGCGGAGTTCATGGTGGGGGCCAGTGTTCGCGGCGATGTTGGGCTGTTGCGGTGGGTGGTTGTAGAGGATTACTTCCTTCGCTTTTTTGTTCCCCTCACGATTTCCCCCAAACCACCCACGGAGGTGACCATGTCGCCGACGACGTCGAGATGGGCAGGCGGCTCCTCCTTCGCCCCTTCCTCTTCCCACCACCCTCCTCCTCCTCTTGGCTTCCGCTTCGGCTTCGGCGCCACCCCACCTCCGCCCCTTCCTCTTCCCACTGCCCTGCTCCTGGCTTCAATTTCGGCGGCAACCCCTCCTTCGTTTCCTGGTATTCTCTTTCTCCACCTCCCTTCGGCGGTACCCCCTCCTTCGTTTGTTGATACTCTCTCCCTCCTTCGGCGGCATCCCCCCCTCTGCG
Organism: Amorphophallus konjac; assembly: GCA_022559845.1. Classification (NCBI taxonomy): domain Eukaryota; kingdom Viridiplantae; phylum Streptophyta; class Magnoliopsida; order Alismatales; family Araceae; genus Amorphophallus; species Amorphophallus konjac. Next base: position 98,285,528 of record CM040121.1, read on the forward strand.
GCGGGAGGACGCCGACGTCCTCCGGGGCCACCAAGATCGTCCTTGCCGAAATTGGACCAGACATGGGAGGGGGTTTGAAAAAAGCTCCCCCTCGTCTACCAAACAAGTTTATTTAAAATTTAAAAATTATGACATATCTTCCAAACAGGGTGTTACCTGTTTTAATTAACTTTTAAAATTAGGTTAAAAATTGACATAACATATTTTTTTAGATAAAAAGATCTTTTTTCTAAAAAGTGCTTCTCCCAAACACCCTATTAGCCTTCCATCTCGCTAGCCTAGACTCATACCTTTGACAGATGGGAAGCTAGTCTGCACATCGTAGAGAGCCCGGGATAAGAGGGAGACCCAAATAAGAGAGTGGGAACTCACCAATCTTATAGCCTAGCAAGTACGCCGCCCTCGAGATAACCCTGTCCTCCAAGTTCACTCTTACAAGAAGACTTTTGTAGAAGTTAACTTTGAGATCAGTCCTCCTCCAGTAACACTCCAACGAGTGCCTAGCCATGTAATATTGTTGTTCACCCTCATCTAGGAACAGAATGGTGTCGTCAGCATACTGCAAGTGAGTAATAGAAGGAGCACCTTTGTCCGCCTGAAAGCTTGGGATCAAACCAGTAGCCTCAACCCTTTGCCACACTCTGCTCAGAACACTAGCCACCAGTACAAAGAGGAGAGGAGATATAGGATCCCCCTGACGAAGCCCCCGACAATTATGAAACCAAGGGGACGGCTTCCCATTGATATGGACTGCAAATGTAGTCAAAGAAATACATGTCCTGACCCAGCCAATCCATCCCTCACCAAAGTCTATCCTCTAACACATCAAAGAGACACCGTCAATTCACCCTGTCATAGGTTTTCGCAAAGTCCAGTTTGAGGACCACCCTTGTTTTCCTCTGGTTTTTCATAGCAAATATACACTCATGCGCCATCAGAAAGTTGTCCAAGATATATCTCTCCCTAATGAAAGCTCCTTGAAAGTGGCTGACCAGCCTGTCCATAACAGTGACCAATCTCCCTGCCAGCACCTTAGTGATGATTTTGTAAGTGCCATTTAGCAAATCGATGGACCTAAAGTCCCGAAAGTTTTGGGCACCAACCTTCTTAGGGGTGAGCACCTAGAGGGTTTTATTAATGCCCCCCAAGTGAGCCCTTTCCTCCTGAAACTCTCTCACAGCTGCCAAAAGGTCACGTTGATGATCTCCCAACATTTTTCAAAGAAGGCCAGCAGAAAACCATCCGGCCTTGGGGCTCTATCACCTACAAGAGAAAACACCACTAGGTGAACCTCCTCCTTAGAGAAGGGTTGGGAGATACCCTCCCTCTCCTCCTGGGAGAGGTTGGGTAGGAGATCATTTGTAATCCTCGTCTGACGGTACTCGTCCTCTATGAATAGCGAAGAGTAGAAAAGTCTCGCCTGGTTTATCCTCCTCTGTAGAGAAAGAAAGGTCCCCCTCCTTGATGGAAGAGATGGCGTTGACCCTCTTCCCAGAAGCAATGCGCCGAAAGTAGGTCGTGTTCTTGTCCCCCTCTTTAATCCACCTATCCCTCGATCTCGGTCGCCAGTAGATCTCCTCTCTATAGAGTATCTCATCAGACTGCTGCCTCAATATACCTGAGTGCCTTGTCCTCATCATCCATAAGGCCTCTCTCCTTCAAACAATGTAGACCCTCTAGCTGTTGTAGAATCATGTCCTTTGTTGTCCTCCCCGAAAGGAATTTATCAGCTCCCCAAGCCCGAAGAATATGTGCAGTGTGTTTCAATCTTCTTATCAAAGTACCCATGGCAGAGGAGCCCGCATCCTGAGCAAGCCACACACTTGAGACAATGCCCATAAAGTTCGCCTCTCTAAACCAAAACTGCTCAAACCTAAAATTGTCTCCTGTCGTACTTCCTTCTAGTCTTCAAAATGATGGCCTTGTGGTCAGAAACAGATCTCGCCAATGGTACCACTTGCACAAGAGGGAAGTGATCCTCTCAATCCACAGAAACTAGAAATCTATCTAGCCTAGAGCAAGAAACATCTACTCTCATGTTAGACCAAGTGAAACAACTTTGCGCCATGCCAATGTCCACTAGAGCTACCTCCTGGATGAAGTCTGAGAAGTTCTCCATATCTCCACCATAGGTGGTATCGCATGGCCTCTCCTTCGGGGCAGTCACCACATTGAAGTCTCCACCAATACACCACGGCCCCCCTGAGAAAAGACAGTGTTGAATCAAGTCATCTCACAACTGCCTCTTCTCCTCCTTGGGCTGAGAGCCATACACCCCACTGAAGTCCCAAGAGAAGCCATCCTTGATGTTACTTAAATGCAAAGAGATACCTCATCTACTCACCTCCTTATCTTGCATCACTTCCTCCACCTCATATGGGTTCCAGAGGATAATGATACCCCCGGACCTGCCCACTGTCGGGAGGCGACCCCCTTGGACAGACGAGCCCCTCCAACCTCTCTCAAGAGTGCCACACCATCCCCCTCACACTTCGTCTTCTAGATATAAAGAATATCGACCTTGCACCTTCTAATCAGCTCGCTCACTGCCCTCCTCTTCACTTAAACCCTGCACATTTCACGAGACAATCCTCATCGATCATTAGAGCTTTCCCCCTCCATCCCTCCCTCCTCACTAGCTCTGCACTCCCTCGACTGCGATCGCTCCCCTCCCTGGATACTCGCACCCCATCTTCTGTTGATTTTAGAGAACACACCCTCAAATCCTTCTCGACAACTGCGAAGGAAATGCCCACAGTGTCTGCCACTCCCTGGCATCCTCGGTGGTCGGTCTTTCAACCTCCCTGAGCATCTTCGTTACCTCCTCAGTCTGCACCCTGCTTCTTCTCGCTTCCCCCCTTCTCGAGGAAACTTGACCTCTGCGCCCTTCTCCACTTGACAGGGGACCAACTGCCCCACCATCCCTCTTTTCCACTAACTCTATCTCTATCCCAGAGGAGCCGCCAGACTCCTATTTGACAGGCGGTTGGTACAACACCAGCGACAGGGAACTCTGGTCCCCCACCACCCCTCGAACAACTGGAAGGGGTTCTGTAGCTCTGACCTAATCCATCTGTGCACCTCCACCTACAGCATCCGCACCGAATGAAACACGGCCAACTGAAGGCCTCCCTGCTCCTCCCGCCCCTGGCAAAGGCAAGAAGCACATCCCACCCCATAGCTGGGAAGGAGACAGGGAGAGGCCCATTACCTTCCGCCTGCATCGATAGTGTGGCGCCCCCTTCTGTGGATCCTAAGACCAGTCTGGAGACACTCACTTTACTTCAGTCCATACATTGTGAGTCTGAAAGATCCGCGGACACTCAAGGCCAACCATCATGGAAACCCAGACACAACACACATACCATTTCCACAAAATGTAAAGGGTTTTACAACACTCCTCACAACACATTATGTACTACATTACTCTCTGATCAAGTATTATTTACATCTCATACATTGGGACTCCAAAATATTACATGATAAAAGAGAAAATCTTAAACTATTAAACTCTGTCGGCTTTCAAAACGCTCCTAGGATCTCCTTGACACCAATTGGACCCTCGCCAGATATGAGCTACTTTACTAATCTCTTGAAAGAGAGTTTAAGAGTGGGCATGAGTCTTGAGACCCAGTAGGGCATGAAGGCCACTAGCATGCTTACCATATAGTACTCATCTGAAAGATTATTATACCATAACTACATAATGATCATACATTCTATCATACTTTTACGTATAATATATTTCAAGGAAGAAATGTCAAGAATAGTATGACATTTTGCATGTAATTTCATATTTCAGGTTTACGATAGCATGCACCACAATGCCAATCTATATCATTTAACATGATAAGTTAGATTAATTACAAATCTAATAATAATAGTTTATGTCATCTGTACTATCACATAATTGATGCAGTTAACGGAAGCATTTGGGGTCGTTATTAACTACAAATCCGTTTAGCAATCGGACATGCGTCAAAGCCACAACAGGAAGGGTATTAGACAGTATCACATATTGCGGCGCCCAGACGTAGGCTTTAGACGAATGGCCTATACGTGGGGACCTAGCGGCCTTTGATCAATTGTGCAAGATCGGATGTCAAAATCTCACCATCCACTAGATTATCGTCCAGTTCTAGTTTCCAGATTTCCAATAACTATTTCGTTTGTCCACGAACATTGGGCCCCGGAGCAGATGCTTACTACGAGTGTCAAAATAACAGCTTCCCTTAAGGTGGCATTGTCCATATGCTCATTTTAATTTTATCTCTTTCATCATTTCCGTATATGTATCTCCTATCTACTGCATGCACAGATGATGACACAGTAGTTAAGGTTCATGGCTGATCAAGAATAAATAGCAGTAATCAGGTCATATATATCATCATTAATGTGCGAGATGTGGGTTCTAACCATGGTTGGTCGCTTTGGGGGACTACATGCAACTAGGCTCTATTCATGTTGTTGTCTTAATGCATCCCTGATCAAAACATCCCCCAAATAATAGTTACAATCTGCCATACAAGGTTTAAGCTTTTGAATATCAAAATACAGTTAAATAAAAGAAGTAAGAAATCACATGTTCTCGGTCTGTCACATGCCTACCTTTACTGTGAGATTCTCAGTCTCCGTGGGTTTCTCTTTCCAGTCTCACTAATTGTCCCAGAACTACTCGTTCTTCTCATCTTAAGGATGATTTTCTACTCCTTAAATCACAAGACAACATTGTCTAATTAGAGTTTACCCTTGCATAACATGTTCAATAATTTAAAACTCACCTTCTTACTCTTCTTCTTCTTTGTTGTTCCTACAATTCCTCCTCTCTGTTTTTACGTTGGGTGCTCGGGATAGACAAATGAGTAACAGGAGGGGTAACAAAGGCTTAAATAGGTTGTTCTCAAGACTAGTTAGTAGAGAATTATTTAATTTAAAACTCTTTATATTTATAATATCTTCCCATGAATCTCCCAAGAGCTCTCCACCTGTTAGTAGGACGCCTTCCACTTGTCGTAACTATTCTTAACACTTGGCAGAATTGCTCTCTATCTGTTATAACATCTTTATTTGTAGATAACACATGTCATACACACCAGTCTCGCATTACTAATCTCTATCATTCATCTTTGATCCTCGTCGAAGAACTCTGATCTTTGTCAGATAGCACTGGAGTTCATTTTCAGATTTTGAAATTCCTAGGCTTAAGCTAACTCTTCCATGTTAGTCACCTGGAGCTCCTAAAAATTGTCACCTGTTAACCCATGCAAGATAACTCCTTACATTATTGAGTGGCAAAATCGTAATTTTACTCGTTATCTAATTTCATTTTTGTCATTTTCTACTTAGCATATGGCATAATTAGCAAGAGTACTTAACATGAGATTTTAAGATAATTAGATTATCTTTTAAACGAGTCTAATATCGACCCGTTCCGACGGTTCTACGTGTAGTTAGTTTTAATAAGGGTAATTTCATAATTTATGTAAGTCTTTAATCACATTATGACAATTAACCATCATTTAATTTTTATTAATTATACTGTCTATTGTCTTCATCTTTAATATATCGTCAATATATCGTCTGTCTCCAATATATCGTCTACCAGCTTCCAGATTACATGATACTTCGTCTATCTTTACATCGTCTAACTCTTCTGGCTACGTCATCATCTAACTGTTTCACACTTGGATGGAACATTGTCTATCTCTCTCCCACTTAGACGGAACATCGTCTTTCTCCTCTCCACATCATCGTCTAACTTCTCTTCCGCATAGACGAAACATCGTGAACATCGCCTAACGCTTTCCACGTTATTGTCCAACTCCTTTCCACTTGCACGAAACATCGCATATCCCTTTTTCATCCGTCTATTGCCACTACGTGTGACTATCGTCTACCAGGTTGGGGAAAACATGCACACATGAACAAGAATAAATATACAATAAATGAATAATTAATTCTCGGTTCTCATGAACTGGGGTGTTACAGATAGGCCACAAGGAAGGTCTTCCACCGCTGACTGTCCCCTCTGATCTCCTTGGGTTGGCTGGAAGATGGGGTTGAGTCCTCGCCACAGACGTAACACCGATCAGATCCTCTTCGTAGAGGGGCACCGAATTGAGGTCTTGCCGGCGAGAGACCCCACCGAAGACCTACAATAGATCTGTAGGAGGAGACCGGGTCGCCAAGCCATTGGTCACCGGAGGGGGAAAGGATAGGTTCAACAAGCCTTTCGAGAGGGAGGGACGACTGCTATCGGGACCGTTCAAAATTGGCAACCCAACCTCTGCGGATCTGAGTAAGTTGTCGGGTACCCGGGCGCCAGACACACTACGTGACCGGGTTAGTCATGGGTTCTATGCTCTTCTGCGACGGGCCGGACCTAACTGGGCCGCAACTAGGTGACACGAGCGGGCTGCTCAAATTGGTGGGCCAGTTTGAATTCAAATCGCCCGCCAACGCTTCATCCCCTACCTCAGGACGAGGTGAGAGGAACCCTAGCCCCACTTGTGTCTTCCGCCGCCACCCCTGCTCCGCCAATTGGGAGGCCACTCGGACGATGTATTCCTCCCCCTCGGTTGAGAAGCAGATCGCCTGCAACACCCCTCCAATAGCCAGAGTAGAAACGAGGGCCTCCACGGTGATGACAGAGGCCTCCACAGACAAATGGAGCGAGACGGGGACCAGCTGTGCGAAGGGACCTACAAGGAAGCCAATCCCTGCCTCATCACAGTGCCAGAGCGAGACCTCTAAAAGCTTGATTCCCTAAGACCGCCTACAAGTAATGGCGAAGGTCCCTATACTTAGGTTCCACGGTAGGACACGAAAAATGACCCCCTCCATAGCTAGCACTCCAGCATCCGCAGCACCTCTCGCCCCTTCAATTGACGAAGCAATCGCCAAGAAGCATCTAGCCGGTCGTCCAGGAAGTTCTGGAAAACCTTCCTAACAACCCGTGGAGCCCCCACCCTCCACCGGTCGTCCAGGAAGCATGTGGGCGTATTGGCTTTCGGATCGCCTTGGATCGGAGACAAGCAGAGACAACGGGACACCTAGTCCATGCGGGGGAGGATGCTTTCTGGAATCAACCCCCCCAAAGGTCTAAGGGCTCCCTGCAAGTAGGCGTAGAGCCCGTTGTCGGGCCACTCCAGAGAGGCCCCGCATAGGACCTGCACTGCCTCCCGCACACGCCGAGCACTCCACTTTCACCCATGTGGACAAGGTAGTACCTACGGAGATGGCCGGGAGATCCACATTGGAAACACCTTCGATGAGGTGGCCGGGGTCCTCCGGCTGCCCCAGTTGGGGCTGTTCCCCGTCTCATCGCCATGCACGAAGGAGAGCTCCTTAGCCAAAGGGGTGGTGGTGCCGAAGGGGAAGGGCTTCACGTCGAGGAGCTCCTCCCCATACTCATCATCGTCCTCCTCGGACTCAACCTTGAACTCCTTGAAGTCAGCCTCAAAGTCGTCCTCGAACACGAGCGGGGCCTTCTTCCTGTTCTGCTCGGAATTGTACAGCGACTCCTTCAGCTCCGGCCAAAGGTAGTCGGAGGTGACCCGCCTCGACCCAGATCGCCGCCGCGGATGCCCGTCGCCGGGATCGACGAGGAGGAACGCTGCCGGCTCACCGGATGGGAGAAACCCTAGAGGGCAACTGGGAGAGAGGTAGGGAGAGGTACTAGAAGCATGCCAAAGCAATGGGTTTTTTATTTATATTTTACTTTAATTCGCCGAAACTTATCAAAAGTCTGATAAAATTCTTACTAAGTGGTGATTGTAACTTAACAGGCAACTTTGCTTATTTAAATTTACAAGTATTTTTTTCGTGATTGGCCGGCAAAGGTGTTGCTGTTTGTGAAGTAAAAGGAAGTGCTTATATGTTGTTTATTTTGCAGACCCCTGTTGCTCCGTTGCAACGAGCAGTTGGTATTCCTGTTTTCAATCCATCATTAATGGACGATGCTCATGGATCGTCAGATCTCCCCCCTGAGAAGGGAATTCCCACTATGATTACATGGAATTATGGAGGTAACAATATTGCAGTTGAAGGCTCCTGGGACAATTGGACATCAAGGCACAATTCTTTCCACTGAGGTCATATCTTTTCATACCATTCAAAAACATGGATAACCTGAGTTTCATACATATGAATTTACAGGAGGTCTCTGCAGAGGTCAGGCAAGGACCATTCCATTCTCTTGGTCCTTCCTTCGGGAGTCTACCAGTACAGGTTTATCGTTGACGGAGAATGGAGATACACTCCTGATATGCCTAGCATAGCTGATGAGATGGGCCATGTTGTGAACCTCCTTGACGTGCATGTGAGAAGTCATATTTCATTTCATGGGTATTCGTTGTGTTTAAATCTGTGAATAACCTTGTCCTTCTTCGAGCCCGGAAAGATTGAAATGGCCATTGCATATAACAAGGCGTCTTAAATTTTCATCCTTTTTCTGCCTTTGCCCTCTTTTATGTAATGGCAGAAATGCACACCGTAAAGCCTTGACTAATGTTATGAATGCATGGCAAGAAATTTGGAGGCATTTAACTTAAAGTTAGGTGCTCCTGAACTCGGGAATACTGAATTAGGTCACTACTGTTGACTGTTGGAGGAGGTATGGCTTCCACTCCGAGCTTGGGATGGCACACTGAGGCATGCCATGCCATGCAAAATGCTATTGTTACTCTGAAGATCTTAATTGTGAATGGTTACTTCTGTAATTCCAGGACAACAATCTGTTATTCTCTTGCGGTAAAATGGACTGCTAGTCCAGTTTTATCTGTGTTGAGAGCAAAAACATGCCGTCATTTTCAGTAAATTGAAAATTTTCACTTCTCATTTCCTGTTATTTTTCATTCGTCCTCTTTGTTATAAATGACCTGGAGCTTTCTGTCCGATGTAGGATTACGTTCCAGACAACCTAGATACTGTTGCCGAATTTGAGGCGCCACCTTCTCCGGACTCTAGTTACGGTCATCCATATCCGGTGGATGAGGACTTCTCAAAGGACCCATCACTAGTTCCTCCGCAGCTGCATCTCACAGTCCTTGGGGCACACGATGAGGAAGCGTCGACCAAGCCGCAGCATGTGGTTCTCAACCACTTGTTCATAGAGAAAGGTTGGACATCCCAGTCGCTGGTCGCCCTTGGCCTAACACACCGGTTCCGATCCAAGTATGTCACCATGGTCCTCTACAAGCCTCTAAGGAGGTAAAGCAAGAAAACTCTCCCTATATCACGCCCCCCCCCCCCCCCCCACTTCTTTCAAATGTACAGAACGGTTTTATCTTTGAATGTCGAGTTAAGGTTTTTCAGAAATGGAAATTTCATTTGCACCGGTTCATCCTGAGGGGTCAATCTCAAAGGGAGCCCGGTTTACATGACTGGCCTCATCACTAGGGAGCTCACTGTCTCTAGTTTCGTGACATCTACCGAAAAAGTGTTCGAGTTTTCCTGATGTTGGTGATATTCGCCCAGGGGGTTTCGCTTGGGTTGGAGTCAATGAGCTCTCTGGATGAATGGGTTATGTAATCCTATGCCCCTTAGGCATGTTTTTATTATGATATTTATTTATAAATTTCGAGCAACTAATTGACTATTTTCCTAAGTGTGGTTATTTATTTATATTTATTTATTTTGACTCAGATGCAACAATTCTGTCTACATAGGTGACAATTCCGCTTAATTAGACGACTAAACCGATTAGGAGGTCCCAGGAGAATAAATTCTCTACTGACCCTGCCACCTGAGTACTCGAGCAGAGGCCCTTGAGAATATGAGCGGGTTATTATTGATAGAATGCTTAATGTAAGGGTGGCAATTCTGTAATTGTTGATGTAACAGTGTTTTTTTGGTAAGCTTTTGTAAAATTTAAGATGAACAATTTATTTTTTTAGAGTCACTTGTATTCCAATGCTAAACAAATGTAAACCAGGCTAAAAGATGACCCCACCTGACCGTCATACGGGGCTTTATAGTCTACCCCTTTTTGGGTCTGGATCTACGTAGATCCGTGCTTTTTATAACCTCGACCGAATGGAACGTTCAAGATGTGCTGTGCCTTAGGATGTTCGCCTTCTGTTAAATTTGGTTTAAATTTCCACTTCGCAAAAACCTAAAGTACAAGACGGCCAATTATTCTCGATATTTTAATTCTAATACTTTTTCGTTAGTAAAACAACGTTCTGACGAGGCAGATCGGATAAATAAGAGTCTCATTCACCCTGCCGGATAAACACAGGATAAATATTCGGCCTTGTATAGATTATTGTCATCTGTTGTTTTTTCTTTTCAATATGAGGTGTCCGAGTTTGAAAAAAAAATAAAAACGAACAGAGGATGGGATACCTGACCTTAATTTTAGTTTGGTCACTGTTTGGGCTTTTCATTTCGTTGCCGTGACTCACAGCACTGTGGTTTAGGGTTGTGGATAATGTATAAGCTAAATCTTCTCCAACAATGTTTTTCTCTAATCTAAAAACTGGCAGGAGAATTGGAAATGCATTTGAATAGTTTTTACGACGCAATAACTCATGCTAAAAAGTAATTGGCGTAGAGAGTTATTGAAGTTCAAAATTATTTTCAAATGGAAGTTATCAAACAAAACTATAATCAAAACACAACTATAATATCTCTCTCTCTCTCTCTCTCTCTCTCTCTCCACACACAAAATTACTATCATACTTACTGTATATAAACATATATATATATATATGTATATATATAGTTTTTACAAAATATTGTTTTAATAACCTTATTTGATCAATATAGTGTCAAAAATGTTTTAACATCCAAGTGTCTGTAATTGTTCCCAATTTTTTTACAATACAAGCGGTCATATTGGCGGAACAGGTTCTCACGTAACCCTCTCACCCTCCCCCTTCCCTAACTCGTGGACCACAAGTTTTGTGGGCAAAAATATATTGCAAGAAACTTGTGGGAGAGAGTACGAGAAAGAGATATTATTTTTTAAAAGATATTTTTTGTATTTTTAATAGGATTCATCACAAATAAATCATTGTTAGAAGTGAATTTGTAAAAAAAAAAAAATCATTCATGTAAACGTATTAGTCGTATCACTGCTTAAAATTAAATAGTGCATAAATGTCATGTAAAATTATCGAAATGTCATATTTTTGAAAGTTTTTACGAAAAGAATTGACATGTCTACAAATAAAAAATATATTTATACTATTCGATTACGTTTCTAGGAATGATTTTTTATAAATTCACTTCTAACAATAGTTTATTTGTGAAAATCTCGTTTTATTAAAATATATCAATTAGATAATAATACATAAAATAAGATAAAATTTTAATAAAACTCATTAAGACCTTTATTTTTTATTTTTAAAAGTAAATAGGATATATAGATCCAACCAATCACAAACTTACACATATCCTGTGCACTATTCACATGTTAATTTTTTTATTTATTTGTATAATTATTTTTATTTTACTAATTTATGATATCTTATTTATATAAAAATTATTTTAGAAAAGATCATTAAAGTTAATAATAAAAAATTTAAAGATGATTAAAGTTAATACGTTCACAATGTAATTTCACAATCATCTTTAGAATTTTCATTATTAACTTTAATGTTTCTTTTTTAAAATATTTTTTTAAATAAATAAGATACAATAAATTATAAAAATTATAAAAATTATAAAAAAATTAAAATTAAAATTAACATATGAATAGTGCACAAGATGTGTGTAAGTTTGTGATTAGTTGGAACTATATATCCTATTTACTTTTTAAATAAAAAGTAAAGGTCTTAATTAACTTTATTAAAACTTTATCTTATTCTACGTATTATTATATAATTAGTATATTTTAATAAAATATTAAAAATATCTTTAAAAATAATTTATCTCTCTTACTCTCGCCCACTAGTTCCTTGCATGATATGTTAGTAGGGCTGTCAATGGGCCGAGCCCGGGCCGGGCTTAGGTAGGTCAGGCCCGGGCCCGACTTATCAAGATTAAGACCCGAGCCCGGCGCGGGCCCGACTTATGTCGGGCCGGGCCGGGCCAGGCCCGACTTATGTCGGACTTATGTCGGGCCGGGCCGGGCCAGGCCCGACATTATTTAAAAACTACAAAGCCCGACTAAGGCCCGGCCCGGCTCGACAACTTAAATAAAAAAATTAAAAATTAATATGTTTAATAATATAAAGCTTATAATCTCACTAAATTGATTTAAATTTTATTATTAATTACATAATTTGTGTGAAAAGAGAGTTTTAAAAATTTTAATTAAGTAAAATAACGTAATCTTAACTAAATAGTTTTTAAAATTTGAAGTGAGAATAAAAAAAGAGAACGGGCCGGGCCGGCCCGAGGGCCGAACTCAAAGCCCGAGCCCGGCCTACGGGTCTAGTCGGGCCGGGCTTTTAGGCCCGACTAAAAACCCGCGGGCCGAAAAAGTTTTTGCGGCCCAGCCGAAAATCGGGCCAGGCCCGCGGGCCTGTCGGGCCGGCCCAGCCCATTGACAGCCCTATATGTTAGCCCTCAAATCTCGTGGTCCGCGAGTTGGGAAAGTGGGAGGGTGCACAAGTTATTGAAAAACCTGTTCCGCCAGCTTAGCTGCGTGTATTGAGAAAAATTGGGAATGATTATAAGCGGTTGGATGTTAAATGTTGGAAACAACCGACCCAACATGGGAGGCTTCGCATGGTGTCGGCCCCATGTGATCATCTTCATATATATATATAATCTTGGGTCGACTTCGCATGGTGCCATCATCACGAGATCACTTAAGAAAACCCTAGAGAGAGGAAAAATCACATATTACTTGAGTTTACCTCTCTCTTATTTTTGCAAATCTAATAGTTTGAAACTAAAGATACTTGACTCTTATATATTTGGAAATACACTCCATTCTATCGGGGACACTTTGATAAAGGGGTAAGCTCGATTAGGGTAGATTACCCGAGGTGGGATGACTTATTCTTGTTTGACTCTTTTTTCCTCAACCGATGTCAGTTAGGGATAAGTTTGACTTTTTTAAATCCAATCAAAATGGTGGAATAACCCACCCAGGGTGGGTTAGGGGTGGGCCACCCGGGGTGACGTACCCGCCCTTAACCCAACCTTTTATCAAAGTGGCCCTTGGTGATTCTAATGATTAGAATAACTTGACTGGATATCTCTAAACGATGTCTTAGTGACAAATATTTCAAGTTCTAATTTCAAACAAAGATTATATATGTCAAATAGAGTCAAGTTAGACCTATAAGTGGAGTCTAATGAATATTACTTGTCTCTAATTAAATTAGACATAGCTTTAGAATATTATGACCTATATTCCATCCTGAATCAGGACAAGCCAAGTTGAATCATAATGACTTAAGGTTAGAAAACACATATCAAACTAGCTTGAGATAAATTCAGATTAAAAATTTTCATTCTAGTGTGATCCAATGAAAAGTCTGGATTAAAATAACCTAACAAGAAATTAATCTAGTCCTCAAAAGTAATGGTCTTGGTTTATTTTTTGAAGATTAGATGAGATAATAATTGTGTTAAGTTTTATAAGACCTTAAAATCGATCAATCAAATAATATCTTATTTTGATACCGTAGATACATGATTCCCATGTCATGTCAAATTTATTGAATTAACTAATTCAAAATTTAGGATTGAGGGTGAAGAAGTACCATATTATATTCATATGGTTTTATCTCTTATCTCCACCTAATATGAGACAATTTTAATAATAATATAAATATGATATTGTTGAAACACCTCAGTTTCTGAGGACCAAGAATTTTATTAGATTTTTCTCCCTTGATAGGAGCCTATAAGTCGGTCCATTCAATGGATTAGGCCCATTTGGTGTAATTTGTAATCCAAGTGGACAGTCTGTTATTTATACCATAACTTTGTGTAGAAATATCCAAATGAGGTAAAATTAAACTCGTTGGAAAGATAACTTGATTATCTTCAACTTTTTTTTGAATAATTTTTGAGATTCTATAATATGTCAAAAATGTCAAATAATGAAGTTGGATGGGAATATCAAGCTTTCAAATGAGTTAGGTGGAAAGATAGTTGGAATGATAGTTGGAACATCACGAGAGAGATACATGATGTTCCGTCTAAGAGGGGAGTGAGATAGACAATGTTCCATCTAAGGGGAGAGTGATAGGCGATATTTTATCTAAGTGGAGAGAGAGTTAGATGATAACATGGATGTGAGAGTTAGACGATGTAAAGATAGATAAAGTGTCGTCTAATCTGGAAGTTGATAGACGCTATATGGAGTAGATAGACGCTATATTATGGGGGTAGACGATAAATTGAAGATGAACACAACAAGAAGGATAATTAGTAAAAGATAGATGATGGTTAGTTGTTAGAATATGATTAAGGACTTGTATAAATTATGAAATGACCTTTATTAAAGTTAATTACACATAGAAATTTTGGAACAAGTCAATGTTAGACTCGTTGAAAAGGTATTCCATTTATCTTTAAATCTCGTGTTAATTATTTTTGCTAACTATATCATATGCTAGGTCAAAAATGATAAAAATGAAATTAGGTAGTGAGCAAAATTATAATTTTGCCACTCAATAGTATAAAAAGTTATTTTGCATGAGTTAACATATGACAATTTTAGGAGCTTCAAGTGGCTAACGTGGAACAATTGACTTAAACTTAAGAATTTAAAAATATGAGACTAAACTCAAGTGCTATATGATGAAGATTAGAGTTATTCGACGAGAATCAAAAGTGAATGATAAGGGTTAGTGATGTGAGACTAGTGTGTATGACAAGTGTTAGCTGCAAATAATGATGTTATAACACGTGAAAAAATGTCATGAGTGAAAAGATTTTTAACTTAAAATAATACTCCACTAACTAGCATTAAGGACAGTCTATTTAAGCCTTTGTCATCCCTCATATTACTCCTTTGTCTACTATGAATGCCAAGCGTAAGGACAGAGAGGAGGAGTCGTAAGAACAACGGAAGGAAGGAGGGCAATAAGTTGAGTTCTAGGTTGTTTATCAAGTTCTTCAGAGGTAAAATCTAACTAGACAGTGTTACCTTATTGTGTCAGGAGTAGGTGATCATGCCTAGCGTGAGAAGAATGATTAGGAGCAGTTCTGGGATGGCCAGTGGAGCTAGAAAAGAGAAACTCAGTGAGTAAGGATCTCACAGTGAAGGTAGGCATGTGACATACTGAGAACATGTTATCTCTTACTTCTTTCATTTAACTGTATTTTGATACTCAAAAGCTTAAGCCTTGCATGGCAGACTATAGTCATTATTTGAGGGATGTTTGATCAGAGATGTATTAAGACAACATCATGAATAGGGCCTAGTTGCATGCAGTCCCCTAAAGCGACCAGGCATGGTTAGAACCCACATCTCGCATATTAATGATAGTATATATATGACCTGATTACTACTATTTGATCAACCATGAACCTTAGGTACTGTGCCATCATATGTGCATGCAGCAGATAGGAGATACATATGTGGAGATGATGAAAGAGATAAAAATTAAAATGAACATATGGATAATGTTGCCTTAAAGGAAGTTATTGTTTTGGCACCCATAGTAAGCATCTGCTACAAGATTATGCCCAATGTCCGTGGATGAGCGGATAGTTATTAGAAATCTGGAAATCGAAACTTGATGATAGTCTGGTAGATGGTGGGGTTTTGACTCTCGATCTTGTGCAATTGATCAAAGTTCGTTAGGTCCCCACGTATAGGCCATTTGTCTAAAGTCAACATCTGTACGCCACAATACGTGATACTGTCTGATACCCTTACAATTGTGGCTCTGATGCATATTCGAATGCTAAACGAACTTGTATTTAATAACGACTCCAATGCTTCTGTCAACTGCACCAATTATGTGATAGTACAGAGGACATGAACGGTATTTATTGGGCTTGCAATTGATCTGGTATATCCTGTTAAATGACATAGATTGGTGCTGTGGTGTAGGCCACCATAAACCTAAAATATGAAATTACATGTAAAATGTCATACTATTGTACATTTCTTCCTTGAAATATATTATACATAAAAGTACGACAAAATGCAAGATCATTATGTAATTATTGTACAATAATCTTTCAGATGAGTACCATATAGTTAGCATGCTAGCGGCCTTGATGTCTATTAAGTCTCAGGACTCATGCCCACTCTTTAACCCTTACAGGAGATCAGTATAGTAGCTCGTGTTAGAGGAGGGTCCAGCCGATGACGAGGAGATCCCAGGAGGGTTTTGAAAGCCGGCATAGCTTAGGAGTTTACAATTTAGTTCTCTTTTTATGATTTATTATTTTAGAGTCCTAATATATGAGATGTAAAAAATACTTGATCAGAGAATAATGTAATACTGAATATGCTATGAGGAGTGCTGTGAAATACTTACACTTTGTGAAAACGGTATGCGTGCTGTGTTTGGGTTTGCATGATGGTTGACCTTGAGTACTCGCAGATCTTCCAAACTCACAATGTATGGACTGAAGTAAAGTGAGAGTATCTACGGAAGGGATGCCACAATTGTACCCTCTTCATTCTCTCTCTTATGATTCTCAAAAGGTTGGATGAGAAATTTTAATCTAAAGTTATCTCAAGCTAATTTGATATGTATTTCTAACCTTAAGTCATTATGATTCAATTTGACTTGTCTCGATTTAGGATGGAATATAGGTCATAATATTCTAAAGTTGAGTCTAATTTAATTAGAGACAAGTATTATTCATTAGACTCCACTTATAGCTCTAACTTGACTCCATTTGACATATATAATATTCACTAATTTTGTTTAAAATTTAACTTTGAAATATTTATCACTAAGACTTCATTTGGAGACATCGAGTCAAATTATTCTAATCATTAGAATCACCAACGGAGTGGAGTGTGTTTTCAAATAAGAGTCAAGTGTCTTGAGTTTCAAGCTATTAACTTTGTAGAAATAAAAGCGAGGTAGACTCATGTAATATGTGATTTTTCCTCTTTCTAGAGTTTCCCCAAGCGATCTTGCAATGACGTTTATTCTTGATTGTGGTGATCCTCCTCACCAACATGATTTTATTATCAAGCGCCACTAGTTGGAGATGAAGTTTATCAAACCAATCGATATGTTTCAAATTGTCATGAAGCCTATGTCAAAACACAGATGATTGCTTGGATTGGAGTTGGGCTAACTGTTTGAGATATCAAGAAAAAATTGCATCACATTTAAGTGTCTTGGATCACAAAAAGTCAAATACAGAACTTAATGCTGATGATTTTCAAAAATTGACATCAGAGCTTTTGTTGGTAGGTCTTGGCATTGGATACACCTTTAGCAAGAAGGGCCATTTAGATGCATGAGGTTTACAAGTGGAATAATCTATGTAAGACATGGAACTGGATGGTTTATATTATATGTACTGGGATGAACACTATATAACAAGGCGCATGGAATCATTGTTACATCCCTTGGATTTGTGTCCCGTAAAAGCTAAAGCAATGTTGGACAAATTTGCTACAGTGGGCATCTTATAGGGGTGCTTGGATTTCATGTAGAGGAATCAAAGGCTGAAGGAGCCCAGTGATTTATGCTTCCAAAGGTAAGGCCACTATCCACACTGGCGCAGGTCAAGTAAGGAAGTGATGATGACACCAACTCAAGATGGAAGTTCGACCGATGCGGGGGGAATGACGCCAACAAGGCCTCATCTGATCATATTCAAAATGGGAGACGATCCCCATCATTAAATAGTTGTAGTTTAATTTATATTTTATGTTTCCCATGTGAGAGTCATTATTAGGGTAATTTATGTGTTGTAATATATTTTTTATGATGTTAGGTCTTTCTAGAGGTGTAAAACTCTTAGAGTTCCTAGGGAGTTAATGGTTGTACTTTTGAGGAGTAGATTTCTTAGACTCTCAAGGGAGTTTACTTCCAAAGAGAGCTGAGCTCCATAGTCTATGCCCTCTCTCTTTAAAAGGTTATGTACTTCTCTATTTTGCGACAATGAGATGTTCAGAAAAAAATATGTGATTTCTTCTATGGACTTTTAAGGAGCAAAATACAAATTCCATAGATATTTTTCAATGTACTATTGGCATTTGACAATCACTAATAAAGAGACCTATTACCATTTTGAGGATAAACATGTAAATTTATAACTAAAGAAATTTAAGTTACACACTAGTAGCAAAGAGAGCCTGACTTCTCTTTCCTATTTATAATGCTACAAAAGGTTACAAATGAGGGTGGATGCCCTACCATTATCGAGGGGTCATTCTTTACATGTAAATTGACAAAAGAAAAGCAAAAGATGTATCATTATTGATGACATTTGTAAAGAATAGTGACGTACACTTTTCTTAGTGGTAGATAAAATAAGATGGTGGCGTGACAACTGTCATTTAAAATATTTTGGAAATCTTCAGTATGTGTTGGATAAAATCCAATGACTTTCTTCTGACATTTGGAATATGTTTTGACAAGATGACTAAGTTATTTTAATATTATAATAGATGAGCACGAATCTTCGTCTTTGCCACGATCAATTAGCTTATTTTTCCCTCTCCCTTGTATGAATATATATTGCTTAATTTCAATCAAACCAAGTTAGATTCAGTACCTTAGTTAATCTACTAGGTGACACTTTGGCAATTATTTTGTAAGATCTCTTAAAAGGGCTTATAAGTTTATCAAATTCAAGTCAGTCATAGTGCTTTAGCTCTTTGTTCAAGCAATTTTTTTTAAAAAAAATGTAAGTTGATGATATCACGATACAAGGTCCCAAAATTAAAATTTTTAACACATTTAAATGAATACTATATACCTACTATCGTGTGTGTATATATATAATACATTTAAACTATATCAATAATTATATATAAATTTATAATAACATGAAGGCCAAGCCATGTCCCTTCGTAGTAGGTAGGAATCTCTAAACGTGTGTGTGCAGTGTATATAATGTTATCAGAATCGAATCGGTACTTGAATCGATCAATGAGTTGGTTTGATTTGAATCGGTTGGATCGTTCAATCGAATCAGTTTAAACCGTGACGTCATCGTAATAATGATACATGGTCCGACCCGATTTTATAACCCAAGACAATAAGATATAATGATCAAAATAAATAAACATACATGTATAATTATTAGTCATGATTACGTAATTATACAAGTAAAAAAATAACAATAACATGGTTAAATAAATTGACCTTAAAATTTTGTAATATTTCATTGATCTTCACTCTTCACAATTGACATCTATACTCCTTTGAATATTTAAACTTCAAATATATCTCAAATAAAATGATAAATAACAATAAATCAATAATAATAAGATAATTCTGTTCACACATAAATATCATTTTGAATATCTAAATATTTTTATATTTATTTCTTTATTTTAAATAGTGAATTGGGTCGGACCGATTCGGACCGATTCACCGGCCGAATCGCGGTTCGTCCAGTTCACCCGATTCTTTAACATTAGACCGGACCGACCTTAATCAAACCGATTCTTGGACTGGTTCATAGTCGGACCGATCTGCCTGATCGATCTGATCCGATTCTAATAACACCGAGTGTACAGCGTGAGTGTGCGTGCATGTCTTATTGGGGGAGAGGAAAGGGATCACGGGAAGTGTATCAACGACTACCCTTTGCAATGAAAAATGGTACAAAACAATAACTTTCCAAGTACTCTCAAATGTGACCTAACACATAATTCATATGAGATTTTGGAGTAGAAAGATTTCAAAAAATCAAAATTTTATTATGTCATATGGACAATGTTTGTAATAACACTCCCTTTGAAAGATCTCATTTTAAGTTTTTAATATGACGTGGACATTTTTAATTATGTTTGAATTATTTATTTTGTTGAATGTAAGATCATCATGTAAATAAGAAGAATTACCCTCTTTAGTTTAGTAGGATGTGAAGGGTTAAATGAAAATTTTGTTATAAAATTTCTCCATTAAAAACTTACTTCTACCTATTTATTGAGAAATTTCTTTTTTAGTTGTGTTTATCTATCTCATTATTAATACCAACCACTTATGTCAACTTTAAGACAACTTCTCTTTTCTAAAAAACACTCGTAACCTTGTCGACTTATTCGAATCAATCTTATAATACATGTTTTCAAAGAAAGCTAACATACATATTTTTTTAGTTGAAAATCAATGTTGAAAATCTCATTTAAATAGTTTAAATATTTAAAATAAAATTTTGTTGTAATTTATCTGAGTGCCCCCCTATGTTTTAACATGCTTCAAACTTTTCATGAGCATTTATCGTATTTATTTTAAAGCTCCACTTTTTAATCATCGAAGTCTCTGTGCTTTTCAATAAAAAAAATCACTCCAAGAACGTTGAAGAAAATCTTTCATTTTTCTCGACTGTGTCTATCTTTTTTTATTATATTTTAGATGGTTAGAAATTTAAACACAATTCTACTTATTTAGGGTAGCTAATAAGATTGTCGGATATTTCAACGATTAAACTCCTTCCATCTTTTTTTCGATAGAGAGAAATCATAATCGATTTTGTAACAAAGATTTACGGAGGATTATGTTCATAGACTTTAGATGGATAAAATGTCACTAATAAACTAAAAAGTTAATAAAATTAAATATTTTGATAAGATATAATAATCAAAATTGAAAGTTATAAATTTTGTATCTTAGTTTCAATTTTTTGGTTATGCTATTTTGTTATTATCAAATTATTTAATATGTATATATATACATAGTTTGAAGATAGTAAAACCCGAGGATGTGCTGTGGTGGTTCAACCCTTCCCCCTCGTCGGGGAAGGGTGCGGGCTCGATCACTTCCTTGCTCATCATCCCATGGAGGGTTCGAGCCAAATGCCGAGCGGTAGGACTAGAACTCCCACTAATTCACCTCCCCGTTACATGTAAAAAGTTTGAAGATAGTCTTCGTTTTTTGAGAAGTTCATGAGGTGGACATTGAATAATTTTGTTTTGTTTTTCCAAAGGGGGTTTAGAGTTTGAATATTACATGTAAAAAGTAAAATGTAAAGTTTTTGAAAAATAAATAGACATATATTGGCATAACTTTTATAATTTGATGAGTTGTAACACAAACTTTATATATTTACGTACTTGCTTCATCCAACAAGTATTGAATCAACTAATATTACCATATTTATGAAAAATAATTATATTTTTAATATAATTAAAACAAAAATAATAAAAGTAAAAAATAATATCTTCCAACTTTAGTGAAATTAGAATCTTGAATTTCTTATTTGATACATAATCAAAACTATAGATTCCACATTTGATTCTGCCCTCATTTGTAACATATATACTACATTAGTTATATATAACTGTTTCGACGTGAAACGTCGTCGGCGACCGCGGCGAGAAGGGGGGATAAAACGACAAAGGAAAATGGAGGAGTTCATGTTATATCGGGGGTATTTTCCTTTGTAGCCATATGTTTCTCGCGGCAGTAGCGTACACTCGCCTTTTACAGAAAGTCGAGAGAGGTTATAACTTGGCACAAGAGGTTTCCGGGAATGAGTGAAGAATAGTAGTGGCATGTAAAAACAGAGTGGTTGCTCATTCTGGGTGAATGGAACCAAGGTAACTGTGTGACTGGGTGACCATGCAGGGTGCGGACGTCCCAATCGGTCTCTCGACAATCACTTATGGAATCGAATCTTGACCGGGGAAGTGGGTCTCTTGGGTCGGTCCCCGAGTCAGTGCAGGATAAAGTGGGTCTCTGCGTATTTTTACAGAGGCTCTCCACAAGGAACTAAGGGCATGCCCGAGTTGCCGAGGGAGGGATAGACTGGATGGCAGGGGCGGACACTGGCTGGTCCCTGAGAGAGGCCGGATGTGGCTCCAGGTGAGCGGTCGGGTACGGGTCCCGGAAGGCGAGTGTCTTCATGCCGGGGAGTCGGAGCCGATCCTGAGAATATTACTTCTGGGCCAGGGTCCGGCTAACTTGGGTCAGCGGTTGGGACTATCGGTAGTCGGCTCGGGATAAGCGGCGGGCACGTGGTCCCATGGCAGGAGCAAATCTGACATTATGGCGTGCGCGTTGTTATCATAACGCGCCATACGCGGGCGGACCTGATGAGCGGGTGTGATCGCCGTTATCATAACGCCTCATACGCGAGGGGATAGACTTGAGGGAAACGGCTAGACGTCATGTGAGGGGAGTACGTTCGACATACCCTCGGCATATATGAGCCGATCAACAAGCCACCCAACACGCCTTGCTCCTCGCGTCTTTGCCGGAAACCTTGGGGGCTTGAGTCTTTGAGTGCCTGTAGGTGAGTATCCTTGCATCTATGCCTCTTGAGCTTCTAAGGGGGTTTAATAGGGGAAGTTGAAGGGTTGAGGGGGGTTTACGCGGACTTGAATAGAGGGGGTGAGCAGGTTCGCATAAACTCCCTTCAAAATAATAAATTTTTTTATTATTATTTTGTGAGAGTGGGAGGGGGTTTACGCAGACCTGTCCAGGGGGGTTTATGCGGGACAGAAAGCCCCTTTTTTGTTAAAATATTTTTTGTATTGGCAGGGGGTTTACACGGACCTACACAGGGGGGGTGGGGTTTACGCGAGGCGGAAAGCCCTTTTTTTGTTAATATTTTTATTATTATTATGGGGGGGGGTTACGCGGGGGGGGGGGGGGGGGGGGAGGTTTACGCGGGGCAGAAAGCCCATTTTTTTTGTTAAAATGTTTTTTTATAGGCAGGCCCGGTCCGCGTAAACCCCCCTGGGGGTTACGCGGGGCGGAAAGCCCTTTTTTGTTAAAAGAGTTATTATTATTATTATTATGGGGGGGTTTACGCGGGGCTGGCTGGGGATTTTTGCCCAAGTCTATAAATTCCCCATGTTTTGTCTCTTGGGCCCACTTTTGACCAAGTGTGACCGCAAGAGGACAAGGATACGGACTGGTTGGCTGGTCGGCTTGTGCTGCACGCGTGGTACGAGGAGGTTGACCCGCTCCTTGCACGAACTCGAGACTACGTCTTGCGAGCACTCCCAAGCTGGTACGTGGATTGATCCCGCGCATGACTAGGACTGGGACGAGCATACACTGAGATCAGTTGGACTGAGAACCACTTATGTTATTCCTAGCATTGATGTGGTGATTCAGGGGAGGATTATGCCAGCATGTATGTATCTGTTAGAAATGACGGGTTTTGATGTCATCTTGGGAATGGATTGGTTAGATAGAAATTTTGCCCTTCTAGATTATCGTGGAAAGAAAGTGATTTTTCAGAAATCTGAGGAGCAGATATTCCACTATCAATGTCCAATACAATGTTCTAGTAAAACACTAGTTTCAGCCCTTAAGGCTTTGAATGGCTCAGAAGTGGGTGTCAAGGTTATTTGGCTAGTGTAGTGGTCATTCCTTCTAATGGAAATAAGAAAACCACTGCATATATTGATATTGTCAAAGAATTTTCAGATGTATTCCCTGATGAACTTCCGGATTTGTCACCACACCGAGAGGTGGAGTTCAATATTGAACTCTCACCGGGTACTTTACCTATTTCCATTGCTCCCTACAGAATGTCACCAACTGAATTGGTAAAATTAAAGAAACAATTGCAAGAACTGCTAGATAAGGGGTTTATTCGACCAAGTGTATCCCCTTGGGGTCCACATGTTCTCTTTGTTAGAAAGAAAGATGGGTCACTTGGATTATGCATTGACTATAGAAAGTTGAATCAAGTGACCGTTAAGAATAAGTATCATTTGCCAAGAATTGATGATTTATTTGATCAGCTACGAGCTGTCACAGTATTTTCAAAGATTGATCTTAGATCTGGATACCACCAACTAAAGATAAGAGAAGAAGATATCTCAAAAACTGCTTTTAGAACATGATCGATATGGGCATTATGAATTTCTGGTTATGCCATTTGGGTTAACTAATGCACCAGCAGCATTTATAGATTTGATGAACAGAGTTTTCCAACCATATCTGGATACATTTGTAGTGGTGTTTATTGATGATGTGTTGATCTATTCTCCTACTATTGAAACTCATCAAGAACATTTGAGGATTGTGTTGGAAACTTTAAGGAAACATCAACTCTATGCAAAATTCAGTAAATGCAAATTTTGGTTAGACCAGGTTCAATTTCTAGGGCATATCATTTCTGGAGATAGAGTGTATGTTGTTCCAGCTAAGGTCGAGACAGTTTTGCATTGGGAAAGGCTAAAGAATGCCTGTGAGATTAGGAGCTTTTTGGGTCTAGCAGGTTACTATCGTAGGTTTATTGAAGATTTTTCTTCTATTTTAGCTCCTATGACCAAATTGACTAGGAAATGAGTTCCTTTTGAATGGTCAGATGAATGTGAAATGAGTTTTCAAGAATTAAAAATAAGATTAACTATCGCCCCAGTACTTACTATATCTTGTGGGTTAGGAGGATTTATGATATATGCAGATGCCTCTAGAAAAGGATTAGGATGTGCCCTGATGCAGAATGGCAAAGTAGTAGCATATGCATCCAAACAATTAAATACCCGTGAGATGAATTATCCAACACATGATTTGGAGTTGACGGCGGTGGTACATACTCTGAAAATTTGGCGCCATTATTTATATGGTGAGCAGTTTGAAGTATTTACAGACCATCAAAGTCTAAAATATATTTTCTCTCAGAAAGAATTAAATTTAAGACAGAGAAGGTGGATTGAATTTTTGAAGGATTATGATTTCACATTGAATTACCACCCAGGAAAAGTAAATGTGGTAGCAGATGCACTCAGCATGAAGAGGCTAATGACAATCCAGATACGTCAAATTTGGAAAATGACATCTGATGTAGTGGAGTATTCTCCTGTATGTACAGGGAAAAACTTATTTCTGGCGCAACTAACTATTCAGTCTACAATGGTTGAACGAATTGTGTAAGCACAACTAAATGATCAACAGTTATAGGGATTGATTGGCACACCGAGATTTACTCAAAGTGCAGATGGAGCAATCAGATTTTAGGGAAGATTATGTGTACCTCGGAAGGAGGAAATTAAGAAAGATCTATTGACTAAGGTGTATAAATCACAATATTCCATTCACCCAGGCAGTACAAAAATGTACAGAAACATGAAGAGACATTTTTGGTGGATTGGTATGAAAAAAGATATAACAGAATTTGTCAGCAAGTGTCTTACTTGTCAACAAGTAAAGGCGGAACATCAAAGGCCAGCGGGACCACTACAGTTGATGAAAATTCCATAATGAAAATGGGAGCATATCACTATGGATTTTGTAATGGGATTATCAATGACTAGGAGAAAACATGATTATATTTGGGTAATTGTTGACATGCTTACTAAGTCAGCCCATTTTCTGGCAATCACAAAGACACAATCATTAGAGGATTTAGCTAATTTATATATCAGAGAGATTGTGAGACTTCATGGTATGTCTGTGTCTATTATTTCAGATTATGATGTAAGGTTTACATCAAAATTTTAGAGGAGTTTATAGATAACACTAGGTACACAATTGAAATTTAGCTCAGCTTTTCACCCTCAAACAGATAGACAATTAGAGAGAACCATTCAAACATTAGAAGATATGTTGAGGACGTGCAGTTTAAACTGACGAGGCAGCTGGGATGAGCATTTGGCTTTAATTGAGTTTGCATATAACAACGGCCATCATGCAAGTATAGGAATGGCACTATATGAAGTATTATATGGTAGACCGTGTAGATCAACTGTTTGTTGGGATGAGATTGGTGAGCGGAGATTGATTGGGCCACAGGTTGTACAAGATTGTATAGAAAATGTTAATTTGATTAGAAAGAGATTACTTACAGTTCAGAGTAGGCAGAAAAGTTATGCTGACCATAGAAGGAGAGATCTAGAATTTGATGTCGGGGATCACATATTTTTGAAAGTTTCACCTAGCTACTAGAGGAGTAATGAGATTTGGCAAGAAAGGCAAACTCAGTCCAAGGTACGTTTGACCATTTGAAATCTTAAGAAGGATTGGTGATGTGGCATATCAACTGAGTTTACCACCATCATTGTCATGAGTTCATGATGTATTCCATGTGTCTATGTTAATAAAATACATGCCAGACTCGTCACACATTATAGATCATGAGCATTTGGGAATTCAACCGGATCTTACCTATGAAGAGAAACAAGTTCGCATTCTCGATCGAAAAGAACAAGTGCTGAGAACGAAGATAATTCCATTGGTGAAGATATTGTGGAAAAGTATCTCAGTAGAAGAAGTCACTTGGGAGATGGAAAATGAAATGAGGAAGAGATATCCATAACTATTCAGTACGTATTGAGTAAATTTTTAAATTTCGAGGACGAAATTTATTTAAGGGGGAGAGATTTGTAACATCCGAATATGTCTGAAACCTAAAAATAATTAAATATTTTATATTTAGAGCCCATATAAATTTTAAGTTCTCTTAACCAAAGCCCAGTACTTTGAACGGTATAGTGAATATGAGTTTAACGAACTTTATTAAGTAAATTAAATAAATATCTCACTTTAATCATGTGTAACTTTTCATAGGAATGTCAGAATGGGATCAATATCAAACCCGTTGGGAAGAGAATTTAAAGATCTACAAGTTTTATGTTGAACACATTTTCAAATTTTGACATCTAGTAAGTAAAAAATTAGATATAATGAACTAATACTTTGACATATTGTTATTGCTAAATTTTTAAGAGTTTTTATATAAAAACCCACCCCCTCCCTTATCCTCCGCATTCCTCATCTGATGGTTTAAAAAAAATCACCAAAATAACTTCTTCTGCCCCTCACGTGTCTCCCCCTCAAACCTACCAAAATATCCCCCCCCCTCAACCTTATCCCCTCCTCCTCCTCATCCTCACCTCCTCTCCCTTCTTATCTCCTCTCCTCCCCCCATTATAAATACCCCCACCCCTCTTCCCCACATCTTCACTCCTCTCCCCCCTTCCATCGGCGTACATCTCTTCCCCCTCCACCTCTCTTCAGTCATTCTCCCCTCTCAACTCTTGCTTCTCTCATCTTTCTCTCTCTCTCCCTCCTCTCACATGTTCTCTCACCTCTCCCTCCCTCTTTTCTCATTTTTTTTCTTTTTCTCTCTCTCCCTCTCTCTCACACGTTCTCTCACCTCTCCCTCTCTTTCTCTCATTTTTTCTATTTTTCATCTCTCTCTCCCTAATATTTCTCTCTTTCTCTCTCATCTCTCTTCCCACTCTCATTCTCTTATAAATAAACGGAGAAGAGAATACATTGTCAGAATAAGAAAAATATTTGATAAAAATTCAGACGGAGAATTTGGGAGCTTGTTTAGAATGTTTCGCCTTTTCTTTACATAGAAAATCGTCTTTACGGGTAAGTTGCGGGTTGTTTAAATTTTAGTATTTGGGGAAGATATAATAAGATAAAAATTATGTTTGGGGCAGAAAAATTATGTTTTCCTACGTAATGATTATTACGAGGGCTCGGATGAGATATTAAATTCAATTTGGGAAGTCCACTCTAAAGGTGGCACATGATAAACCGACTACATGTTATTTGATATTTATATTTCTTTGATTTACCTTTATTTAAAATGTAATTATTTATGGTTAAATCAGTGATTTATTTAACATATTTGACCCGATGATTTATGCTTAAAATTTATTATTTATTTAGTTACTATTATGTTAATTTTATTTTAATAATTAGAAATATAGTTTTATATAGTTAAACAACGGTGATTTATTTAGTTAATAAATTTGACCTACTAGCCCATGATTAAATTTTAATTTATGACATTAAAGTATGACTCGATGACAATCAATTATTTTAGCAATTTTAATGGCAAGTTTTACGCATTGAGGATGACTCTATAATAAGAAGAAAAAATATATAAATAATAATAATTAAGCATATGGACTGTGTCACTTTAAGGAGGTGTGGAGCGACAAACCATAGTTAGCGTCCGCTACGGGATTAGGCCCATTTGCGAGGATAAACGGACTTTTGAAAAATCCGGAACTCAGAAGAAGAAAATTATTTGGGGAATGGTGGAGTATTAACTCCCGATCCTGCGCGATTGATCAAGGCCGACAGGCTCCAGCGTCTAGACCATTTGTATTTAAGTCGACGTATAGATGCCTAGGTATGTGTTTGCTACTGCTTATAGTGATGGGATGCATGTCCAATATATGCTTATCCAATATGTGATAAATGACTAATACATTATGTGACTCTATAAACAAGCATGGCCTAATACGAAGTTCAAATTTGATATATGACTCTGATATGATCTGAAAATAAGTTTATCTATATAAGTTCTAAATTAGCTATGATATGTACCATGTCAGATAAGATTTGTTATATGCATTTTCTTATAAATATGAAAACTATTCTGTTCTGCTATATTTCTTTCACATTCATAGTATATGTACAATCTAATGAAATTGTGATTAGCTATACATATATCATGGATTTTACACATGTTATTATATGATAAGTATGTGATTGGTTTTAATACCTACTGAGTCTTTGGACTCATTTCTGTTGTCTAACCATTTTAGGAAACTGACAAGCATGCACTCCCACACCGACGGACAGTAGGTCGAAGGGTGATCCTGCGTGTAATTTGGATTTCCGTTGTGTAGAATAAGTAGGTTTAGTTTTCTTCTTTATAATGAATGTAAATATGATAAAAATAATATACGATGTAAATTATGTGTGTTTATCTTATGAAAATGGTATGGTTGTACTTTTAGAATACGTGATGGTTTGACCTTTAGCGCCTTGCAAATATCTCAGCTCACAACACTCCGTCTATCCGTTGTGACGTCCCTGGACACATAAGGGATCATGGGAAGGGGGCGCCACAAGGGAGAGTAAGAGAGGGATGGTTATTAAGGTAATTTAAACATTATTATTCAAATGGAATATTTCATTCATTTTAAACATCATATTTTATGGGACTTTTAAATAAGAGTAAAAAATTACAAGGACTTAAAAAATAGTTATATTTGAGAGACTAAAAAGAAAATATGTTTATTTGTAGGGAATAAAAAATCCCAAATTTTATTTAGATTACATTTGTTTTCTTTATATCCAATATATTTTGAGGGATAAAATATGAAATAGATTCTTAAATAGATTACTTAAAAAGATTACAAGAGAACGCAACCAAAATGAGATTTGTAGATTGTTGGAAGAATTGAAAAAAAACATTATGTGGATGTGGGAATTCTAGAAGAATTGTTGGAGATAATAGTTGTGTCTATTTATTTTTAGATATTCAAGATAATCTTCTATTTTAAGTTATTTTTTGGAGTGTGAAAAGGAAAATAACATGCATCATGCAATTGTCTTTTTTAATTTGAAGATAATTATGTATACTGTATGTTATAATTATGATTATCATTCAAGTATTTGCACTTGCACATATATTATTAAAGTTGATTATAATATGCACTTTCAATGATGACATTTTTAATGATATGTGTAGAGGTCTAGATCAGTCACCTCGAATCACGGGCTACACCCCTGTAATTTGTTTAGTGCTGGATGAGGAAGAAGATCTCGAGGGAAACCTACATGCACAAGGAAGTGTCATAAAGGAGCCCTAAGTGTGATCTCAAGGGACAACCCTCCGATGCTTAAGTCAGACAATCTAGAACGAGGATGGGAAGTGCTCAGATGTAACAGAGTGGAGGGAGCTTGAAGGGCAGGGGTTGCATACCTCCCTTGCCGTTTGGACTGGTCTTATTTATAGGGCCTTCTTCGACATTGTCCGTTGACCTTCGCCGCCCGAGTTGGTGTTGTGGGAGTTGCCTTGAGCTGTGTAGGCATGAGTCACCTGCCTGCCGGCATGGCAGGACAAGGGTGGCATGGACGTTGACCCGTTGTCCTTTTGTCAGAGGTGCAGGCACTGGCTTGTCGTCCCTTTGCCGTCTGGTGGTTGTCTCGCCATTAATGTAGTAGTGCTCGTCGGAGACGTGGGTGCCACTTCGCCTGACAAGAGAGGGGCGACACGGGTGCTAACCCACCATCCCTTTGCTGGAGGGGTGTTGTAACGCGCCAGATTTTTCAGATTATTTATCGGGTCAAGGATCCGTGGGTTTCAGATCGCTTTCGTGGGTCCTGGGATGTGTTTTGTGCTTTACGCGTGTTTTTCCCCGATGTGCCTTCAGAACTCTGTGCAGGATGAACAGTTACGTTCTCTGGCTCCGGGACAGTACCGACGCATTGTGCTCTTCCCGAGGATCGCGGGGGTAATTTTTCATATTTTTTTAAATTTCTAAAATTTTTGGGTTTTTCCATTAATAACCCCCCACCCCTCCTCTTTCTCTCATTCTCTCTTTCTCACTCACTCTCTTCTCTTTCTCTCCCCCTATCCTCCGGGCGGCCGATGGGGGAGATGGTGGGTGAGGCAGGGACGGCGTGAGGGTGAGGAGTTTGAGGATGGGGCGAGGATTGAGATGGTGGAGGCGCGGCGAGCTCGGACGCGCGTTCGGGTGCCCAGCGAGGGTTTCGCGGCGTTTTCTTCATGGATCGGCGTCCTCGGCGCGCGAAATCTTTAGTGGAGGTAGGGGGACGGATCCTTAATCTTTGCACTCCATTTTTCACGAGTTTTGTAGGTCGTGGTGAGCCGAGCGGGCTTATTTGAGTATTTTGGGTAAATACATATTTTTGGGGTGTGAGCCAGATCTCTCATTTTGATTGCATTTTTGGGGTTTAAATGGGTCCTCTCGGCGCTAGAGAGGTTGGGGAATGATTTCCCCTTGTTTTCCCCTTCACATGGGTGTGAACGGGGCGTGGAATGGAGTTTTCTGCCGTTTTCGCCGTTTTCGGGCTCGAGACGACCTAGCGGTCGTTCCAGCGACCGCTAGGGTGTTAAGCGGTCAGATGGAGACCGCTAGGGGTCCCGTATGTCGGTTCGGGCCTTGTGGTCGCGCGATGGACCGCTAGGGTGCCTTAGCGGTCTAGTGAAGACCGCTAGGCTCTGCTTTGCGATCAGGGCATGACCGTCTGTCCATGTTTTGGTCAGTCGAGATCGGTGGGGTAACGGCCTCGCGACTGACCGCTAGGCTACGCCTAGCGGTAAGGGGGATGACCGCCACCCTCCTTGGCGGTCCCGGGGTGACCGCTTGAGATTTCAGTGTTTTGGGTTCATTGCGGTCTTGGTTGGACCGCCAGGCCAGCCCTTGCGGTCCGGAGGAGACCGCTAGGAGGTTCTTCCTGCTCGTCATGCCCGTTTTGCGATGTGTCGGTCTCCGGTCGACCCGGTTGTGATCCAGTGGTTGACCTTCAGCCTCGTGGATGTTTCAGACACCCTGTGGGTTCTGTGTCTATGTTTCTAGGTGTCTGGAGATACCGAGTTATCTCGATTAGCATGCCCGTAGGTGTGGTGGGTCCGGGTGACCCCAGGTGTTCCGGGCTTTCGTGTTTTCACTAGAACAAGTCGCCGTGTATCGGCATGTGTGCGGTGGGTTATTCCTGCACGTCATTAGCTTCCCAATAAGTGTTTTCCGTGTGGGCCGTGCGTGTGACCTTGGACTGCAAGTTCAGTATCCCAGCCTGAGGCTGGAGGTCTCTTGAGTTCCCTTTGTGAGGGAACGGTCTCGGCAGTTGTGAACTGCCTCGTGAGTCATCGTGCCGTGGTTTCAGACCTAGGGATTAGGCTAGATTAACGACGATGTGCCGTTGTGTACGACGATCTTGACCCCGGTCTTTGACTCAAGGACCGTTGGATTTAGTCGGTCTAGTGGGCTGTCCAGAGTCTGGTGGCGTCGTGCCACCTGTTACTCTGCATTACTCGCAATGGGTGAGTGCGTGGCTTTCCGTGTTCACGTTTAGTGACCTCACACTAGTCGTAGTCTTCTTACGGCACGCGTGTGCTGACCCACCCGGGAGTGCTGGAGCGGCTTACCCGAGAGAGACGATTTTTAGGCTGGTTACCGTAGGGCCCCCACGCACAGCCTGAGTCCGGGCTTCGGGGGAAGAACCAGCTAGAGGATCTGACCTAGGGCGCATGGTCTGTGTGTGCACACTTAGTTGGGGGCGTCAGACCCGCGCTGACGAGCGCGACCCTAGCTAGTCCTTGTTCATGGTACTGATTAATGTTGTGCCTCTATCTCCGCCTGGGGCGTCGCAGCGAGACACTTGAGGCGCGGACTAAGTCGTCAGTGGACGCATCCGGCTTTACTTCTGGTGGACAGTGCTCCCGTCACGTGACGTGAGTTTCTTGTGACTTGAGTTTTCACTTCCCGTCGACGAGACGTGGTTTTACGCGCAGTTTCCGGGTGTGTTCCCAAGGTAGAGGTCTAGGGTTCCGGTGAGCGTCACCGAGGGTTTTCCCTAGACGCTGTTAGGCTCACGACAGCGTTGTCATGATGTTTCTTCTGGTAGCGTTGCCGGAGTTTTCCCCGTTGGTTCGGTGGTCCCATGACTGTGAGATCGGGGAGTGTTTCCGTGTACAATAGGAGTAGCTATAGTGCCGAATTTTTACAGGCCATCGATTTATTGTTCCTGCTGTAGTTACTGCTTTCCGTTACCGCCGTTGTTTACGGTTGGGGTTCCGCGGGATCCCTACTGAGCTAGTGACAGGATGCTCACCCCTACTTTTCAGGTGCGGCGGTTCTTCCTCAAGGTTTGAGGGCGCAGTGCAGAGGTTCTTAGTTGCCAGCTCGCCTGGCTGAGTGTTCACTTGGCGTTAGGTACGTTCTTCTACCTTAGACTGTACTTCTGTTGGACTGGACTCTGTTGTAATTAGGTTATTTATTTCTGTTAATTTTTGAATTGTCCTACTTTATTTCCTATTTATTTGTACCTTCACACTCCTTTTAGCCCTCCCGAGCCCTCCCGACTCGTGGGCGACGGGCCAAAATTCGAATGACATCAGGTCATTCCCGGTATCCGGATCTTAGGTCGTTGCAGTTGGTATCAGAGCGTGGTTGTGGACGTACATGGGAATTCGAGATATTGTAGTGATCAGAGTCCGTAAGGTCCAGTACAGTCAGCAGGTGGCATAGGGTTTTGTACATGTTTTTCGCTTGGTTTCTCGTGTAAGAGCTTGAGTGGGTGGCGTTGGCACTATGAATGTGGTTGATGTTTCGTGGAGTGCCGGTGCGGGGCCCGAGGAATGTGATAGAGAGATTTCTTCCCGATGGGTGGTGGCCCCGGTGGTGTTGCATTGGGCAGAGGTTGCCGGCATGTGCGTTGCTGCGGTGCTGCGTTCAAGGAATTTGCAGCGAGGTCAGGTGGCTGGCAAGGATTGTTCGTGATTAAGTGACCGTGAGTGTGCTCTGAGGGAGCTGTTATTGGCGTTGGCCGCTCTAGATCAAGGTTCATCCAGCCCCTGAGGTGTTAAGGTCATGGTTTGAGGCGTCAGAGCGGGTGCTCTGGTCGAGAATTATGCTTGAGCAAGCAGAGGATCTTCTGGATAAGTTGCTGATTGTCGAGCCGATGTTCTTGTCATGCTCTGTGGCGTCAGAAATGACCTGTTGGTCTTGGTTATTTTTACGGATTTCGAGGCAAGATTGGGCGGAGTTGTCCCAGTAAGTTCTTGCTCATGCGCTTCTGTGTGTGAATGGGTTGTGTTCGCCCTAGAGTTGGCTTGAGATGTGAAGGTTCTGTGGCGAGTTTGGGACTCGAGGATGAGCGTTGGCGATTACCGATTATGGCTTGTGTTGCGGCTCTTGGCGTGGCTTATGTAGTTCAAGGAATTGCAATGGGGGGCATCGAGAGATGCTGTAATCGTGGTCTGACAAGACACTCGGCAAGTGTTGTCGGAGATGCTGACCTGACGGAATTGATGGTTTTTCTGATGCTGACAGGTGCGGTTCCCAGTGTGTGCAAGGTTCAAGGTCAGATCGAGCGTGGAGTTTTCCTTCCGTTGTTCGGAAGTGTATTAAGTTTTTCCCTTGGTTGGAGAGAATCGCGTTTGGCTAAGGTTCGTCGTCTTGCATCGTGTGTCCGCATTGGTTGGCCCTCCGTGTGCCATAAAGTCCGTGCGAGACGCGTCCTGTGTTTTGGCAAGGCGGTTGCCGATGAGAAGCATTGCCCGTTCCCTGATGTGTAACACTGTTCCGTAAGGACGAGTGCCGGTTGGATGGTGTTCGTGAGGAATTTGCGACTGGTGTTGTAGTTGTAAGGTTTCGCATAGCACCTACGGGCGACGCAGCGGATAACAAAATTTTATTTGCCCGATCCCGGTGTTATGGAAAGCTTAATCTGTGCTCTAATCGGTGTTTCTAAGACCCCAACCTGCCTAATTACAGGTTACGTATTTCACCTTGCGCGGAACGACGCTGTCCGCTAAGCCTGATGCAGAAAATCGAGCCGCACAGCTGTACGGCCTCTAGAGCAGATCCACGCGGATCCTTGCGCAGCGACGGGACCCCCCGACACGACCTTCCCCGACCCTTTCACCTTCTGGAGAGAGAGAGCAAGAGAGAGGAAAGGGGGGGAGGAGCTAATCCTCCTCTTTAGGCTTAATGCTTGATTAGCCAAAGAGTTGGAAGAAGGCTCGAATGAGCTTCACGTAGGATTCTATATATAGAGATTTGGTCATTTCTGAAAGGGCTCCAAAAGATCAAAATTATATATCTATCCTATCTACTATTATACATATGTATTAAGCTCCATTTACACTCCTTTCCAAAAGGAATTAAATAGAAATAATACATACATTTGTATAATAATAATCCGTCACCCAAGAATCCATTGTGTGTCATCCTCTAGGCCCTTAGTCACTCTAGTTTAAGGCCCATTAACTTCTAATTCCCAATTAGAAGTAAATTAAACGTATTCTTCGCTTCTACCAGAGCCGAAGAATAATTTAATTTATTTCGAACCTTTGATCACGTTGGGTCGAGTAAATCCGCGTGATCCTAGAGGACGCCGGGTTTAAACCAGCCTGTCTGGTACCTGTAAGTCCACAGTTACCGCATCGATATAATCCCTCGCTCATTCTATGAGTCTGGTACGATCGAGGGTATGGTTTCTGTCAAACCCCATGATCGTGCCATTTGACTATGACCTCCTTAAAGTGTATGACGTCCGTTCTAAATGAACTCACATGACCCTGGCCAGGGATTTAACGGAGCGTCAATGTCATGACCCATTAAATGTCTGATATATACCCGACAGTGAGTGATCCCCTCTTGACCATTGATGATCTTCACACGTATCCTGCAGTGGTTAATGACTCGACAACTCATGACTTATGGTTAAAGTCACTTAGCTAAGTAATTAAATCATTCTAGTCCTCGTGTAACGTCCGATCAATGTCTCAGGTCAAAGGACCAACGATGCTACTGAGACAGTTGGATCTTCAGTTGACATTAGGTATAATCAACCATCTGAAGATCCAATAGCGGATCAGTTCAGTGTACATCCTCCAAGAACATACACCTACACATATGTGTTGGTGCCCCGCACCAATGACCATGAGACTGGTCACTGACACATCATGTGTACTGGTTTAATAGGTAATCAAAGTCCCTGAGTGATTACCCTCCAACCAGGAACAGTTTAAGGCATGGGTACATGTAAAGTCAATCTCATGTTCGAGATCCCATCTCGAGCTGACTTTACAATCACATATCCTAGGGACAACGTAAAGTAACACAATCACATATTTACGCTCAAACACCACTTTATTAATAATGAATAAGATCATACATATATCGGGTCTACCCGACCCTAAATTAGCCTGTAGCACACCAACACTAACAATCTCCCACTTGAACTACAGCCAATTGCCCACAACTTTGAGGCCCATCTTATCCCGATGACGCTCACATACAGTCTGTGTCAAAGGCTTAGTCAGTGGATCTGCTATGTTGTCTTCTGACGGTACACGCTCTACCGTCACATCTCCACGATCAACAATCTCCCGAATAAGGTGAAAGCGCCTCAGAATGTGCTTTGACCTTTGGTGAGACCTCGGTTCCTTCGCCTGGGCGATGGCCCCATTATTATCACAAAATAATGGGATGGGAGCTGATATCTCGGGAACTACGCCAAGTTCCAAGATGAATTTCTTCATCTAGACGGCTTCTTTAGCAGCTTCAGCTGCAGCAATATATTCCACCTCCGTCGTCGAATCTGCATTCGTATCTTGCTTGGAGCTTCTCCAACTGACTGCCCCTCCATTTAACATGAATACAAATCCAGACATTGATTTACAGTCATCTAGATCTGACTGGAAACTAGAATCTGTGTAAGCTCTAAGCTGTAGGTCCTCTCCTCTATAAAGCAGAAAAAGATCCTTAGCCCTTCGCATGTACTTAAGGATGCCCTTTACTACCTTCCAGTGCTCTTCACCTGGATTTGCCTGATATCTACTGACAATGCTCAAAACATTGGCAACATCAGGTCATGTACATAGCATTGCATACATGATTGACCCTATCGCCGAAGCATAGGGTACCTTATTCATATGTGCCATCTCCTCAGAAGTTTTAGGACTCATCCCTTTGGATAGGCAAATTCCATGTCTCATGGGAATAAGACCTCTCTTGGAATTTTCCATCCTAAACCTTTTGAGGATAGTGTCTATGTACATGGATTGGGATAATCCTAGCATCCTTTTGTTGTGCCCCCTAGGCACAAGCATGTGCTATGCTGATTTGATGATAGCAATGTTGTTTTGTTTTGATGATAGCAACACAATGAGTGTTTTGATGACATTATGCTTTGATGATAGCTTCATGATTGTGATTTGTATATCATCTGGAGAATGCACATGTATGACTGATATATTGTTTGTGTTAGACTTCTGGTATGTGCATAGTCTATACATTGCATTGTGGGGTTTATGCTCTAAGTCTATACACTGCATAGCAAGCTCAAAGTCGATACATTGAGCGTCTCATGCATCATTCGTCTAAGTCCATACATTGGACTGTAGTATGCATTTGGCGAAGGCATCGCAAGTCTAGACAGTGGACAGCGTCTCGTGCATATAGCAAGTCTAGACATTGCACTGTAGCATGCATTTCTTTAAAGTCTATACATCGGACTGGTCTGCATAGGCTAAGTGTATACATCGTCCAGTACAATCATGCACTGTTCATGAAGTTTGTACAGCCTTTTGCATTGGACTTAAAGTCTATACATTACACTGTTCCTTTCGTCTTCGTGTCATTCCCTTTATTGTGTCTTCGTGTCGTGGTCAGCCCGTGTCGTTTCACCTCGTGCTGTTCTCACTTACTTCGTGTCGTTTCCGTATTATGTCTTCGTGTTGTTCTTCCTAGACCTTGTGTCGTTCGTATGTTGAAACCACACTTCGTGTTGGTTTCTGTTTTGTCTCCATGTTGTTCTCGTGCCGTTCTCATTACTGGTTATTATATCATGTCGTTTTTACTTCGTGCTGTAGTCATCGTATGTATCTCGTGTCGTTCTTCTTTTTACCTCGTGTTGTTTTATAACCTCACTTCGTGTCGTTCTCTTTGTTGTGTCTGTTCTGTCACAGTGTATCTCGTGTCATTCTTTCCTTACTTCGTGCTGTAGTCACCCTGTGTATCTCGTGTCGTTCTCAGTGCATCTAGTATTACTATTACATACCTCATGCAGCTTTAGTTCCTGTGGCCCTCAGTTTTAATGGGTTGTATCTCCTTGCAGGTCCGAGGAAGAACATTTCCACGTGACTGGGCAGCACGTGATCCGAGGCTGAAGGACTGACAGAATGCTGACACGTGGCCAAATATCTGGGCGGGAAATGCGGAGGACACACACGCCCAGTGCTGCCCTCATGCTGGCTGCTGCTATATATATGAGCCTCCTTCCACAGAAGAAGGTTGATCGAGTTGGCGAGAAGAAAAGTCCATACAGAGAGCCACGATCCAGATAGAAAAAGAAAAGAGAAAGAAGAAGAGAAGAAGATACAGAGAGAAAGAAAGAGAGACAGTGAGATCGAGAGAAGAAGAGTGAAGTCTGAAGATTTGTTCACTGGACCGTGGATCAAATCCAGGCCAGTCTGCTCTGTTGAGAGCTATATTGTGTTCTTCATTTACAGCTTTCCGATTGCTGTTTCATTCTATTTTCGTTTTCCACTTTATCCCTTATTCAAGCTGTATGTCAGCGGATGCAGTGGAGGTTTCCACTGGACAGGTAAAGCTGTAATCCTCAGCTGGCGAGACTTGGTCTCGGACGGGTTAAGCTGTACTTCCCCAGCGGTTTGCAGAGGTGTATCCTCTGGACAGCAAGCTGTGTTGCTCAGCGGTGTGTAGGCCAAGCTGTATTGCCCAGCGGACGCAAGCTGTGTTGCGCAGCAGTAAGCCACACTCGGGTTGAGTGTGGGGTGGATGTAGGTCTGGAGGACCGAACCACCTAAAAAACCCCGTGTGCATTGTGGTTTGATTTATCTATTTTTGCTTCCGCTAGATGATTGCATAGGGGCGCTCTAAGCGTTTGGCTGCTGTTTGAGCAGAAGTGTTGATTAGTTTTACTTAGAATATTTTAATATGTCAAGAGAGCGAAATTCCAGTTGAGCTTCAGATTGTCGAATATGTCTTGTTATTATTCTAGTTTTAATTGGGTGAAGGTTTTTTTAAACGGGTTATATTCATTCACCCCCCCTCTGAATACTGCACTGAACCCAACAATTGGTATCAGAGCGGGTCTCTGATCTATCAGATCTGACAATCTGTAGAGGATCCTGCTGATTTGTTTGGTGCTTTTCAGAGTGTGCTTTCAATGCTCGATATTTTGTTTTATCGACATGTGCATTGCTTTGCTCATCTGGTTCTGCTGCATTCCCTGTCATCTGGTCTACTGCGCTGTATCTGGTTGCCTCTTACTTAAATGGGTCGACCTCCAGTTTATGACGGTTCTAACTTTGATAGTTGGCTAGGAGGCCTATGTGTGTACGTAGATTCCATAGATCCCAAACTATGGAGCCTATTATCTAAAGGCCCACACAAACTGCCTCATGATGAGACCAAGTGGTCTAAAGAGGACAGTATAAAGAACCGTGACAATGTCATAATCCTTAACATCTTAAGAGCTGCAATCAATATTGATATGTACCCTTTTGCTCTCAGGTGCACATCTGGAAAGGAGATATATGACGGAGTCATTTCTGCGCATAATCAACAAGGTGATAGCTGCTTGATGGCCAACCGGGATGATGAAGATGAGATCTCATCTCAGGTAAGCTCTGAATCAGATGGATACTCCTTTGATGAATTGATAGTGATGTATGAAGATTTGTTCAAAGTATCCAAGAAATTAAAATCTGAAAATAGAAGGTTGAAAAAGAGATGTGAACAGATTAACTCTAATGTTCTCTGTGAAAACTGTCAAAGATTAAAAACATCTCATGATATGTGCTTAGCTGATCTGAATATGAGTAAGGAACAAATCTCTTTATTGAAAAATAAAAATGAAGAATTGAGGTTGCTAAATTCTGCCATGTCTGAGAGACTCTTAATGCTTGAAAAAGGGAAGAATTCAGTTGAAAATGAATGTGAGAGAGTGAGCACTTTGATAGAAGAGATTGATAGCTACAAAGCCATTAATGTCTTACTTAATGAAAAGATCACAGATTCTGAGATTCTCATCTCCTCTCTCAAAAATGAAATCACTGAATTGAACAATTCTCTATCTGAGTCATTTGAAAACAAAGAAAATTCAAAGGCTACTTCTAAGAAGAAGGTCTCTGATGAAGGCAGTAAACAGGAAGAGAGAAAAAGAATGTATACAACCTTTGTGTGTAGCTCTGAGTTGGCTAGCACTTCAACTTCTCCTTCATGTCTGCCTGCGAATCAGATAGAAAAACAAAAGAAAACAAAACAGAATAAAAATTTGTATGCTGAAATTTCTCAGGCCAATCTGTCTCAGATTAAAAGGAAGAATGTGAAATGTTTCTACTGTGGTAAATCTGGCCATGAGATGGATGTTTGCTTTGTCATGAGAGAGGATGAACTGAAATTAGATAGAATTCATGCTAGGAATTCTAAATTGAAGAAACCTTCTCATGATCAAAATAAGAGAATTCAATGCTTTTACTGTCATAGAATTGGCCACTTTATGCATGATTGTAGATTAAAGAAGCAAGATGATTTGAATGCTAAAGAGCTTCATGATAGGAATCATGCATATCTGAAAAAGAAACTTCATTGCTTTCATTGTAACAAATTGGGCCATATTGCTGTAAATTGTTGGCATGCTAAGGGAAGAACAATTAACTCCGAAACTGCTATAATCCCTGTAAAAAGACATGCATTCTATAAGAATCTTGACAGAATGAATTCTTCATGTTTTGAATGTGGAAAACATGGCCACACAGTCAAGGACTGTTGGCATGTTCAGAAGAATCATATTAACCCCCATGCTGTCAAATTCCATGTAAAATAATTTGTGAAATTCTCTTGTTTTAATTGTGGAAAACCTGGCCACAAAGCCTCTGAGTGCTGGGTGGCAGAGTTCAGAAAACAAAATGCCCATGCACACAACAGAAATTTTGATGTTCATGCACATGAATTTAATGCTTACAATAAGGTGCATAAAAGGAACTCAAATTCTGTTAGTTATCATGGTAAGTTTGGTTAATTTGGTTATTCCTTGTCCAGCTATAAGTTGATGGGCTATGTTGATAATTCTGTTAAGAGATCAGTCAGAACACCTGATAGGGGTAGTGCAGGACCCAAGACTGCTTGGGTCCCTGCAGGATCAAATTGATTGACTTGCTGCAGGTGTGCCTTGGAAGGAGAAATAAAAGGGGTTAACCAAGGCACTCAAAAAGAAAATCCCAGGACTCAATGCAGGTCAGTTCTGAAATCTGTTTTAAATTCCATTATCTGAAATTGTGAGCATGAAAATTATGAGTTTCATGTTGATTTACGTGATTGATCGTTGATGATCTCTTCATGTACTGAGTTTTACTTTGCACATATCTGATGCTCTTCTCTCTTGCTAGTTTTTGCACTATGAACATAGGGTGTTTGATGTTCTGCACAATCATGTTTGAGTCGATGCATACCTTGTACTGAATTTGAATGCTTCTTTAGTGTATTCAGTTGATGCACTATATAGACTTTGTGTCAATGCATGTGTTTTGTGTTAATGCATTGCATGCTTGGTGTTAAATGCATAACTTGCTGATTGTGATTGGGTCATTTAGTACATACAGTCAATGCATGTGTCTAATGTATGCATACATCATTTGCATGACTGTCATTGATGCTGTTCAATGCATGTAGGACTGCTTTATGTTGCATTGTCTTGCATAACCCTGGTATATCAAATGGTAAGCTACTAAAAGGCAGGGAAATCTGCCTGGAGGTTCTTACTATGTGTGAGATGGTCCTTGTCACCAAGTTCTCTGCCAAGTACCAAGGGTCTAGTCCTCATGTAGAACAATATACTGCATCATATTTTTGAAAATTTTGAAAAAGGATAAAAATGTGCATGACTTGGATGCATAAACTTGAATTGATTGCATACTTGCCTCATATATCATTGTTGCATAGTCTGCATGTAGAACAGTCTAGTGCATAGCATATCCTTGCATCATGGTGTCAGGGGGAGCTGAGAGTTCTATTCAATTCATTAAATCCTATTCACTTCTCAGTGTTCTCATTTAAATGATTCATATTCTTTGACATCAGTTGCTCATTGAACCATATTGCCAATTGCTATCCTTTCCCCATCTTTTTCACTAAACAACAGTTCTGTATCTGGTTTAGTACATTGAGTGGTGATTATTGCAATAGTTCACTTATAAGAATCACATCTACAAATTGAAAAGAACTAAAGGTTTAACCTTTATAAATTAGAGAGTTAAGTGTCTGCACTTCAGAATTTGAGATAAAAGAAAACTTTTATAGCTCTTAATCTTTGTCTCATGGTAAGATTAAAAAAAGTTTTTGTAATGCCTAATGTGTTGATCTGGAAATTTCTAGAAAAGGTGAATAAGAGTATGTACTGTTTTTCAATCAATCACTCTAAAAGAGATAAGGGCAACAGTAAATAAGATCATAAATGCTATGAACTGAACATAGTAACAGAGCAATGGTTAATTGCACTGAGAAACTGTGAACTCCTCCAATGAAGCAGGAAAATTCACATGTCATGAAGTGCCTCAAGCTAACTCTGTTCATAGGGTCAAATCTATAGGGGGAGTCCTCACCAAGTAACTGAGGGTACTGGCCTCTAATCAAGGTATACCCTTAATGTCAACAGTGAAGACTATTCCTTGTAGGTCTTGATCTGAAATAGATCTAGTAGTTTATGCCTAGTAACTGGGGGTACCTGCCTCTGATCAAGGTGTACACCTAATGTCAACAGCATAAATGCCACAGGTCTATTCACTTAGTTCAGGTTCAGAAATTGAAAAATAAAAATCAAACTGCTGTAACCCCTTGAAATCAAAAGTCATTGAGTGAAAATTATTTTTCTCAATACATGTTCAAGTTGCCTCTCTTGAATTTCCTTGTTTAGACACAAAAGGGTATTATTTCAGACTTATCTATTAATACCATGTGCCCTAGATTCATTGCTATAAATGGAATCTAAAACTCTTTTTCAGGGGTCAGGTGTTTTACTCTAGATTTATCACTGTTAAACCTAAATTTTTAAAAATTGTATGTTGATGATTCTTATACTTTAATTATTGTTTATAATCAGGCTTATTCTCTGAACCAATGATTCAGCTGTTGTCTAGTGACCCTCCTACCTTTTCTACCTTGGTTATCTGTTCATATTCCTTCTCAAAGGGGGAGTTTTTATTTAGGGGGAGAAATAATTCAGGGGAGTCTTACATTCAGGGGGAGAATGTTCTAGAGGAATTTGCATGCATATTGCACTTTGCACTCATATTTTTTACTGTTTTTCTCTTTTTGATCATGTCAAAGGGGGAGAAAAATTTGTGTGTGACTCACTGTCACAGTGTGTTGCCATCATCAAAAAGGGGGAGAATGTTGTGCCCCCTAGGCACAAGCATGTGCTATGCTGATTTGATGATAGCAATGCTGTTTTGTTTTGATGATAGCAACACAATGAGTGTTTTGATGACATTGTGCTTTGATGATAGCTTCATGATTGTGATTTGTATATCATCTGGAGAATGCACGTGTATGACTGATATATTGTTTGTGTTAGACTTCTGGTATGTGCATAGTCTATACATTGCATCGTGGGGTTTATGCTCTAAGTCTATACACTGCATAGCAAGCTCAAAGTCGATACATTGAGCGTCTCATGCATCATTCGTCTAAGTCCATACATTGGACTGTAGTATGCATTTGGCGAAGGCATCGCAAGTCTAGACAGTGGACAGCGTCTCGTGCATATAGCAAGTCTAAACATTGCACTGTAGCATGCATTTCTTTAAAGTCTATACATCGGACTGGTCTGCATAGGCTAAGTGTATACATCGTCCAGTACAATCATGCACTGTTCATGAAGTTTGTACAACCTTTTGCATTGGACTTAAAGTCTATACATTGCACTGTTCCTTTCGTCTTCGTGTCATTCCCTTTATTGTGTCTTCGTGTCGTGGTCAGCCCGTGTCGTTTCACCTCGTGCTGTTCTCACTTACTTCATGTCGTTTCCGTATTATGTCTTCGTGTTGTTCTTCCTAGACCTCGTGTCGTTCGTATGTTGAAACCACACTTCGTGTTGGTTTCTGTTTTGTCTCCATGTTGTTCTCGTGCCGTTCTCATTACTGGTTATTATATCATGTCGTTTTTACTTCATGCTGTAGTCATCGTATGTATCTCGTGTCGTTCTTCTTTTTACCTCGTGTTGTTTTATAACCTCACTTCGTGTCGTTCTCTTCGTTGTGT
Source organism: Amorphophallus konjac (assembly GCA_022559845.1). Lineage (NCBI taxonomy): Eukaryota > Viridiplantae > Streptophyta > Magnoliopsida > Alismatales > Araceae > Amorphophallus > Amorphophallus konjac. Next base: position 98,329,290 of record CM040121.1, read on the forward strand.
CTGTTCTGTCACAGTGTATCTCGTGTCATTCTTTCCTTACTTCGTGCTGTAGTCACCCTGTGTATCTCGTGTCGTTCTCAGTGCATCTAGTATTACTATTACATACCTCATGCAGCTTTAGTTCCTGTGGCCCTCAGTTTTAATGGGTTGTATCTCCTTGCAGGTCCGAGGAAGAACATTTCCACGTGACTGGGCAGCACGTGATCCGAGGCTGAAGGACTGACAGAATGCCGACACGTGGCCAAATATCTGGGCGGGAAATGCGGAGGACACACACGCCCAGTGCTGCCCTCCTGCTGGCTGCTGCTATATATATGAGCCTCCTTCCACAGAAGAAGGTTGATCGAGTTGGCGAGAAGAAAAGTCCATACAGAGAGCCACGATCCAAATAGAAAAAGAAAAGAGAAAGAAGAAGAGAAGAAGATACAGAGAGAAAGAAAGAGAGACAGTGAGATCGAGAGAAGAAGAGTGAAGTCTGAAGATTTGTTCACTGGACCGTGGATCAAATCCAGGCCAGTCTGCTCTGTTGAGAGCTATATTGTGTTCTTCATTTACAACTTTCCGATTGCTGTTTCATTCTATTTTCGTTTTCCACTTTATCCCTTATTCAAGCTGTATGTCAGCGGATGCAGTGGAGGTTTCCACTGGACAGGTAAAGCTGTAATCCTCAGCTGGCGAGACTTGGTCTCGGACGGGTTAAGCTGTACTTCCCCAGCGGTTTGCAGAGGTGTATCCTCTGGACAGCAAGCTGTGTTGCTCAGCGGTTTGTAGGCCAAGCTGTATTGCCCAGCGGACGCAAGCTGTGTTGCGCAGCAGTAAGCCACACTCGGGTTGAGTGTGGGGTGGATGTAGGTCTGGAGGACCGAACCACCTAAAAAACCCCGTGTGTATTGTGGTTTGATTTATCTGTTTTTGCTTCCGCTAGATGATTGCATAGGGGCGCTCTAAGCGTTTGGCTGCTGTTTGAGCAGAAGTGTTGATTAGTTTTTCTTAGAATATTTTAATATGTCAAGAGAGCGAAATTCCAGTTGAGCTTCAGATTGTCGAATATGTCTTGTTATTATTCTAGTTTTAATTGGGTAAAGGTTTTTTTAAACGGGTTATATTCATTCACCCCCCCTCTGAATACTGCACCGAACCCAACACCTTTTAGATCTATCTCGATAGATCCTTATGCCCAGTACATAGGATGCTTCTCCCAAATCCTTCATGGAGAAAGTCTTGGACAACCAAGACTTAGTTGATGTCAACATCTCTACATCATTCCCAATGAGTAAGATGTCATCAACATAAAGGACCAAGAAGGTCACAGAGCTCCCACTTGTAGACACGCCAAAATTGACATTATTTTGAGTATATTTCATATCGCTCTGCGATGCCCCATTTGACCCTCAAATCAGCTTATTTGAGTGGTTTTCCCACTTTTTCATGGATTTCCCCTGATTTCTCCTATTTTTCCCCATTTATCTCCTTTTTCCTATTTTTCTGGATTTTCTGGGCATTTATCTCTATTTTTTCTGAATTCACGCCCTCATCAGGGGCGTATTTTTGAAACACGACCTTGTCTAGGGCGTTTTCTCCCATTTTATCTATTTCTCCCCCATTTTATCTATTTTATGAATTTTCTAAATTCACGACCTGGGTAAGGGCGTGTTTTCTTCAAAACATGACTTAACCAAGGGCGTTTCTTAAAGAAAGGACGACCTCAACTGAGGGCGTTAATTCTTCTAGGTTTGACCAACTTCCCCATTTGAGCTCTTGAAATTAACGCCCTTCTCAGGGGCGTGTTTTTTAAAACATGGCTTTGATTAAGGCGTGTTTTACATTTTTCAAATATGGGGAGTTTTTATTGCTAAATTTGGTTTTTGAGAAACGCCCTTGTGCAGGGCGTGTTTTTGAGAAACGCCCTATGGTCAAGTCGTTAATTCATTAATTGACGCCCTGACCTAAGGCGTGTTTCATCTTCTGGCTTCGCAACCCTTTCCCCAGAGAGTCCTTGCCTCGTTAGACTCCTCCCCTATTTTGGGCTCTGGCCCATTCTTATCATTTCCCCAGTTGGGACTCTTGCCTTGCTTATCCTTTGATCAATCCTATAAGGGGTTGATCCCCTTATCTTTTCTTGGGCTTCGGTTCCGATATTTCTTATTCTCCCCTGCGTTCTTCTTTTTTTCTTCTTTTCTATTATTCTCCTTCTTCTTCTTCTTCTTCTCCTTCTTCTCCTTCTTCTTCTTCTTCTTATTCTTCTTCTTCTGTTTTTTCTCTTTTTTCTTCTGTTGTTTTCTTTTCTTTTTACAGGAACCGAAGGAAGGCTACCTTTTGGCTAAGGAGGAACTCTTCCCATCATTCAACATCAAATCTTCATCCCTTTGAAGTTCCTCCCCATCGAGCATCAAGCCAAAGGAGCCACCAAACAAGATTTTTCTATCTCATCTCCCCTTATTTGTATTTTTCATTAGTTCATAATACATGCATCATGTTTCATTATTATATTGATTTTTCTCAACCATCATATTGAAATCTCCCCATAGTGCAACTCTTGCACTCTTTCCCCTTAATTTTTATTCTTATCTTCATGCATTCATTCATCTCCCACACCCTTTTTGCATAGGGGTTTAAGGGCAATCCCCTTAAGGTGTATATTGTTCATTTTTTTCATGCTCATATATTTTTATTGAATTTGATGCTACACCATTGTTTCTAATCCATATCTTTTGGTGTTTGTCTTTTTTGCAAGGGTAATAAAAGTGAAGAACTCTCTTCGTCGGCCGGCCGATTTAAAGAGAAAGGAATACTCACATCAACTGCATATTTGAGGTATTTTGCGATCATCTTCCCATATCAATCTCCTCTTTGAGACCCTCGTGTCTCTGGCGATCACACACACTCCACATTAGCACCTCGTGCTATTTTTATTGCTTTCACCCATATATCTATTGCTTTTTATATTTTTAAGTGTGGATTTTAATCCAAATCTACAAATTGGCGATCACGGTGGGACTCCTTGTGTTCTTTGTTTATTACCCTTTCCCCTTAGGCACTCGCACGTGCCATCTCCCCTATTTGCACCCTCGGTGCGTCTCCCTTTTGTGCCCCTCGGGCACCCTCCATTGGTTTTACACCCTCCCCTAAGTGATTGGTCAGTTTGTTGATTGTTTCTTTAAAATTTCCACTTATTCCAAATCTTTGATGAGCATGATGTTATCATATCCATATTGTTGATTGCCTGCTGTGACTGTGGGTGTTTGTTGCTTCTGGCCGGGGAAGCTTTTCTGGAGGAGTGAATTAACGCCTCTGTCAGAGGCGCGTTTTAATTTCACGCCCTGACCCAGGGCGTCTTATTCATATTTTACGCCCTCTGACAGGGCGTTTTCCAGCACATTTCCGGGTGTTCTTGATTTATATTGCTGCCTGTGAATTCACGCCCTTCTCCAGGGCGTCTCTTACTTGATTTTACTGTGAATTCACGCCCTTCTCCAGGGCGTCTTTTACTTGATTTACGCCCTCTGACAGGGCGTTTTCCAGTACATTTCCGGGTGTTCTTGCTTTATATTACTGCCTGTGAATTCACGCCCTGCTCCAGGGCGTCCTTTACTTAATTAGCGCCCCATATTAGGGCGTGTCTTTTGATTTGACGCCCGCTGGAAAGGGCGTCCTTTTATTGGTAACGCCTCGCTCTAAGGCGTGTCTCACCCTGCCCTGGGCCCCTCACTTTGATTCACGACAGTCACACCGTCGTGTCATTGTTTAGTAGCGCCCCCTCCCAGGGCGTGTTTTTACTGTGGGTTTACAGAGCTCTCCCGGCTGTGATTTTTCATCATGATTCATGCTTATCTTTATTGATTGATCATTTGCTGTGATTAGCTTGATTTCCCCTGTTGCATTCATCCTTCATATTTGCATTTTGGTTTGGGAGCCCCCCTCCTCTTTATTAGGATCCACACACTCTCTTGGAATCGGGACGACCCTCCATTGAACATTCCGTCTCTTTGGACTGAAAATCCCTTTTCCAAGCCTCCGTAAGTCCCCGCACCCGTGGATTCCCTCACGGACGCCGGGCAGGTTGTACCCTTTTGGAGTCCCGATATAGTTGGCCTAATACGTGGTGAGTGAGAGTTCCTAGTTGGCATTGGAGTTCAAATCTCATTTGAAACTAGGACTCTCCTTGTGTGAATCTTTCCAAACTTTATTAAAATCCTTAATTCACCAAGGATAAAACAATCAAAAATCACGGTAACCATTCCAACTTGTGTGCTTATTTGCATAATTATTGAGAATTTTTGATTATATAATGGCTTACCATGATAGAAACATGTTCAATTCAATTCATGAGGATGCACAACCTAGCACTTCATATCCTCAATTTCAACATGTTAATCAGCATTCTCACCATTCTTTCAAGGGACCACGTCCTTATTCTCATGGTCATACCCAACCCATGGGCAATGTCCATTCTTATGGTCCCCCTCTTCAAGTTCGAGCCACTATTCCCTCGGGACCGTCTCCTCTCAACGACGAGAAGGTCTCTCGAATCATCCATGCATTAGATCATCTTACCCCTCAACAGATCCAAGCCCTTAAGGCTGCCGTTGAGGGTACATCTCATGCATCTCTCCCTCCTTCCAATTCTATTCGGGTGGCCCATCACCCATCTCCCTCCAATTCTACACGGGTGGCCCATCACCCATCTCCTCCTTCCAATCATATTCGGGTAGCCCATTACCCATCTCCCCCTATTCATTCTACTCGGGTGGTCCGACACCCGCCTCCTTCTATTTCTCCTCCCTCACGGCCCCGAGGCCCATTTATTCATTGCAATCCGGCCCATCCGGGTTCTTTTACGGGTCATACCGTCAACTCCCCTCCACGGCCTTTTTATGCGGCCCCTCCTCCTTCAAGGCCCTGCCAGCCCTCTATTGTTCAAGTCACACCCCTCCAACAATCTCTTTTTGATAAGATTACTTCCATGGAGGAACAATTAAAGAGGGTCACGGTTCCTCCTACTCCGGTCAATCCTCTCTATGCGGCTTTGGATGACATTACAAGAATGGAGAGAGAATGGAAGGATAGGATGGACGACTACGGCGTTGATATTCCAAGCGAGCAAGAACCGGCAATTGAAGAATCCGAGCCGGTGTATGATGATGAAGCTCCGCAGGCACCCCTTTCGAGTTTCCTTAACTTTCCACTTCCCCCACTTTCATTCGATGAACCCCTCGCTCAGGATGAAGCCACCATCCCCGATCCAACCCCTATTTCCGAGACTTCTTGGTGTTACGACGATGGGTCGATACTCCAATCACCCGCGCCGACGCATCTTGAGTTTTTCACCACTCCAAACACCGCTCGCCCCATTCGGCATTTCCTACGCACCAAACCTTCACCCATTAACCCTCCACCCATTACACCTCCTCCAGTTACACCATTAACCTCCGCAACACTGGCCTCCCCCAAGCCTTCCACTATTAAACCTCCACCCGTTAAGCCATCTACCTCCACACCATCGGCCTCCATTAATTACACCATTAAACCTCCCCCAATTAACCTCCCATTACCGCCACCTCGGCCTTCCATTATCCCTTTAAAACCCACTTTGCCTATTCCACCATTTAACCCTCCACCTTTACCTATGGCTAATCCTGAGCAGGACCCACCACTTTTTGCACTCGAGCTAACCCCGACCGCTTGCAAGCAAAGGGAGAAACTCGATGTGTTTGAACCTCCGCCTCCACTTACGCCAACACTTTCCATTATACCTCCACCACTCACAAAGCCTCCCGCCTCCGCTTCACCTCCTTTTATTACTCAGAAGGGGCGCGCTTCTGCAGCTACTCGCGCCAAGGATAAGCAAAAGGCGGGCAAGAAGACTTTGGCCATGACTGTGCCATTCAAGATTCAAGAATTTATTTACCGGATGCCAATCCGGGTTATTGTGCCGCGCATGATCGAAGAGGCCGAGTCACCGCCACTGCTCAACAGATGCCAAGTGTTAATGCCGTATGAAGGCCAGGTAGGGCACCCCTTGTTCAAACTTTCCAATCCAGAATTCATTATTCCTTACAAGGGGCGAATGCCCATTTTGCTCAACATTCCATATACACCACATTCAATGGGCAACATAATGCTTCCTGTTCCAACTCTACGACTCCCTCACTTTATTGATCTTCGCTTTCCAAAGGGGTTGTCATTTATTGAAGCTTCCTTTATTGGGCCAATCGGCCGTACATGTTCACCGCCATGGAGGGGCAGTTACCTTGATGCTAAGGGACCATCCCTTATTTGTTCCACTTTCTATTCGTCCATCTCTATCACTTCTTCTTCATGGGCCATTCCCAGGGTTAGGAGGAGGATCTCATCCTCTCGCCCTTCACATTCTTCATATTCTTTGCATTTCATGCATTCATCGCATCCATCCCATTACATGCATTTGCACCTCCTGCTTCCCGGGTTTCCAAACCCGTATCTTCCTCGCCTTCTGGCACCGCCGGATATTCCGCATTTCCCATCTTATTCATATTCATCCTTTTATCCACTCCCCTTGGGGCATCGCGTCCCCCTTCCTGCCATTTCCCTGGAACTTCCAGGAATTTTATCCCTCCTCTTTGGGCATCTCGCCCTTTCTGATTCTATTTCTCCGGAACCTCCGGACCTTTCTCTCGGGCACGACGCCCCTTTCCATCTTCTCCTTACTGATTTCATCCCTCCGGAACCTCCGGATTCTCCACCTGATTGTCTTCGTCTTTTCCCCGGGCATCGCGCCCCTTTCTATTTGCTTCCTCCGGAACCTCCGGACTTTCCCCTCGGGCATCGCGCCCCCTTCCACCTCATTTCACCGGAACCTCCGGACCTTCTTGGGCATCGCGTCCCTCCTTCCATCATTCCTCCGGAACCTCCGGATTCTTCATCTGATTCTCTCTATCTTTTCCCCGGGCACGACGCCCCTTTCCATCTTCTCCTTCCTGATTTCATTCCTCCGGAACCTCCGAATTTTCCTCTCCTCCCTGGGCATTGCGTCCCTTTCCATTTACTTCCTCCGGAACCTCCGGATCATCCAGCTTCCTTCCGATTCATCTTTCTACTCCTCCGGGATATCACATCCATCATTTTCTTCTTCCTTTTTTATCATCTTTTTCCATATTTCTTCCGAGGGCATCGCGTCCCTTCTTTTGTCATCCCTCCGGAGCCTCCGGATGAGTCCTCCTATCATGATTCTCCTCCACCTCCGGACCCTCCGGATCCGCCTCTTTCTATCTACCAATTTCTTCTTCCAATTCATCCTGATTCTGGGTCTGACCCAACTTCTTCCACATCCACTGCTTTGGGCATTTGCCCTTTCTCCCATTGTTTTAGAGGCTTTAGTCCTCACTCCACCTCCTAATTTTCTGCTTCTTTTGTAAACTGTTCCTTGTAATCAGGGTCTCCGCGCCTTAATAAGGGAGTTCTAGCCCTTATCTCTTTTCCTTTTCCCCTTATTCGTCTGAGTCTGGTTTGAGCACCACTCCTTCTTGTTAAGCCACTTTCAATCCTTTGCTTCCAATCCTATGGACTGCCAAAGAGGACTATCCCACGATGATCAACATCGCCTCGCAGCAGCTGCTTCTACAAAGGTTGCAAGGTAACATATTGGCGTAAGTACGCATTTTAATGATATCATTTTCTCATTACTTCACGCATGATTTTCAAAATCAAGTGCTTCTTAACGAGATTAAGAGTGGTGTTTTAAACCTTTATCTTAAGCTTTTGTTTAATTGAAATCATTCTCAAAAGAGTCTTTAGGCTTGCTTTTGCAGCACCTTTGGTAATAAGAACCCCGCGCTGGGAATTCAACATTCTCTCCCTGCTTGTTAAGAGCAACCCTTAGCTGGGCATTCCACACACTTCACGGCGTCCTTAGCCGGCTCCTTGATAAAACACCGTTCCTACCTTGGCCATGCCATGAATTTCTGAAAGTCTTTTTCTCTTCTTTACTCGGCCGAATGCAGGTGCAAGAGATTGACGGATGAGATGACCAACCTAGGTAATCCCCAATACGAGAGGAGTCTCAAATAGGGGCGGTCTTGACCCAAAACTCAACATCAATATGAGTTTTCATATGAGCTTTCATGATATACATCTAGCCAAAAGGGCTATTATGAAAATCAAGTCAGAATTTCGATAAAAGCAAAAGTATGAATTAAGGCATGTCAAGAGTGGCAAAGTCCCCGCAGGGAAAACCTTGGTCGTATGCATGTCAAGGGTCTAAAAATTAAAGGCACAAAGCCCCGGCACAACAGACTACCTCTTTGAGGGTTAACACCTTGGAAGGAATTCAAGTCTTGATATCTCCCATCCTGCATAAAGCTTATCTCCAATTATTCTTCTCTTCTCCCTCCAAGACCTAATGCTTCTCAAGTATGGCCTCGGTAGGGGCGCCGTTGATCAAAGACGGTCGGTTATAGGGCGCCACCCTTCAATGCACGTCCGGCTTTGGGAAATTTTAGCGAAAGGGGAAGGAACGAGGACCCCTAGTCAGTGGTTTAAAGCACCCTTTAATGCTGCTTTAGCAATGTTTAACCAAAATCAAACAAAAAATTGAATATTTCTAAAATCTCCACAAAAATTTGAATATTTCCAAAATCTCCATAAAAATTTGAAATATCTCCAAAATCTCCATAAAAATTCATATAATTTTTCAAAACTCATAAAAATTTGCATATTCCAAAATCCAAAAAAATTGCATTGTATTTTCTGATGGTGTTTTGCAGGAACAACTTTGCAGAGACCAAAAACACGGGATGGGTCCTCTCTCCACTTATTGCTATCAATCTATTGATTCTTCCCGATATTCTCATAACATGCCACCCTGGGCATTTTGATTGTCATCTCCATATCATATCTCCTGACTATTCATCTCCAAATCTTTCAATCAACTCCTGCTCGTTTCATCTGATTACTCCGCCGATGGGCATTATCAGATCCTGATTATTTAACTCCAAAACTTGATTAGCCAGATTGTCATCCTCATGACAAACAACAAATAATGACGATTTGCAATACCATGATTTGACTTATGCTTCATGCCATATACATGCTATAATTGATGCTTTGATGATTGCTATGCTTAAATGCCTCATTCATTGCTTGTTATCTTTTATATCTTGGCTAATGAATTTTTGAGCGCAGGATAAGAAGCTCTTGGTTCCGCCGACTGGGCATCATCATCAAAGTCCCACCGGTCTTGCAGCTCATTTCTGAGTTCCCATGCTTATTGCTATCACCATCTCCATGTATGCATTTTAATATATGTTACTAGATTATATCAAGGACCTTGTGGCTTTGGTAAATCTGGGATTTGAGTTCCCCTTCATCAAAAACAATGATGATTCCAGAGGAGTCTTAGTCACACGGATAGGCCGTTGAGCCGTCCAAGACTGGGGACGATGGTTCCCTTTTTACGAGTTGGTGCGTGGATAAACGGGCTTCGGCTTAGTATCAGCTCGCAGAATTGGTTTCTTGACCCAGTCTGGGCAGTTTAACAATATTATCCTTGATTTTTTTATTTGTTATTTTCTCTTTAGCCCAGCATGCATTCATGTAGGACTTTGAATTAACGTTGGAAAATCATTCTGATAAGCTGATATTGAGAGTTGAATTGATCTTAATCTTTCTCGATATGAGATTTTCCTTGCCGAATTGGATCCTCAGTTCGTTTTATCGCTGTTTTGGGTCTTTTCTCGAGAACTCCTTGTTTGGATTTTTATCATCTTATTTTTTCAATCATTCCCCTTGATCCACCTTGGCTGCAGCACGTCCACTGGCTGGTAACCTCTCCCCAATTGTGAAACCTACAAGTTTGTGACCTGGGGTACTTCCACCGCGCTGGAAGTTGATCATTATCTTATCTCCTTCGTGCACCGCGTGCGCATCTCCCCTTTTATCCAAACATTGTTGATTTCCTTGAATTTCCCGAGATTTGCTTCATCTCGTGCTTTTGATTTCATTCTCATCAAGTGATGTTGATTGCGTGTCTCATCACACCTTGGCATCTACTTTTCAGTTTGCTACGCTCCCTTGCAAAGCAGACGCCAAGGCGGGGCAGCTGTAGACACGCCAAAATTGACATTATTTTGAGTATATTTCATATCGCTCTGCGATGCCCCATTTGACCCTCAAATCAGCTTATTTGAGTGGTTTTCCCACTTTTTCATGGATTTCCCCCGATTTCTCTTATTTTTCTCCATTTATCTCCTTTTTCCTATTTTTCTGGATTTTCTGGGCATTTATCTCTATTTTTTCTGAATTCACGCCCTCATCAGGGGCGTATTTTTGAAACACGACCTTGTCTAGGGCGTTTTCTCCCATTTTATCTATTTCTCTCCCATTTTATCTATTTTATGAGTTTTCTAAATTCACGACCTGGGTAAGGGCGTGTTTTCTTCAAAACATGACTTAACCAAGGGCGTTTCTTAAAGAAAGGACGACCTCAACTGAGGGCGTTAATTCTTCTAGGTTTGACCGACTTCCCCATTTGAGCTCTTGAAATTAACGCCCTTCTCAGGGGCGTGTTTTTTAAAACATGGCTTTGATTAAGGCGTGTTTTACATTTTTCAAATATGGGGAGTTTTTATTGCTAAATTTGGTTTTTGAGAAACGCCCTTGTGCAGGGCGTGTTTTTGAGAAACGCCCTCTGGTCAAGTCGTTAATTCATTAATTGACGCCCTGACCTAAGGCGTGTTTCATCTTCTGGCTTCGCAACCCTTTCCCCAGAGAGTCCTTGCCTCGTTAGACTCCTCCCCTATTTTGGGCTCTGGCCCATTCTTATCATTTCCCCAGTTGGGACTCTTGCCTTGCTTATCCTTTGATCAATCCTATAAGGGGTTGATCCCCTTATCTTTTCTTGGGCTTCGGTTCCGATATTTCTTATTCTCCCCTGCGTTCTTCTTTTTTTCTTCTTTTCTATTATTCTCCTTCTTCTTCTTCTTCTTCTCCTTCTTCTCCTTCTTCTTCTTCTTCTTATTCTTCTTCTTCTGTTTTTTCTCTTTTTTCTTCTGTTGTTTTCTTTTCTTTTTACAGGAACCGAAGGAAGGCTACCTTTTGGCTAAGGAGGAACTCTTCCCATCATTCAACATCAAATCTTCATCCCTTTGAAGTTCCTCCCCATCGAGCATCAAGCCAAAGGAGCCACCAAACAAGATTTTTCTATCTCATCTCCCCTTATTTGTATTTTTCATTAGTTCATAATACATGCATCATGTTTCATTATTATATTGATTTTTCTCAACCATCATATTGAAATCTCCCCATAGTGCAACTCTTGCACTCTTTCCCCTTAATTTTTATTCTTATCTTCATGCATTCATTCATCTCCCACACCCTTTTTGCATAGGGGTTTAAGGGCAATCCCCTTAAGGTGTGTATTGTTCATTTTTTTCATGCTCATATATTTTTATTGAATTTGATGCTACACCATTGTTTCTAATCCATATCTTTTGGTGTTTGTCTTTTTTGCAAGGGTAATAAAAGTGAAGAACTCTCTTCGTCGGCCGGCCGATTTGAAGAGAAAGGAATACTCACATCAACCGCATATTTGAGGTATTTTGCGATCATCTTCCCATATCAATCTCCTCTTTGAGACCCTCGTGTCTCTGGCGATCACACACACTCCACATTAGCACCTCGTGCTATTTTTATTGCTTTCACCCATATATCTATTGCTTTTTATATTTTTAAGTGTGGATTTTAATCCAAATCTACACCACTGACCTTCTTGTAAACACAGGGTTCATCTTCATTCCGAATGAAGTTGAAAGATTTGACAACATCGTCAAATCTTAAGTTCCAGCTTCTAGATGCCTGCTTTAATCCATAAATGGACCTTTGAAGTTTGCATACCTTATTAGGATGTAGCTTGGAGGTGAATCCTTCAGACTGTACCATGTACACCTCTTCTGACAGATTTCCATTAAGAAAAGCTGTATTCACATCCATTTGCCAGATCTCATAATCCAGGTATGCAGCAATGGCAAGGAGGATTCTGATTGACTCAACCATGACTACCGGCAAAAAAGTCTCATCATAGTCAATGCCTTACCTTTGACGATATCTTTTTGCCACTAGTCTAGCCTTGTATGTGTCAACCTGTCCATCTGAACCGATTTTTCTTTTGAAAATTTATTTACAGCCGATAGGGACCTTCCCTTCGGGTACATCAACTAAGTTCCAAACTTTGTTGGTGTACATGGACTGGATCTCTGAATCCATTGCCTCTTACCATTTCTCGGAGTCTACACTACGGATCGCCTCCTGGTATGACTGAGGATCATCATCCTCATCGATACATACCTTAGAGGACCCCCCAGAGAGACAAAGGTAGTCCTGACATAGACATCATGGATCGGACCATGTTTAACAAGGTCATGTTTCTCCTTTCGGATACACTATTGTGTTGTGGTGTATACGGTGGAGTCCACTGAGAAATTATTCCATTGTCTTTAAGATAAGAAGTGAATTCATGGCTTAAGTATTCACCTCCTCGATCCGATCGAAGAGCCTTAATACTTTTGCATGTCTGTTTCTCTACTTCATTCTTGTATTCCTTAAACTTCTCAAAGACTTGTGACTTATGTCTCATTAAATACACATAGCCATATCTAGAGAAGTCATCAATAAAAGAAATGAAATAGAGATAACCTCCTTTTACTTCTATGGATATGGGTCCACACACATCCGAGTGAATAAGCTCGAGAAGGTCAACAGCCCTCTCACCATGTCCACTAAAGGGAGCCTTGGTCATTTTCCCCATGAGACACGACTCACAGGTATCAAATGGCTTGTATTCGAACGAATTCAAATACACATTTGAGTGTAAGTGAGAGACTCTTTTCTCACCTACATGGCCAAGTCTGCAATGCCATAGATATGCAGAATTCACTTCATCAGCATTGGAAACTTGCATAACATCAGAACGTGTATCTAATACATATAGCCCATTGACTAATGAACTATTGGCTATAATCAAACCATTATTCATTATAGAGCACCCAGTGCCATTAAAAGCCAATGTATATCCAATGTTATACAGACCAGAGATTGAAATAATGTTCTTAATAATATTAGGAACATAATAACAGTCATTCAGCTCCAGAATGACTCCTGAAGGTAAACTGAGGCGTGCAGTCCCGACAGCTTTGGCAGAAACCAAAGCTCCATTGCCCATCCTCAGTTCAATCTCCTTTTTGCCCAATCGCCTTCTATTTGCCAGCACCTGCACAGAATTACAGCACATCCAGTATCCAATACCCATGATGTGGATTCCATATATGACAAATTAAGGTCTATGGCAAAAATACCTTCATTTAGAATTACCTTGCAATTCCTCTTCCAATGCCCAGTTTCCCCGCATCGAAAATATTTATCTTCCTTTTCATTCTTCTTGCCCTTCCCTTTGTCAACTTTGGCGATTTGCTTACCCGTGGCCTTTTTATTTCCCTTCCATTTGTTACTCGTGGTGGATATTTGAGAGGCCTTCCTTTTCTTGTTGGTCTGGCCAACAATCATTACAGACGAAGATGGTTTATCTTTCTGCATGGTTCCTTCAGCACTCTTTAACATATTGAGTAGCTCCGGGAGATTTGCATCAATTCTATTCATGTTAAAGTTTATGATGAAGGAAGAAAAGGAATCGGGCAATGACTAGAGTATAAGATCAATGCATAGTTCAAGATCCAACTTGAACCCCAATGCATTGAGTCTTTCAATCCACTCCATCATTTTCAGTACATGGGCCTGTACTGATGAACCCTCAGACATCCGTGTCCTGAAAAGCTTTTTTGAGATATCATATCTCTCAATCCTACCCTGCTCCCCGAAGAGCTGGCGTAGATTGAGAAGTATGCTTCTACAATCAGTCTTTTCAAATTACCTCTGTAGCTCGGGAGCCATAGAGGCCAACATGTAACATTGGACAAGGGAGGAGTCCTCAGACCACTTGGCATAAGCCAGTAACTCGCCCTCGTCGGCATCAGGAGCTGGCTCAGAATGAACCGTGTCCAACACGTACGTAATCTTTTCGGCGGTAAGGACTATGCGTAGATTACGCAGCCAATCCGAGTAGTTCGGTCCAGTTAATCTATTTGCATCCAAGATGCCGCGGAGGGGGTTGGACGACGACATTGTAATCTGGATAAGAAATAAAAGACAACTTAGCATGTGTTCAAATTCTAACTTAGATGTGGTTTTCTATCTTAGTTAGTCCCACTATTTTTCGATCGAACTATATAACCCTCAGTATATAGAACGGGAGATCAGCGAGATCAACCTAGTGGGTCAGAATCCCAACGAGACTGATGTATGACCTTGTGTAAAGCACAACAAATCATACATCATCTCAAGGGCAGTCAACAAGTACTTGCATCTAATGCAATATCCGATATTCGGCCCCCGAGAAATCATCCCCTTGTGGAAAGCACAACAAATGATATTCTCGGTTAGATCTAACAATCATTACTACATAGCAATGAGTTCATGACCCGACCCTTGTGGAAAGTACAACAAAGCCGAGTTCAATTCCTCACCCCATTGAGGCTGAGCCTTGGAGTTTAATCTCGCCCCCAAACTCATGGACCTTGTGAAAAGCACAACAAATCCATGAAATGAAGACGTTCATTCACTCCATAATGATGGAGGGCCACGACGACTCCTAGAGCCACGCTTACCAGATCTAAAATTCAATCACGAGGAAATTTAATTTTATCTTGATCTCACCCTAGGTGGTAATATAAATATATCCAATATATTTATCGTACCTAGTATTTTGAACAAAATAAATGCATCCAATGCAAAAATAAAATGCAAGTGGTCATGGACTTAATCCCTAATGTAACTAAGGCATTCGGCCCGCTTCCGAAGCAGCTGGATCATCCTCGTCGGGTGTGCTCCGCGCCTTCAAACTCTGACGCCGCAGTAATTACAACTTTTACACAGCACGCAGGCCGGAAAAAAGTAAATTATATATCAAATAAAATTCCAGAAGCCCTTAGGGCGAGTACAACAATGGAGGAAGATAGAAGTACATTGGAATTTTAGCAAAGAGAGAAAGGAGGTTCACAGACCCCAATTAATTACATTAATCCAAGTCCATGATCACTTGCCCACCCATTCAAATAAAATCAATCAAGGGTTATTTTATGAAAATAATCCCTACTTTTGAATTTAAAAATGGGATGTGCAAACAAAAACAGGCCAGCTTTGTTTAATTTTAAAAATCGAAGCATGATTAATTAAAAATTAAACAGACAAGCAGGCCACTGTAAGGTTTCGCATAGTACCTACGGGCGACGCATCGGATAACAAAATTTTATTTGCCCGATCCTGGTGTTATGGAAAGCTTAATCTGTGCTCTAATCGGTGTTTCTAAGACCCCAACCTGCCTAATTACAGGTTACGTATTTCACCTTGCGCGGAATGACGCTGTCCGCTAAGCCTGATGCAGAAAATCGAGCCGCACAGCTGCACGGCCTCTAGAGCAGATCCACACTGATCCTTGCGCAGCGACGGGACCCCCCGGCACGACCTTCCCCGACCCTTTCACCTTCTGGAGAGAGAGAGCAAGAGAGAGGAAAGGGGGGGAGGAGCTAATCCTCCTCTTTAGGCTTAATGCTTGATTAGCCAAAGAGTTGGAAGAAGGCTCGAATGAGCTTCACGTAGGATTCTATATATAGAGATTTGGTCATTTTTGAAAGGGCTCCAAAAGACCAAAATTATATATATATCCTATCTACTATTATACATATGTATTAAGCTCCATTTACACTCCTTTCCAAAAGGAATTAAATAGAAATAATGCATACATTTGTATAATAATAATCTGTCACCCAAGAATCCATTGTGTGTGATCCTCTAGGCCCTTAGTCACTCTAGTTTAAGGCCCATTAACTTCTAATTCCCAATTAGAAGTAAATTAAACGTATTCTTCACTTCTACCAGAGCTGAAGAATAGTTTAATTTATTCCGAACCTTTGATCACGTTGGGTCAAGCAAATCCGCGTGATCCTAGAGGACGCCGGATTTAAACCAGCCTGTCTGGTACCTAAAAGTCCACAGTTACCACATCGATATAATCCCTCGCTCCTTCTATGAGTCTGGTACGATCGAGGGTATGGTTTCTGTCAAACCCCATGATCGTGCCATTTGACTATGACCTCCTTAAAGTGTATGACGTCCGTTCTAAATGAACTCACACGACCCTGGCCAGGGATTTAACGGAGCGTCAATGTCATGACCCATTAACTGTCTGATATATACCCAACAGTGAGCGATCCCCTCTTGACCATTGATGATCTTCACACGTATCCTGAAGTGGTTAATGACTCGGCAACTCATGACTCATGGTTAAAGTCACTTAGCTAAGTAATTAAACCATTCCAGTCCTCGTGTAACATCCGATCAATGTCTCAGGTCAAAGGACCAACGATGCTACTGAGACAGTTGGATCTTCAGTTGACATTAGGTATAATCAACCATCTGAAGATCCAATAGCGGATCAGTTCAGTGTACATCCTCCAAGGACATACACCTACACATATGTGTTGGGCCCCGCACCAATGACCATGAGACTGGTCACTGACACATCATGTGTACTGGTTTAATAGGTAATCAAAGTCCCTGAGTGATTACCCTTCAACCAGGAACAGTTTAAGGCATGTGTACATGTAAAGTCAATCTCATGTTCGAGATCACATCTCGAGCTGACTTTACAACCACATATCCTACGGACAACGTAAAGTAACACAATCGTATATTTACGCTCAAACACCACTTTATTAATAATGAATAAAATCGTACATATATCGGGTCTACCCGACCCTAAATTGGCCTGTAGCACACCAACACTAACAGTAGTTCCCAATGTGTTGTGGATCGGAGTCTGTGGAGTTACAGAGGATCGTCAGGATGGCAGATCCTGAGTCGTAGAGGTTGGTTGTGCATGTGGATCAGAGTGCGTGGATCGTAGCGTTGGTTGCTACGGGTAGATTTTCTGAGGATGTGTAGAGCGTTGGTGGATTGATTCCTCGGTATGAGATGTGTTGTTGCCGTGCTGTTGCTTGAGATATTGTAGTTCGTGGCACTGGCAGGTTGGAGAGTTGGGGAAATGTGTGGCAAGTGCGCTGCATGAGTACCCTGTTCATGTGTTGGAGGTTGTGTTCTCGGATGAGATCGTGTTTTGGAGAAGTGATCTCTGATAGATTATGGGTCCCAGTTGGTAGCTGTGAGCAGCTGGTAAGGCTAGTCAAGTGGTCGACCATGGTGAGATGTGTATTTGTCTGGGGACCCGCGTGCTTTGGTCGTGGCGTCGTCGACCAGGTTGTTGTGGTAGCCAGTGGCACTTGGTTGCCGCGGAGTTGTGTGCCGTGAATTGCTAAGGTTGTGTCCCGTGGCTCTGTGATGAGAGCGGAATCGGGATTGGCAGGCGTCCATTTGGAGTAATTGAGATGAGATAGGATTTGATGAGACAGGACGATGGTCGATGCCTGTGCTAGGTCCTTGATGGAACATTGGCGTCGGAATGGTGATCCCTGGTCCGTGACCAGCAAGGGAGGATTCCCCTGTAAGTCTGAGTCGAGTGACGTGAGGACCGAGGAGAGACCTTGTCATTTGGTTTCACCGTGCTCCCCTGAGAGGGTAGAGTTGGCATGATGATAGGTCTGGATGTGGTGTTGGTCTATGCGTGAGTCAGCGGATGGCTTGTTGTGATTTGGATCCTGCCTGTTGGGCCAGCGAAGGTTTCCCGTTGATGAGCGTCTGGTGACCAGTGTTTGGTCTTTCACAGACAGAAGATGCTGGTGGTTGTGAGCCAGGTGTGAGATAGTTCATGGCGAGAGCCGTGTGCAAGCGAGACCTTTGGTGGCCGTTTCCATGATGTGCTTTTCCTAGATTGGATCCATGAATTGTGGAAGTTTGTCTTCTGGCATGGTTGGTTTTCGTGCAGTTGAGGTGATACCAGACTTGTGTTTTATTGTATGCCTGCTCTGATGACTGATGTGTGTGCGGTGTGCGGAGCGAGGTGTTGCTCGTGATCATGGTATGGCCGTGTCCCTCAGGATTGGTGCTTTCGTGAGAATCAAGTTTTTTTTGTGCTGGGACTCTGACAACGTTGTCAGTTGGTTAAGGTGTTCTCCCCCTGTGACCTGGTGCTAGTCCTGAATTTCGAGGATGAAATTTGTTTCAGGGGGGAGGGCTGTAATGCCCCGGATTTTTCAGATTATTTATCGGGTCAGGATCCATGGGTTTCGGATCGCTTTCGTGTGTCCTGGGTGTGTTTTGTGCTTTATGCGTGTTTTTCCCTGATGTGTCTTTGGAACTCTGTGCAGGGTGAACCGTTGCGTTCTCCGACTCCGAGACAGTACCTGCGCGTTGTGCCCTTCCCGAGGATTGCGAAGGTAATTTTTCGTAGTTTTCTGAATTTCTAGAATTTTTGGGTTTTTCCATTAATAACCCCCCCACCCCTCCTCTTTCTCTCATTCTATCTTCCTCACTCTCTCTCTTCTCTTTCTATCCCCCTCTCCTCCGGGCGGCCGACGGGGGCGATGGTGGGCGAGGCAGGGACGGCGTGAGGGCAAGGAGCATGAGGATGGGGCTAGGATCGAGGCGGAGGAGGCGCGGCGAGCTCGGACGAGCGTTCGGGTGCCCGGCGAGGGTTTCGTGACGTTTTCTTCCTGGATCGACGTTCTCGGCGCGCGGAATCTTCAGTGGAGGTAGGGGGATGGATCATTAACCTCTGTACTCCATTTCCCACGAGTTTTGTAGGTCATGGTGAGCCGAGCGGGTTTATTTGAGCATTTTGGGGTAAATGCATATTTTTGGAGTGTGAGTCGGATCTCTCGTTTTGATTGCATTTTTTGGGTTTAAATGGGTCCTCTCGGCGCTAGAGAGGTTGGAGAATGATTTCCCTTTATTTTCCCCTTCACATGGGTGTGAACGGAGCGTGGAATGGAGTTTCTCGCCGTTTTCACCATTTTCGGGCTCGGGACGACCTAGCGGTCGTTCCAGCGATCGCTAGGGTGTTAAGCGGTCATGTGGAGACCGCTAGGGGTCCCGTATGTCGGTTCTGGCCTTGCGGTCGCGCGATGGACCGCCAGGGTGCCTTAGCGGTCTGGTGAAGACCGCTAGGCTCCATTTTGCGGTTAGGGCATGACCGTTTGTCCGTGTTTTGGTCAGTCGAGATCGCTGGGGTTGCGGCATCGCGACTGACCGCTAGGCGTAGCCTAGCGGTTAAGGGGATGACCGCCACCCTCCTTGGCGGTCCCGGGGTGAGCGCTTGAGGTTTCAGTGCTTTGGGTTCCTTACAGTCCTGGCTGGACCGCCAGGCCAGCCCTTGCGGTCCGGAGGAGACCGCTAGGCTCCCTAACGGTCCAGAGAGGACCGCTAGGAGGTTCTTCGTGCTCGTCGTGCCCGTTTTGCAATGTGTCAGTCTCCGGTCGACCCAGTTGTGATCCAGTGGTTGACCTTCGGCCTCGTGGATGTTCCGAACATCCCGTGGGTTATGTGTCCATGTTTCTAGGTGTCTGGAGGTATCGAGTTACCTCGATTAGCGTGCCTATAGGTGTGGTGGGTCTGTGTGACCAGGTGTTCCGGGTTTTCGTGTTTTCGCTAGAACGAGTAGCCGTGTATCAGCATGTGTGTGGTGGGTTATTCCCGCACGTCATTGGCTTCCCAGTAAGTTTTTTCCGTGTGGGCCATGCGTGTGGCCTTGGACTGCAAGTCCAGTCTGCCAGCCTGGGCTGGAGGTCTCTTGAGTTCCCTTTGTGAGAGAACGGTCTCAGCAGTTGTGAACTGTCTCGTGAGTCATCATGCTGTGGTTTCAGACCTAGGGATTAGGCTAGATTAATGGCGATGTGCCGTTGTGTACAACGGTCTTGACCCGAGTCTGTGACTCAAGGACCGTTGGATTTAGTAGGTCTAGTGGGTTGTCCAGAGTCTGGTGGCGTCGTGCCACCTGTTACTCCGCGTTACTCGCAATGGGTGCGTGCGTGGCTTTCCGTGTTCACGTTTAGTAACCTCCCACTAGTCGTAGTCTTCTTACGGCACGCGTGTGCTGACCCACCCGGGTGTGGTGGAGCGGCTTATCCAAGAGAGACGGTTTTTAGGCTGGTTACCGTAGGGCCCCCACGCGCAGCCTGAGTCTGGGCTTCGGGGGAAGAACCAGCTAGAGGATCTGACCTATGGTGCATGGTCTGTGTGTGCACACTTAGTTGGGGGCGTCAGACCCGCGCTGACGAGCGTGACCCCAGCTAGTCCTTGTTCGTGGTACTGGTTACTGTTGTGTCTCTGTCTCCGCCTGGGACGTCGCAGCGAGACACTTGAGGTGCGGACTACGTCGTCAGTGGACGCATCCGGCTTTGTTTCTAGTGGACAGTGCTCCCGTCACATGACGTGAGTTTCTTGTTACTTGAGTTTCCGCTTCCCGTCTGCGAGACATGGTTTTGCACGCAGTTTCCGGGTGTGTTCCCAAGGTAGAGGTCTAGGGTTCCTTTGAGCGCCATCGAGGGTTTTCCCTAGACGGTGTTAGGCTCACGACAGTGTTGTCGTGATGTTTCTTGTGGTAGCATTGCCGGAGGTTTTCTCGTTGGTTCGGTGGTCCCCTGACTGTGAGATTGAGGAGTGTTTCCGTGTACAGTAGGAGTAGCTATAGTGCCAAGTTTTTACCGGCCACCGGTTTGCTGTTCCTGCTGTAGTTACTACTTTCCGTTACCGCCGTTGTTTACGATTGGGGCTCCGCGGGATCCCTACTGAGCCAGTGACAGGAGGCTCACCCCTGCTTTTCAGGTGCTGCGGTTCTTCCTCGAGGTTTGAGGGCGCACTGCGGAGGTTCTTAACTGCCAGCTCGTCGGGCCGAGTGTTCACTTGACGTTGGATACGTTCTTCTGCATTAGACTGTACTTCTGTTGGACTGGACTCTATTGTAGTTAGATTATTTATTTCTGTTAATTGTTGAATTGTCCTACTTTATTTTCTATTTCTTTGTACCTCCACACTCCTTTTAACCCTTTCGAGCCCTCCCGGCTCGTCGGGCCAGGATTCGAATGGTGTCGGGCCATTCACGATATCCGAATCTTGGGTCGTTACAGGTGCTACTCTGCCATTAATGTGATGACGCTCGCCGGAGGCATGCGCTGTTGGCACCGGATGGTGGAGGCACACGTATTATACAAATCTGGACTCAGGCCAGTCCTATGACAGGCGTGATAGGATGCGTGTTGGACAGGGGTTAGCTGAAGGTGGGCCTTAGAGTTGGGCCCTGGAGGTGGGCCATGGAAATAGGTCTTGTTAGACCCAATGGATTTCCCCCTCCTCAATATGTATACAAATATATATACCAATATTATAAATTTATAATTTTTATTCTAACAATAGTTTATACACAAAATCCTAATAGATCATTGAGAGAATTCTAGCTCTTTCATTTTTTTTACTCTCTCTCTCTCTCTCATTCTCTCCCCCCTTAAAATTTATGTGCATGTAAACCAATGTGTATATTTTATTTAAATAATTATATATTGAAGACGTACAAATTTGGGTGTCTCCTTTGAGATATTATCTCCGCCACGTCGGAGGGCGGGTAGGGTGTTATCGGTGTCTCCTTTGAGATATTATCTCCATCACGTCGGAGGGCGGCTAGAGTTTTGTCTTTTTTACTGGTAAAAGGGCCCTCAAGGGAGAAGGTTTGGGTCTTACTTATAAGCACATGCCCATCTTTGTAGTTTCTGATATGGGATCTCCCTCAGTAAAGGTGGGCTTTGTATTTATTGGGCCAGGGTTTCTCACATAGGATGTCAATGAAGACGTACAAATTTTAGGGGTCTCCTTGGAGGTACTGTCCCCGCCACGCCAGAGGGCGACTAGGGTTTTATCCTTTTTTACTGGTAAACGGGCCCTTAAAGGAGAAGACTTGGGCCTTGCTTATAAGCACATACCCATCTTTGTAGTTTCCAATATGGGATCTTTTGAGCCCCTTTCTTAGGCCTCTACACTAGCGCCCCTCGAGTAAATGTGGACTTTTGTGCTTATTGGGCCAGGGTTATCCGCAGATGACATCAATGAAGACGTACAAATTTTGGGTGTCTCCTTTGAGGTATTATCCCCGCCACACCGGAGGGCGACTAGGGTTTGGTCCTTTTTTGTTGGTAAAAGGACTCTCAAAGGAGAAGACTTGGGCCTTGCTTATAAGCACATTCCCATTTTTATAGTTTTTGATATGAGATCTTTTGAGTCATCTTTTTAGGCCTCTACACTAACCCCCCCAGCAAAGGTGGACTTTTGTGCTTATTAGGTTAGGGTTCCCACAGACGGCTGATGCGGGACGGGACGCGACTCGACCGATTAGTGAGGGAAACGCATGGATCTGCGTGATTTAGGAACCGACAATGAGTCTCGGGTACTCGGCTCTTCCGTGTACTCGGATTGAGTCACGGGACGGGTCACGCTCGCTCTCTCTCACAGCGGTGATAAAAATTGAGCGAGCTAGAATTCCTAACTCTCAAGCAGCGGTATATGAATATATACGAGGAAAGCAAACGCCAAAGTGGGGAGCGAACACGATACCTCCACGCTCCGGGCGTGGGGAAGGTGATCCCGGCCAAGACTCGTATTCCCGATACAATCGTATAATTTAATTACATCAAAGATTTTGTGGCCCACTCCACGCAGGGAGGTAAAGGGCGACAACAACGACCCGGGAATAGCGAACTTGGGTTGACGGGCAGCGATTTGGACCGCTCCGTCGGTGCTGTCCGGACGGTGCGGGCTGACAGTTGTGGGGACCACGTTCTGCTCAGACGGTCGATTGGGGCGGGGTTGGTCCCGTTGCAAAGGGGACTCCTGGAGGATCGCTCCCTGGAAGGCGGTTGGAATGGAACGCCTTGTGGACAGCGGGGCGGCTCAGCTTGTCGGGTGCTGCAGGTTGTTGTCACGAGCATGTGTTGCAGTTTCAGAACTGCGTGACCCGACGAGAATGAATGCTGCGATCATATCTGATGTCAGAATGATGCGAGACTAGAGCCATTGCGAAGCTCTTTCGAAGATCTACAACCTCCTGGTGTTACAGGAATTTTCCTGTCGCTGGACTTTCCGTGGGGAATTTTAGAACATGCGGGCTCTCTGGCTCAGAACAGGCTGGGCAGGTTGGGATATGCCTGGTAATCAGGTTTGACCGTGGCTCAAACTATGGATCTGGAAGTTGGGATTTTTATGGGAGATGGAGGGAGAAGTAGGAAACATGAAAATAATTTTTGTGTATTTTTATGAGGTGGTTTGAAAGGGGGAATGTATTTTATGGCTGGGAATGGTAAGATCTGGATTGCAGGAGATAGAACAGATTCCGGATTTTGCAGTGACTTTTAGGAAAGGTAAACAAATTCATAAAATCATGAAAAAAATTATGGAGAAGGGCTTTAGTGGACAGAAATCCCAGTCCCAATTTCAGATCAATCTGAAATTGGTAAGGGAATCAAAAGGGCGAAGAGAGGGATTGCTGGAACACATATCTGCACTGGGACATGTTATGTAGGGCTGGGGGATTAAGGGGGAACGGGGATCAAATGATGGAGGATTAACCTGGAATTTTTTTTGGAGAGGGGGAATTTCTTGGGGAACTCACTCTCAAAATTTGAGCTCGATCAAATCTCCGGATTGGGAGATAAAAATCGGGCACTGGGTTGCTGTCTAGAGGTGGACAGAACTAGGACGGCGAGGCGGTGGTGGTGCGACGGCGGCTCGATGGCGGCGGCGGCGGCGGCAGTGTTGAGCTTCTCACTCAGAGAGGGATCAGATATGGAGGCTTCTCACCTCAGAAGACCATCTTTCTCAGCTACAAGGGGGTGGGAGAGAGAGGGGGTGTGCCCTTAGGCCATTGAGCAAAAATGCTGATTTTTCTTCATTAATTCTTATGCAAATCACAAAATACATGGGTTATATAACTCTAACTAAAAGACCTAAATAACCCCAGAGCTAGGTTTAGAGGGGGGTAATTAGGGGATGGGAATATTTAATTCAATCTCCCATGTGGTCAAAATAAAATAAAAAAAGGATAAATTGGGGATTATTTAAATGCCATGTAAGGACAAGAGAGGGGGCGCCCCCCTCCTTGGAGTCAACAAGAGGGGCTGGTCAAAGTTCACCCTGGACCATGGACCAGCCACACATGGGCCCTAGAGGGTCTAGGTGGCCCAATGGGAGAGAGGGTGGGGGTCCCGCCGGGCCTACGCGACCTTTTTACAAAGAAACCCACTAAATCTTAATGACTAACTTATTGGCTTATAATTGCCATACAATTGTAAACCCAATTAACCCATGGATATAAATGCAAATAAAATAAGCTAGTGGTCTTGCTTAGATGTCCCATCAACGGCATCAATGAAGACTTACAAATTTAGGTGTCTCCTTTAAGATATTATTCCTGTCACACCGGAGGGCGACTAGGGTTTTATCCTTTTTTACTGGTAAAATGATCTTCAAATGAGAAGACTTGGGCTTTGCTTATAAGCACATGCCCATCTTTGTAGTTTATGATATGCCCAAAAAATCCCATATCGAAAACTACAAAGATAGGCTTGTGTTTATAAGTAAAGTTCAAGCCTTTTCCTTTGAATATTTTTTTATTAGTAAAAAAGGATAAAATCTTAGTTGCCCTCTAAGTGGTGGATGGCACCTTACTCTTTTACACTTTAAAGGCTCCCTTTGGTTGGGCTTCTTACCGAGGGAATATAGGGAAAATCCATCTACGGTATAACTATGACAGGTGTCAGGGATATTTGAAAGAGAGAATCTCATTTGCCTTCTCGCCTTACGGCACCTCCCCTCCCATTCTTTAATGATGGGTTTAAAGTATGGTTAGTATTTAATGGGGCATTAAAATATCGGTGTAACGTTGGAATGACATATAAATAAGTTTAAATGATGAGTTTGCATAGAAATCCACCCCAAAGCAACATTGGAGAATATTTTATGGATTTTTCAAATACCTTCTCATTACATCACTATCTCTCGTACCGTGGAAATTCACTTGGGCTCGAAAGTCAAGAAGCGGTGTGTCGTTTGGTTGGACTTAACTTTTGTAAGAGATTTTAATGATTAAAATCTCTCGATAAATCAAATCAAATGTGCCTAAGGCACCGTTTGGATGGGCTGTTGAGGGGATTCCACTGATTGGAATCCCCTGCTGAATCAAAAGCCCACACAAATACCGCACTTTCATCTCGGCTTTCGTGTAAATGGATTTTCGAGAAGAGAGAGAGCACAGATACAGCACTCTCTCCTAACGGGACTCTCGTAGAAGCTGCCCAAGGCGAGCTTATGTGGTGGGCGGCGGGGATTATCAGGTTATTTGACTGTATTACCCCTGGTAGGGTTTTACACAAACTCTGAAACAGTCATCATCGGCCCGTCCTGGCCGCCTTTCTCTCCTCCCCGAAGCTCGCCATAGCATCCTGCTGCGACGGTGGTCATCCCCTATACAAAACCCTAGCAGATCGTCCTTCTTCCCCCTCCCCAGGACGGTGGTCGTCGTTCCCCTTTGAGCATTCGTCAACCTGCCCATCTGTTTGCCTTCAACCGACGCTGCCGTGGACAGAGTAGACGTGCTCCTCAATGTCCGAAGATCGTCATCCTCAAGATGTGGCCAGGGATGTATTTGGAGGTCGTTCTCTACAACGTCAGGCATTCAACGACGAGCATGTCAATGAGTTACGTCCACGCCCAGAATTCATGCCGGACTGGAGGAATCATCCAGTCAGGCCACCCCCTAACTTTCAAGATCAGTGGCCAAGCTCTATGCCCGCCCCTTGGAGCAGACAAGTGGAGGACATGTCTGATTGTCTCCCTAGCCGTGGCTACCTTGGTGCTCGGACGTCATATGATCCTCACAGTCGATCTCCTCACTACGAGGATGGACAAGTCGGAAGACAAAGAAGCCCTTTCGGTAGCTACCCTAGCCATGGGTCATCCCTGTCTAGACACTCACCCATTAACCTTGGGGGAAGTCCATTGGAGGGGTCTAATCCCTCTACGCCAGTACAGGTATATTTATGATTTCAAGGGGCCTTTCCAAAAATTATATATATATTTGCATTGATTCAATTCTACGTCTGCATCTTCTTATAATCTAAAATATCGAATGAATGAGGGGTTATTTTGCACAGGTTTACATAGGTCCCTCTTTATCTGTTATTTCAAAAATAATTGTGATCATAGATGATATTGCATTTACATTTGATGAGGTAAGGGGGTAGTCATGTTGTGGGTCTCCAACTTGCTAACCTTTCAAGTTGGGGATATTGCACAGATTATATCTCAAGGGAATATGTCAGTGAGTGATGCAGTTGTGGGAAAGGGAAAACGTAAGATGAGCGGTGATATGGGAGACAAGGCAGTTTGGGATGAAGAAAAACATAGATTATTTGTTGAACTATGTTTGCAACAAAAGTTGGCTGGAAATAAGCCAAGCAACTCTTTAAATAAAGTTGGGTATGAAAATTTTGAAAGATTATTTTATGAGCAGACTGGGATCCGCTATATAAGAAGACAGTTCAAAAATCATTGGGATGCAAGCCGTCGGGATTGGCAAGCTTGGAAGGCCTTGGCTAATGAGACTGGTTTGGGATGGGATCCGGTAAAAGGCACTTACTCACAAACTCCAGAATGGTGGGCTACATTTTCTAAGGTATTTGGTTATTGGCTTTTTAATAACTCAAACATTTCTTACACTACATTTTCCTAACATATTTCAATTTTCTTTCATGTAGAAATTCCCTGGAGCTGACAAATTTTCACATCACCCTTTAGCCCACCAGGAACAGCTTGACATGCTCTTTTCAGAAGGGGTGGCCTTGGGGGAGGATGTGTTTATACCAACTTCAGGCAATATTCCAGAAGAGGGTGATAATGTGGGGTATGATGGTGATACGGTGACCACACCTGCTTCCCAAACGACAACCCAAACTTCTGTCCCATGCGCCGGAGGTGAAGAGGATTGCTGCCCCCCAATGTCAAATAGGGTTGCTGGCCAATCTAGGAAAAGGCAACATATATCCCCCACAACTAAATTTGAACAATCTATAAAGTATGTCACCGATCTCCTCCTGTGTCAGAACAAACCACCTGAATTGTCAACTCCACAAGACAATTATACCATTGAGGTGGCTCTCCGAGCCCTTAACTAGACTCCGGGGGTGGTGAAAAACTCCCCTGAATGGTTTCATGCCCTTGACAGGTTCGAGGTTTCCAAGGACACCCGTCGTCTTTTCATTGCATTGGATGACCCCACGAGCAGGCAAATGTGGGTGGCTCGAGAGTACAATAAGTTCTTGCAGTCCCAACCCACCCCTCCATCATGAATTTCTAACTTTCATTCCTCTACAACCATGTTATCTTCACGTATGACTCGTACTTTTTGCTAGTTTACAATGTGAACTACTACATGTGGATTTTGTGTCGGTGCCCATGGCACCGTGTGCCTGAGGTGCATGGGATTGCAATGTTGCTTTATGCTTGCTATGCAGTTTGAGGAGTGTTTTTGTTTCATTTCCCTTCATAGTATATTCTTTCTTGTGTGTTGTAGATGGAAACTGATGATATTGGGGACTCCTTAGTTAGGCTTTTGATGTTGGTCATGTTCGTGTGGATGCACGACTATTACAAATCATATCTTGTAAGGCAACCAATTTATAGTGACTCATGTAGGGGAAATGCAATTGTGCATGAGATGCTAGCCGACCATTGGAAGCCTTGTTACAGCACATGTCGCATGTATCCCGACACCTTCAGGAAGTTGTGTCGTATTTTTAGAGAGAAGGGCCTGCTAAGAAGTAGTAGACATGTGTGTGTGGAAGAGTAGATGAGAATTTTTGTGCAGACATTGGCTCACAATGAGCGGAATTGTAACATGCAAGATATATTTCATCACTCAGGCGAGACAATTAGTCGGTACTTTAACATTGTCTTACAGGCTATGTGTGTGTGGTCACTTGACATGATATGTCCATTCCATCCATTACATGAAATCCCAAATCATGTCCGACATTACGCCGGGGGAAAGTATTGGCCCTTCTTCAAAATTTGTATTGGAGCACTTGATGGAACACATATAATGGCCCGAGTGCCTGTGGAGCGACAATTAGCTTATAGGAATGCACGGGATGGCAAGAGGTGTACTCAAAATGTACTAGCAGTTTGTGATTTTGATATGAGATTCACATTTATTGCTACTGGATGGGAAGGGACAGCACATGATGCCAAAGTACTTGCTCATGCTGTGTATGACCCTCGTAATAACTTCCCAATACCTCCCATTGGTGAGTACCATGCATGTCTACACTTTCATCCTATTAACTTTATTTCTTATGAGGTGGATTCATGTTTCTATTTTGGTGGCAGATAGGTACTATCTTGTTGACGCAGGATATCCCAATCGAAGAGGATTCCTCGCTCCCTATAAGCGTACTCGGTATCATATTCCTGATTTTCGTCGGGCGGGTGCTAGGGGGAAGGATGAGAAATTTAACCAGCTTCATTCTTCATTAAGGAATGTTATTGAGCGTAGCTTTGGCCTCCTCAAACGATGGTGGTCGATATTGAATGACATGCCATCTTATAGTTTCCCCAAACAGGTGAAAATTGTTATTGCAGCAATAACTTTGCATAACTTCCTCATTAACGAGAGGTTGAATGATCCAATCTACCGAGAGTTTGAAGATGAGGACCAATACTTATTCCACCACATGCCTGGAGGGAGTACTGAAGCACAAAGTAGTGGTTCTCAAGAGGATGTGTACGGGCTGATTAATGATTCTCAGGATATGGCCTTCACTCGAGATCGCATCCGGGATGACATCGGAATTTATCACAGATTGGCATGTAAGTTGCTTTAACTTCTGACTTTCCAATTGTATTTTATATATTTTGTAGTATGTGTTGATTCAGAATTCCCTCTGTGTAGGATTCGCGCCCTGAATGGTACCCAAGTTTCACGATGACGTTTATGTGGCAGTGTGTTACATTAGCCTATGGACATTTCAATTCAAAGCTTGGGATAGTTGCTTAATACTAGATGTTGTTTGCTTTGGCGGATTGGTTATGTGTGACTTTGTGCTTTGGGCATTTGATTTGAACATGTCTTTTTAGGATGATTTGGACAATTGCTTGACTTTTCTCATAGTGTATTTGTTATGACAATTGCTAGTGTATTTGTGATGTAGACAATTGTAAGTGATGTATTTGTGATGTTGATCAATTCCCTTGTTGTTTGGAAGACAAATGTTCTCTATAATCTTTTTATATGGTTTGAGGGCTAATGATTGACAAGTTTTATTCTGTATCAACTAGTTTGAGGGCTAAGATCAGCACTTTGAAGTTGGAATAGGTACGATGCTTGAGGAGCAGTCTTTGTGGTTTTATAACATAACATCACTTGCAAGGATAATTGCTAACTATGTTCTATTTTAGGTGTGGGCTGAGGTTTGCAAATTTCTTTCACGAAGACAGTGACATGACAACCAAGATATGTTGGGCCTTATAAATTCTCATTTCCGGCAAAAGCCAGGAACCCTTTTTTTTTTACCGGCATCATGCTCTGTATTATTTTCCTTTATTCTTTGTTGAAAAATGTATTGTTTTCATTTGACTGTACTTGTAGTTGTTCTCTTCAGCAAATGAGGCATGAAGGACTTGTGTCTGGAAGGATGAGTTAGTTTGTTGTTGTCCTGTTGAAGGTGTTGAAGATGTTGATCAATAATGCTTATTGCTCAACTTAACATCAATATTGTATCTCTATTGTGCAGGGACAATGCAAATGGTGAAGCCATTTTGGAGCATAGTGGAGTCTGTCTTACTGCAGTTACGTCCCTGCTTGAAACTCTTCATTAGGGAAAGAAGCATTTTGAAAAGTTGGCGCAAAGAAATTATATTGTCAATGTTATCTGTGATCCATTGGGGAGGTTTTCTTTTTTATTCCGATCCAAATGTAATGGGTTGTATAGTTAAATCTATAATGTACTCAAGACTGGGCATAACCGTCCTGAGAAGTTCTTAATAGAATGTTACAGAATTTGTAAGCATTCTTATTGGCCTCCATTTGCGTAGGACATGCAATATTGCCACCGCATGATCATTTTTTTGGCTGTTGTAACTTGCAAGTTGAGATTCTCTGTTATATCATGTGAACTTGGGTAAAAAGTTGGGCACATTTGGAAACGATAAAATCTTGGGATTATCATGTGAACTTGGCCCAAAATCACGGGATAAAAAGTTGGGGTTCTCTGTTATATAATGGGATTCTCTGTTTTTATCACCTGCACTTGGAAACTCGCAGAGGCCACCAAGTTACCATGAGAACTTCTACCAATTATCATGTGAACTTGGCCTAAAATAAAATCCTAGAATTATACCAAATGGTGGCCTCTACGAGAACTCCTTGTTTACTGTTATCCAAGTAAAAAGCTCATCATGTCAGCATGCACCCCACAAGTAAATGCACCACACATCAAAGACAAAACATGAAGAAAGGTACTTATATCACAACAAAAGGCACCTCATTTCAAAATGCCCAAAATGTGCATTACATGTATTTACATTGTAGTTTCTGGATCGTACAACATACATCATCACAGAATATAGGAAGAAGGCAAATGCCCATTGTCACATATGCTCTTCAGGGTCTGACAAGGTCAAGCTAGAGATTACACCGCTGAGCGAGAAGACAACTTTGTTCTTCTTCTCCAATTTCTTCTCCAAGCGTACAATCCTCGACTTCAATAATTCAATTTCTTCATCCCTCCTCCTAATGGCTGCATCAGCCCCACAGGTGCAGTTCTTTGCTGATTCTGCAGGCATGGATATCATGGAATCGATGCACCACCTAAAGAATCCACATGTCTACCCATACATATGTTAGCAAAGATTGGAAGACATATAGTGAAAATTTGGATGACTATGTAAATGGGATGTACCTTGCATTTGTAATAACGTCGGTCGAGATTTCGTGATGATTGACTGGTGATTATATCACAGAACCCAGCACCACAAGTGCACCTTAATGGTGGCACATCCATGTTTTGTAAGAGAGTTGACTCTCAAAAATTAGTCCAACGAAATGCACTTTGGCGTTCAAAGATGTATGATCACCACTTGTGATGTATGATCACCACTTGTGATGTATGATCACCGATCTACTGATACTTGACACACACCGAGCAAACAGTCACAGTTCCTTTATTTGTACTGGACGATCACTGCATGGAGCCTTGATGTAGGTGGTCATGTGGGAAGATGCTCAATATATATATATATATATAATAGAAGAAGCAGGTTATGTATATTATGTGGAGAGCATTCGGTCGAACTCCTCACCTACAAAGAGAAAACCTGTAAAATCTCAAATTGTGGAGATGAGAGAGAGGCGTAGCAGCGCCACCGTAGTAGGAGCAACAGTAGCAGTCGGCACGTTGCGGACGCCCAACTCTCGCACCGGACCCCTGGAGCCCTACCTGTGAGCTCCTCACACACAGAACTCCTCACCTACCGGAGCCCTGTAGCCCTAGCTGCGAGCTGCTCACACACAGAACTCCTCACCTACCGGAGCCCAAGTCACCCACTGGAGCCCTGTAGCCCTAGCTGCGAGCTCCTCTCACCCAAAATCGGCGCCGCGTATCCCTAGTCTCATGCCGACAAGGTTATGTATGTTAACGGAACCAGATTCGGTCGAACTCCTCACCTACAAAGAGATCACCAGCTGAAGCCCAAATTGTGGAGATGGGAGAGAGGCAGAGCAGCACCGCCGTAGTAGTCGCAGCAGGTGCGACGGCACGTCGCAGACCCACCTCTCACACCTCGCGACATGCCTGACCATCTTGCTCGGAGCTCTATTCTAACGCCGACATGCCTGATGACGCCGTTCACTCACGCCAGTCGGGAAGGGATCGCTGCGACTGTTACCTGAGAATAAAGGAGGGGAAAGGTGAAACGACGAAAGGGTAGTGAAGCGATGATGGGCATAATCGATATTTTACTTGTGTTGCTTCTTTTCAGATATCGATACGCTTCAAATACCCGAAGACCACCATATGCGATTGGGTTCACCATGCACAAATCCACGAATAACGGGCAAATGTCAGATTGGGTACGGTAAATAGGATTTTCAAACTTTTGAAATTTTGCGCAGCCCATCCAAACGGGCCCTAAACTTAGGCGGACCAATGAAAATTTGTGTATAAAAAAGGTGCAGGAAAATATAATATATTGAGTTGTTTTATAACGAACAAACTCCTGGGTTAGGGTTTTGACCCGGCGCAGGCGATTTAAAGGCACAAGGCCGCCGCCCGCCCTCCTGTCCTCCGCAGGAAACCTGAAATCGGTGTGTTTGTCTGCGCGAAGCCGTGCGTGCCCACGGAGACGGCGAAGAAGAATAGAGATGGGGCACTCTGCGGTCTGGAACTCGCATCCCAAGAACTACGGCCCTGGATCTAGGGCGTGGTAAACCTTTTTTCCCGCTCGAATCTTACCCATCCTTTTCGCGGCCATCACCTCTATCTGTTCCGATCCCTCCTTCTGTTTGAGATGAGTAAGGTTTGGTTGTTTACAGATCGATTTCCAGGTTTTTGGATCTTGCGTGCGTTTGATATCTCTCTATCTGTGTATTTGGCCGGTTCCGATTCGTTGTGTTTGGAGTGCCAGTGTTCAAGCGCGCCGTATTGTGGTAGATACGAGGTTTGGTTGTTGTCGTCGTTGATCTTCAGCTGGCAATGGATGGCTGCTCTGCCTTTTGCTCTTTGTGCTCTGTGTGTAACCCCGCTGTTATCGGATTAGTGTTTGGAGAAGGAGAAGAGAGTACGTTCATTAAAAAATATTGATACACCGAGTTACTTTGAAATGCGCTGTGGATGCCAGGTCTTTGATCCGTTGTCTCCTTGTTTTGTTTCTGATCGAAGTCCGATGGAGCGGAAGATGTTTTAGCACCTCACAGTCCTTTAGAACATATAGGCATTTGTCGTATGGAGCATCATTAGAACACATTCCTTTTTGCGAGAACTAGGTCAGTAGGAGATTTTTCATGAGTCATCTGTGTTAGTGATCGATTTTTTGATCTTCCGACTCGAACTGTTGTGTTTGAAAGCTGAATTGCTTTTAGGAATGTGGGGTAACGTTCGTAAGGTTGGAACACTTCTTTGCAAGTGAGGGTCAAAATCCTGGTAGTTGTGTCATGATTGATTGTAGAAGCAGAAAGTACAAAAGAGAGATAGTTACCAGCTGATTCTACCTGGTTCATCTGCTTGTCAGGATGTTTAGTGATGAGAAAAACCAAACTTTGCACATTTGAAAATGGCATTACAATAGAGTCGATACCTTGGTTTGTCAATTTTGATTGATACGTACATGTAGGAGGTGGCCGATATTATGAGTCCATTTGGCATATTGTTAAAAATGGGTAGTCTAAGGGTTGGGCCTTTATTGACTGTTGAGTTAATCTGAGTTGGATTGGCATGCCAGTTTCTTTGCATTCCTATACGATGTCCAATTTCAATACGGCAAGACATGCTTGATCTACAAGTTGGTTTGCCTCAATTTCAACAATCTTTGGTTGTCCTGGGTAGTGAAGCTTAAGTCCTTAACTCTGTGAATATTGTCTGTCGCAGTTTTTGTAGCAGTGGTTTGCTTTTGCATGGATCAATTCATCAAGTCTATATATACACCAACCATACATTGATCATATCTGGGGGTTCACTGCATGGTTCAAACTGAAAATCAACCCAAATTTGGCTGGCTTAGTTGGTGGGGGGGGTAATTACTTTTGCTGTGGTTTCAAAAAGCTTTCAAATCATTGGAACCGGACAACACAATTTAAGCCAAGATTTTAGAATTACATCAGCACACGTATACATAGTTGTCAAGATGACAAGGCGAGCTTGGGTCCTCTTAGCGCCTATGTAGTCAGAGGCGAGAGGTGCTTGGGGTGACCAAGGGATCGCCTCAAGTCTCAAACATCTAGGCAATGGCCTAGGACATTTTATTAAAACTATAAACATGTGAGATATGTATATATTTTATTAACTATGTCAACAACACATATAAAACCTATAAGAATGTTTAATTTATACATGCATATGTGTTATAGAAATGGGTTAGGTGGCCCAAGTGGGCTTGGCCCAAAGGCACCCATGGCCTTGGCTAATTGCCTAAGTGAGATTGGCTGAGGCGAGACGAACTGTCGGTGCCCTACCTTGCCTCAGCTGATGCGGGCGCCTCAAGTGCCTTTGATAACATAACTAGGCAGCTAAGCACTTAGGCAGTCGCTTAGGTGGCAAGTTTATAAGAGAGAGGGAGAGGGGAGGGAGAGAGTATGTGCCTATTATTTCTGACATGTGAATATTAGTGGGGCTATGGCTGACATTAAAGTAAAGAAAGAAGATGAAGTAAGTGAAAAAGGAGAAGAGAAGGGGAAAAAGAGCAGAGCTGGAAGGGGAGGGAGAAAACAAATAAACTGGCGTAAGATACATGAAAAAATTGTAGATTTTAATATTAAAAATTGAGAGAGAGGGAGGGAGGAGAAAGAGGGAGGTTGGAGTTTTTGGGGCGTATTATAGGCTATGCTCAGGTCAGGCAA
This sequence comes from Amorphophallus konjac, assembly GCA_022559845.1. Taxonomy (NCBI): domain Eukaryota; kingdom Viridiplantae; phylum Streptophyta; class Magnoliopsida; order Alismatales; family Araceae; genus Amorphophallus; species Amorphophallus konjac. The sequence goes on from CM040121.1 coordinate 98,363,911, forward strand.
CCCAAGGCACCTAGGTGTGTGCCTTGGACCAAGCTAGATGGCCGAGCTTGGGTTTAGGGCCAAGCTAGACGGTCCAAGGTGCCCAGGCAGGTACCTTGGACTGCCTGGCCCACCTTAGTGGGCACCTTGGTGTCTTTGGGCCCAGAAAAGGTGCCCCAGCACCTGGTCGCTTGTGCGACGGTCTTGACAACTATGTATATGTCTACTTATATAGATATAGATTTTTTTAATTATATCACTTCTTGCTCCCCCCCCCCAAAAAAAAAGAAAAGAAAAAAAAGCCACTGCCATGGTTGCGTGCCCAAGGAAGATGCTGGGCATGGGACTCAAGCCCTGTGCCCCAGCAGCCAATTTAGTCTAGGGAAGACTGTTCTCTTCTCTTTCATCTTTACCACTATGGGCACCATAACTTTTCTTATTAGTTTTTAAAGGACACTTGGTTTGGTTTGGGGAAAGTTTGCCCTTAAACAAAACCAAGCCGGCCTGTGAACGTTCATAACTAATCTAGAGAGAAAAACTGAACTTCTTTTGATCTGTTGTTCAAGTAGGGTGGAACTTGGTAGGATGTCCTTGATTCAATTATTTTTCAGATAGGCGAGGCCAGTTGGTGTCGAAAGATAAAAATAAAAAGTCAAACCTGACTCAAGTGTTTCATCATACTACTTTTAAACTGACCTGAGTGATCTAACCTGACTCATCTCTACTCAATGGCTTGTTGTTTTCTCATCTGAAGCTAGGTCTGGACAGGTAGATATCTTTCGTATACCTCCTACTGACTTAAAACTAATCAACCCACCCCACCGTATTGTCAGGTCTATTTAGAAGCACAAAGCAAAGGACCTTGTGGTATCTGCTGCACAGAGTTCTTCTCAGAGCCGTTGCATGACTTTTGAGATTTTAACTGTGCATACATCAAACAATCCTCTCTGCTTGAGTACCCTCCAAGTCATTTCCTCTGGAGTGCACTCCAATGAAGTGGTTAACAGAATGTACATCTGGTCAAAGGAATCATTTTTTGTCCATCTTGACTAACGGTAGCTGTATTGGCAATTCATTCTCTTGTTTCTGAGGATTTTGAATTCTAACTGGATTACAAATACTCTAAAACTGTTTTCAAGTAACATAATATTCAAATTTTTTAGTATCTGAAGCATTTTAAGTTAATTAGAGGACAATTTGCTAGAATTCTGTAGCTCTGGTTGGAAAAGAATTGAGTAACAAGTTCTCGTCTGAACTTGAATTGGTCTGCAGGTATAGCCATATCTGTCTTTCTGAAGTTTATTAGGTTTCACCATTCTCTTGGGAATTGGTTAGCCCCAATCCAGACTGGATTCCTTCGCCGAACCAACTAAACACTTTTTTTGGATCATCAAAAATAAGAGTATCTAAAACTGTTCATCTTTCCCTATGGTAGATGGGTTTGTTTTGGATAGGAAATGGGCTCGAGGTCTCTAACACGAGGCTGCCCAAGCTTCTCACGTAATTGCATATTTGTACCCGTGACATTATGGTTGTCACTTCTCCTGTTCTAAGCATGGTTAATGTACTGTTACAACTCATGGGCGAGCACAATGACTAGTGTCACTATCTTGATTTATTTTGTCACACAATGTATTGTTTATGTCATTACTCGCACCATGGTTGCAGAAATTCAAGGTCACGGTGACCAGGAAGATGTTCTCTTTCGTGAACATTGAGTTTAATTCTGCTATGCTGCCTATGCATTCCATGGCTTGTGACTGAAATCCTGTTCCACTCTTTCAAGGGATAGTGACATGGGGGTTGTCTCTTGGGGGGATTTTTATGAGTTTTTTGTATGATAAACTGGTGCATTCATTGTTCTCTTAGGCCAATGTTTCTGCACTATCAGTTGTTGCCAGTTTCACTTAATCTTCAATGAACAGGAGTATCTTTTTTTGCACCTTATGTCACGCATCCTATTTCGAAATGACATTTCAGCCGGAATATGTGTTCCTATTTAGCTATTTTGCCTTTAAAAGAATTAGATGGTGGGAAGAAATTAAACATTTGAACCAGCTTCTGAGCGTTGGCGTCTACCCGTGATCAATAATCTTGTTACGTGACCTGGTGTCATCCCCTTGTTTCTCTTGTGCTTTGCTCCCTTTTATTTTCTATGATCCGGGCAGTAGGGGTGGCCCTCTACCATCTTCTGCCCCTCATACTCTGTGCATTGTATTCTTCTTGATTATAAATGAATAGTGACCGTGCCCCCCTGTCAAAAAGAAACTCCCAGGTTTTCTTTTGCCACTTGATGTGCTCATTCCTTCCCCTTCCTCACCCCACCCCCCACCCACATGCGGAGGAACGCTGCTTAGCTTGTGTTGTAACTGTTTTTATGCTTTGCAGCCGAGTTTGTGGCAACCCTCATGGTCTGATCCGGAAATACGGGCTCATGTGTTGCAGACAGTGCTTCCGCAGCAATGCCAAAGAGATTGGCTTTATCAAGGTAAACATCGTGGAAAGCCCAAACGTGCTCTCTCTATTGTAGCTTTCATCGTTGTGTATGTATTCTTATGAGCCCAGGTCGAGATGTTCCATTACTATTTGGACTCGGTAGATCCATACTTTTGCTTTGAGGTAGCTCTGTTAATAAAAGTCGATATAACCTTAACCTTCTCCCAACCAAGGTGGGAAGAAGAGATCAGAATCTAACGTCATTGGTCACCATGTCATTTGCTCGCTCTTTCATCTTATGCAATGCCCCCCCCCCCCTCCCGAGATTTTTAACCATTTCCATTTTCTTCCTGCAGTACCGCTGAATAAATCGTCGCTGCTGCATGAAGCGGAGTTCTGGAGACATTTAGATTTTGGATTTTCTGGCTGCAACGATCTTTTTTGCCATTTTCCAGTCAAAAAATGAACATCGTCGTTTATGTTGTTAGGAATCGCAATTACTTGGAATTACTCTGATATCCCAAGATTTAAACTTACTTAATTTCAATTCCGACTCTAATGCAAGTGTCTTAATTGCTTGGAATTACACGCCAATGTCTGTCTACCGCTGAGTTGAGATTATTTACTCGTTGAGATCGGGTCAGTACAATGAGATCATATGCTTGATGTGGACTTTTTGGAGTCCCATGGGCAGACAGACGACCGCGTGTCTGGTCCCAGACGGATTCGTCTGCAGTCTGCGGCCTCTTAACTGCCGTAGGGGAGAGGGAATCTTTTTACCGGGGTCATGTTTCTGACCTGATCAGAGGACCATCATGGGATTCTGGATCCTCCGGTACCTCATCTGTTCTCATTTGCCCAGCCTTGTCTCTGGGTGGACCGACATTTCCTTCTCTGGGTCAACTATTAAGAAGGGATGAGTTTTAGCAATTCTATACACTATTTTTTTTTTTGGTTTTAGGTTGTTTAAACGGATCAATTGGGTTGAAAGTCTCTTGAAAATTGTGTTTAAACTGTTTTTATGTTTATTTAAAAAATTATCTGAAATGGCTGTATAACGAATTAATGTGTAGCTATAGAGGGATAAAAATGAACATCCGGATTTGAGTTCAATTCCCAGATTGATGGGATGGTAAGGATTGAGATTTTTAAAGTTCTTGCCAACTTTTGAGAGAGAAATATCCTCCTACAAGAAATTGCTCCCAAATAGTATATTTTATTTTCTTAATCCCCCCCTCTTGATTGCAGCTTTAATATTCTATGAACTTTTAAGTCGCGAGAGGCTCACTGTTAATTAGATGCACAGGGAGCAGAAGACTGATCTTTGAACACACAAAACGCCATGGATTGAAGGCGCTCTAAACCAAAGATGGTACCCAGTCGCAGGTTCTGCACTAGGCCGTTGCGCTGGAGAAGCATGCATATCTTCCTTACCCTCTGATATGTGTCATTTCCACGGAAGAATCCGACGTCTCCGGCACCGGGCCAGCAAACTCCGCAGAAGATATCTCCTCCACAGCTGCTCCGGCAACCTCCCTCGCCGGAGTTGAGAACTCCTGGAATGGGCTAGCAGGTCCCGGAGGGGGGGGGTTCCTCCAAAGGTCCCGTTATGGATGCTAAACGGGCTCTGCGAGCCAATGGTACGAGGGGACGCCGAGGCCCCTCCATGTCCCGACCTGTCGGTGTAAGGTGAAGCCATAGGATCCATGGTGGTGGTGGTGGTCCTGTTGGTGAAAGGAGTGGCCGTGGGGTCGTCTCCATTGTCCTTCGCCTCCTTCCTGAACGCGTAGGACGACAGGTCCTTCTGGTCGTAATGTCGGGAAACCGCCGCCACCTTCTTCCAGACGGCCGGAGCTCCCTGAGCCGGGGTCGCGGAGGAGGTGCAGGTGCTGATACACGAAGGAGAAGAGGAAGACGAGGAGCGACGCGAAGGAGGCGATGCCGGTGATGAGGAAGAGGCCCAAGAAGCTGGCCATGCTGAGGCTGTCAGAGGTGAGGTCGCTGTCCTTGCTGGGGCAGTTGCTCAGGTCCCCGAACCACCTCTTCTCGATCTCCACCATCTTGCCCCCCTCCGTTGTGTTCAGGATGGCCCTCGAGAGGTCGGAAACCAGAGGAGAACCCTTGGGGAAGACCTGCAAAACACCCACAGGACATGGTTCAGTGAAGAAGCTAGGTAGCAGAGAAGACTTAGAGCTGCAAGAGTGATCATAGATCCAAGTGAGAGGACTCACGAAGCCGAAGCCACCAGCCTTGATGGTGTCCCCTGCGCCATGGTGTAGTTGGAGCAGTAATCCTTGAGGAAGACCTTAAGGTAGGGGATCTCGTCGACGACGGCGGCGACACCACCCCCCTTGCTGCCTCTTGAGAGAGCCTCCTGGTAGTCCTGGGACGACCTGTAGGGGATCAGCTTCCTCTCGTCGAATCCCTTCTTTATCTGCATCCCCCTCGTGAATGAGTTCTTCAGGTACCCGACCTTCTCCCCGCTGTTGATAAGGTCCCGGAGGTCGGTGACGGTCGGCCGGAGGAAGAATGGTTGATCATGTACTCAACCTTAACAACTCAATGTATGACTTGCCCAATTAAATGTCCAAGAGCATTAGCTCCAGCTCAAGTAGCTGTTGACTAAACTCCAAGAGTTGACCTTCCATGCATCCACTCCGATCACAACCGGCAATAAGGAGGCCGACCCCATCCCATTAATACTACTAGCCAGCTTATGACACGGTTAATCTAAACGTCCAAGCCCGTAGATCCAGTTCTGACCAAAGTCAGGCAACCTTTCCGAACTGGCTACAGCAGCCAATGGATGCCCAAAATTAACTAACCTTAAACCATATTAGTGTAGTCGTTGTTGACCGTAGTCAACAACAACTAACTCTCCAACTATTACAACCCACACCTGCCAAGGGATGGTCAAACAAATCCCTCGGCCACAGTCATCATTGGCCAAAGAGTCCGACATGGTCTCTTTAGCCATTGACTGAGAGTTCTATATATGGCAGCCCATAAAGAGTGAAACTTACCCAGAGGTAGAAGGTGAAAGAAAAAAGTGGGGAGAGAGCATTTACTGAACTGTGTGAGAAGACCAGGGCGGAGAAGATGGAGTAGAAGACGGTGCCGCACTGGTTCGCCGCCGGGCCCCTGAACTCCTCGTTGATCCGGTGCTCCTGGATCCACACGACGCCCCCGGTGAAGACGAAGAAGGCGCCGCTGACCAGCCAGAGGTTCGCCATGGGGACATACCGCGTAATCGTGAGAATGAGATACATATGTTATGATGGAATCCCAAGTCAATTGGCCGTAGGAGAACATTGAATGATGCTCGTGACTCTCATTGTAAGACATGTCACTCATTCTTAGCATTATAATTCGTTACCCTAATCCTCTTGTCTAATCTCACAAAATAAATTCAAATGCACACGACACTTTGACGTCGTTTGAGGGAAACGACAAGAAAGTCATCCCCCCCCCCTCCGGAAACAATGGTGAGAGGACTAATCCCGACATTGAAGCATAGCTCTCTATCAGATCTGTTCCCCTTGATCTCCCCGCTTCTATCTCCCAAGAACAATTCGATGCTCAAAAGGGCATCGCCTAACATTTATCTTGTCATGAGACTCATCCCTCGTCCTTAATGTTACAATTCGCTACCATGGTACACTTGTGTGGTATTATAAAATAAATTTTAAGTGCAACATATATGATTCTCTAATTTTTAGAATCATTGTTTATAAAATTAATATTTTAAATTTTAAAACTGAATGTATTCTATCTAGATGAACATAAAATAAAAACGAAATTTTTTGTTAATTTATTGTGATTTCAATTTTTTGGGGTTTTGATTTCCATTAGAAATATGGATTGTAAATTAAAATAAGAAGATCTCAATGTCACGTGAACTCACGAGATCTCACGTATAAATAATTACAAGCTATTGTAAAATAAAATAATTAGGAAGTTTTACGATATTTTTAAGATCAAACAAACAAATCCAAAGTAAACAAAAAAAATCAAGAATTGTTATCTGTTAACGAAGAAGGGCTTTGCCGGAGTAAAGAAACGTCTAACTGACCTGGCTGTAGACTTGCTGGGCGAGGAAATCGTAGTTGCCGGCGCTCTTCCCCTTGCTCTGCAGCATGACGTTACTCGAAGAGGACGGCGTAGGGCAGGACCTTCACCGCCGCCTCGAAGACCTCGATGACGTACCCGTCGACCACCGTCTCGTTCGTGACCGGGTCGCGCTCCGCCCTCAGGAACGAGTGCGGCCCCGGGAGCAGGACCTTCAGCCACTTCCCGATGATCGGCTCCACCCACCCCTTGGGCACCACCCTGGATTCCCCCGGCCAGATGATGGGCCCGAGGTCGGCCATGGAGGCCGAATAGGGCTTCTTGCCGCTCGGGTCCATCTGCCGCACCAGGCCGCGTCCCGGCACCCAGAATCCGATACTCCTCTCCGTCTGATCGTTCACGTTGACGACCTCGAAGGCGGATGCGCACAGCTGCCCCGGGACGAGCTGGAATCGGCCACTCAGGCTGAGGAAGTCGGTGCTCAGGATGGCCTCGAGGAGCCTTGGACCTGTTACCGATACCCCGAGCGCCGCCAGGTCGTTCGAGTCATCCACCGTACCTGGCGTACCTGGCGGCCGGGTGTAGACGGGATCGGCCGCGCCGACACGCTCGGCCGCCATGGCCAGCGCCCAGACCGTGTCGTACGCCCACCTCGGCACCACCCGAACACGCTTAGATTGGAGATATCAGATTCTGGTTCCTGTTAATCACAAGCTCCCGACGCCACCTCCTGGAGAACTGCCATAGGTTGTCGGACTTGGGGACGTAGGGCCTCACCCCGAGGACACCCTGCATGGAGTCCCGGACGACGAAGGGTCCATGGCGCCCAGCAGGCTGGTTAACCCCCCGGCGACGATCCACAAGAACCCCTGGTTCATCATCCCCACCTCGTGGGCCTTGGCGAAGAGCCGCGCGCCGAGGGCCCAGGAGACCTGCACTAGGAAGACCCTGCTCTCCATGTTCGTCAGCTTGTAGAGCTCCTTGGAGATGTAGTCGTCGGTGGCCTTCACGGGGAGGACGCAGCGGTAAGGCACGCGGGCGCCCACCTCCACGATGGCCTCCACCAGGTAGGGCATCGCCCCGGCGCCGTACTCGGAGTCTTCGTAGATGGGGACGACATGCTTCCATCGGAAGGCGCTGACGAGGGTGGCGACGGCGTCGGCCTGGGAGGAGTCGTTCAGGGCGGTGCGGATGAAGAAGGGGGTCTTGTCCGGGGAGAGGGAGGGACTCGTCGCCGAGAAGGAAACGACGGGGACCTGGGTCTTGTTGATGTCAAGTCATGAGCATTCTGAACCGTATGGCACCACTACTTTTTATGTACGTACACTTGTATTATGCAGAGGGATCTAATTTTTAAATAAATGGCAAAACCAGTACTCCCCCGCCACCCCCCCCCCCCCGCCAAAAAAAAAACCCATCTTATTACGTGATTGACTTTCTTAAAAATTACCTTGCTGACTAGTTATTTAACCAAGGTTCAAGTGAAACTGTGGAAACGTGAGTATCTCTCTGAAATGGTGCAAGTCAATCTCGTAGGCAGGCTCATAGTTTTGCAAGCCTAGATAGAACAATCGACGTATGATGCTCGTCATGAGCTCATCCTCTCCAATCGTCGACGTTTACTTGTCAACATAAAACTGCCTCGTGGTCAACGGTCAACGTTTCTCCGTCGAGACTCGGAAACCTGCCGGAACCGAAATCGAGAGAGAAGAACGTATCGGCAGAAGCAGCGGTGACGGCATCCCTGTTGGAGTCCCCGGTAACGAGGGCTAGCCAGGTCTTGTATCCCGGGTGCGCCGAGTAGAAGTCTGAGACTGCCATCTCCATGCAGCTCAGGCCCACCTTGCCCACCGGCGTCGCCAGGTCGAGGACGACGCCGACCCTGAACGTCGTCACCGCCGATGAGTTGGAGCCCCCATCCTCCTTAGATTTCGCTGGCGGGAGGATGTGTATTAAACCCGGAGTAACTCTGGACTTCGAAATCCACCTCTGGAGGAGGATTTCGAAGAGTTAACCCAACAATAAATGCATAATAAATACACCATCTCTCTCTCTCTCAATATTTTACTAATAAATATTTAGAGCACTTTAAATGTAAAGAAAATTCTGTAGGAAAATATTTTATAATATTTTATCGCATATCAGTAACTCTTACACAGGGTCCAAATTAGATTTCGCAAAATGGATCATCATCTTACACATTGAACGTATTTTGACGAAGTTGGTACATCAGCGGATAATGGCGATGGAGTCTGCGAGTGACCTGTAACGATAGTAAATGGGGGAATTAATGTATATAACACCATGGTAATTATATCCTGGGATATTATATATGTAACATTATTTATTTAATTTTTTAATTTTTTTTGAGACACTCTTATGTCTAATTAATTTGATGTGTCGATCACGTCACCAAGTGACGTGACGTGAGGGTCACGTAAAAATAAAACTCTAATGGGGTGTTTGGGAGTAGCTTCTTCAAAAAAATTATCTCTCTTTAAAATTATTCTATGTCGATTTTTAACTAAAATTTTAAAAATAGTGTAAATACGTCATTCCTCGTTTGGTAAAAGTAACATAAATTTTAAAAAGGAGCGGAGGGAGGAGAGAGAAGAGAATAAGATGGAGGGAAGAGAGAGAGAGCGTCGGAGGGGAGAGGAGGGAAGAAGGAGCGTGACCGGGAGGAGGAGGCCTTCGCGGCCAGGTGAAGTGGAGGCGGACAGAGGGAGCATTGTAATGCCCCGGATTTTTCGGATCCTTTTCGTGGGCTCCGGATCTGGTTTCTCGGATTGTCCAACTCTGTTTTGTCTGAAATTTCGTTTCGGACATCTTTCGTGTTCGGATCGGTGCGATCCGGAGTCGTTTCGGAGGCCCGGAGGCGTTCCGCGGCTTTTTCCGCGTGTGTTTTTCCGATTCCCGGCGTGGGTTTCGGCTTTCCCTTCGGAACCTCGTTGCGGGTGAACCGGGCCGTTCACCAGGGCGCGAGTGGTACCGTTGCGATCGGTGCGTTCCGAGGATCGCGAGGGTGTGATTTTCTATTTTTCTGGATTTTTCCGATTTTCCGGATTTCCCTATAAATAGCTTTTCTCTCTCTCCCCTCTCATTTCTCATTTCTCTCCCTCTCTCTTCTCACGCTCTCTCCTCTCTCCCTCTCTCTCCGGCGGCCGACGGGGCGGAGTACGGGCGAGGCGGGGACGGCGCGGGCGAGGCGCGGGCGAGGATGGATGAGGATCGAGGCGGTGGAGGCGCGTGGAAGCTCGGCCGTGGGTTCGTGGAACGGCGAGGCTTCAACGGCGTTTTCGGCGTGGATTAGTCGCTTCGGCGCACGGTTTCTTCGGTGGAGGTAGGGTGACGGAACACCACTGCGTTCTGCTCGTTTCCCCTGCCATTGCACGTCGTTCGGCGCGGAAACAGCTGTGTTTGGGTCCGTTCTAGCGAAACTGTGGTTTTGTGGGTTTCGTAGGGTCGGTCGGGAAACGGCGACGGTTTCCAGATCGGTTACTGTCAACGGATTCCTTGGGGCGAGAGCGTTCTTTTCCCCCTGATTTCGTCTCGATTGGTGGTCCCGTTGGACCGGTAGAGCTCCGAGAAGCTCGGTAACCCTTTTTGGGTAACTTCGGTAGAATCGCTCGTTTCTCGCGATTCGTGCGTCGTTTTGACTCCGGTCGGAGTCCATGTGATTGCCAGGGTGGTTGTGGTTGTATCCCCTTCGTTTCGGCACGAACGGGGCGTGGGAAGGCTACGATCGGGAGACCCCCTGGGTTTACCCGCCGTGATGGTTGGGCGGTCGAACCGGGCCCGTCCATCGCGAGGGCGGTTGCCTTTGGCCCGTTCATTTTCTCTTGGTTTTGGGGTTGTGCGGTCGCACGATAGACCGCACATTTGTTGTGCGGCCAGGTGAGAACCGCATGTCTCCCCCATGGACGGTTGGTACCCAGCCGTCTGTCCTTCCGTGGGCTTGTGCGGCCAGGAGCTGACCGCATATCCCAGTTGACCCTTGGTCAACAGTTTAGTGTCGGTTGGGTTGTGCGGTTTGGTCAAAACCGTTTTGACCGGCACTGGAGTAGGTCGGTTAGGTTGTGCGGACGATCCTTGGCCGCACATCCCCTTGGGCGGTCCAGCCCTAACCGTCCATCCTCCATTTGGGGTTAGTCCGATTAGAGCCTTGTGCGGCTCCTGCCTGACCGCATGTCTTTTTGAGCGGCTGTGCCCTAGCCGCACATCCCTTGAGCGGCCCAGGGTGAACCGCACATGTGCCAGTCTAACCCGGTGTTTCTGTTTTGACCGATTCGAGTCCCGGGTGTGTGGTTCTCGAACCACGTGCCGACCCGTGGCCTGACGGATGTTGTGCACGTCGTTGGGGCCAGGTGTCATGGTACGTTGGAGTCCCGGATGTAGAGTTCCCGACTCGTGTCACCGTGTGTTGACGTGTGTCATCGGTTTCTCCGAAAAGCGATCCCCGAGTGGGTCCTGTGTGAGGCCTTGGGCTGCGAGCCCAGTTGTCCAGTCTGGGGTTGGAGGCTTCCCTCTTTTCCTTGAGTTGGGCTGCAGCTTGGTGGTGTGCAAGTTGCCTTGGGAATCGTGCTTCTGTGCTTTCCGCGTGGGCCGTGTGTGTGGCCTTAGTCCTGTGAGTTCCCTTCCCAAGGGAATGGTTTCGGCGGCTCGTGAGCTGCCTCGGTATTCGTGCTACAGTGGTTTTAGACCTAGAGCTTGGACTAGATTGACGGCCTTGTGCTGTTGCGTGCAACGGTCTCGACCCCGAGTCTTGTGACTCAAGGACCGTTGGGTGTAGGGCGTCTAGAGGACTGTCCAGAGCCCAGTGACTTAGCGTCACTTGGGTTTTCTCGACTCTCGCGCAGGGTGTGTGCGCGGCCGTGGACTGTGAGTCCCGTTTCTTCTCCGACTGTGGTCATCGTGCGACGGTGCTAGTACGTGGGATGGTCCCCGTACTTTGTCGGATGCGGACGTTGTTTTCCGTTGACTTGAGAGTCTACTCCTTCAGTGACCCTCCACTAGTCGTAGCCCACCAGTACGCGTGTGCTGGTCGCACCAGGGAGTGGTGTACGGGCTTACCCTTAGAGGCGGTTTGTGGACCGGTTGCCGTCGGGCCCCACGTCTTGCAGCCAGAGTCCGGCTGAGGGGAAAACCGGTCAGAGGACCAGACCAGGGACGCGCGGTCTGTGTGTGCACACGTGGTTGGGGGCGGTTGGACCCACGTCGACGGGCGTGACCCCAGCTAGTCACTTGTTTGTGGTTATTTGTACGGTGTTCGTGCCTTTGGTAGGAGCTACCACGTCAGGCAGTTCACTTGCGGTGCGGTGTAAGACGTCAGGGGACGCTACCGGCTGTGCTTCTAGTGGGTGGTACTCCTGTCGAGTACGGAGTGACAGACTATCAGTTTCCGTGATTTCGACCTTCGGGTTTTCGGTCGTGTTGACCGTTGAGTTCGGTTGTTTCGCCGTGGCGCGTGTGTTGGTTTTCGCGCCAAGGGTCTAATGCTAGTGGCTTTACCGAGGTTGGGTCTTGTTGTGCGGTACCCGCGATCGGATGGTCGGGGTTGCACCTTGGACAGCGTGTCCAGGTCGGCTGTGTCCGAGGGACAGGCCTCTACGGCGTGGTTGCCGTGTGTTCTTGCTTCGGTAGGTGGTACTAGTGTGGTTCGGTAGCTTCGTCTGCGTGACCGAGGTGTACCTTCCGGTGCAGTAGGAGTAGCTGTAGTGCCGAGTTTTTGACCGGCCACCGGTTTGCTGTTCCTGCTGTAGTTGTAGCTCTCCTTTCCGCTACCGCCGTTGTTTCCGGTTGGGGTTCCGCGGGATCCCTGCTGAGTCTCTGTTTTGGAGACTCATTCCCTACTTTTCAGGTGTGGCGGTTCTTCCTCGTGGTTCGAGGGTGCGGAGCGGAGGTTCTCTGTTGCCAGCTTGCCGGGCCGAGTGTTCACTTGGCACGTGGTACGTTTTACTGCTTTAGACTGTACTTTCGGTTGGACTGGACTCTGTTGTAGCTGTTGCTGTTCTTTCTTTCAGCTTGTTGTTGTTGGTTGTCCTGCTTTATTTCCTATTTCTTTGTGCCTCCACACTCCTTTTAGCCCTTCCGAGCCCTCCCGGCTCGTGGGCGGCGGTGCGAGTCTCGGGTTATCGGGCCTTCCCGGTAATCGGATTCTCGGGTCGTTACAGCTGGTATCAGAGCGGTGGTTGTGGGCGTACTTAGGAATTCGAAACATTGCAGTGATCAGAGTCCGTAAGGTCCAGTACAGTCGGCAGCTGGCTTAGGGTTTTGTGCTTGTTTTTCGCCTTGTTTCTCGCTTGAGAGCTTGAGTGCGCTGTGCGGCGCTGTGAAGGTGGTTGCTGCCCGCGGCTTTCGTGCCAACATGGGGTCTAAGGATCGAGGTCGAGAGCCTTCTCCCTCATCGGTGGTGGCCCTGGTTGTGCTGCGTTGGGCAGAGGTTGCTAGCAGGTGTGAGCTCGCGGTGCTGCATTCGAGGAACCTGCAGCGTGGTCAGGTGGCTGGTGCGGACTGTTCTTGGTTAAGTGGCCGTGAGCGTGCTTCGAGGGAGCTGCTGTCGATTTTGGCCACTCCAGCTTGAGGTTTGTCCAGCTCCTGAGGCGTTCTGATCGAGAAGTGTGCTCGGGTGAGCGGAGGATCTTCTCGGTGGGTTGCTGTTTCGTCGAGCCTGATGTTTTGTCGTGCTCTGTTGCGTCAGAAATGACGTGTCGATCCCAATTGTTCTGCTGATTTCGAGGCAGAATTTGGCAGAGATGTCCCGTTAAGTCTTTGCTCCTGTGCTTCTGTCAGTGGATGGGTTGTGTTCGCCCTGGAGTTGGCTGGAGATGTAAAGGCTCCGCGGTGAGTTCGGGACTCGAGGATGAGCATCGGCGGTTGTTGTTATGGCTCGTGTGGCGGCTCTTGGGATGCCGTGTTGCAGTTCGAGGAATTGCAGCGGTGGTGCATCGAGAGATGCTGTGATGATGGTCCGACGTGACACTCGTTGAGTGTGTCGGAGGCGCTGACCTGATGGAAGCGATGGTTTTCCTTGGTGCTGGATGGTGCTGTTTCCAGCGTGCGCGAGGTTCGAGGTCAGGTCGAGCGTGGAGTTCTTCCGTTGGTCGAAGTGCGCTGGTTTCTCCTTTGGTTGGAGAGATTGTGTTGGGTTAAGGTTTGCCGTCTTGCATTGTGTGCCCGGATTGGTTGGCCTTGTGTGCCATGAAGTCCGTGCGAGACGTGCTCCTTGTCTTGGCAAGGTGGTTGTCTGTGAGAAGTTGTGCCCATTCCCTTGTCGTGTGAGGGTGTGCTGGCGCTGTTCCGGAAGGACGAGTGCTGGTTGGGCGGTGTTTGCTTTCTCGACTGTGCGCGCGGATCTGAGTGCGCAGCGGAAGCGTGGTGGGCTCGTAACCCATTGGTTCAGGATCGTAGCATTGGTTGCTACGGGCGGATTCCTGAGTTTGCGTTGAGCATTGGAGGATTGGTTCCTCGGTGTGAAACGTGTTTTTGCCGTGCCGTTGCTCGAGGTATTATGGTTCTTGGCACTGGCAGGATGGAGTGTTGGGGAATGTGCTGGCTAGTGCGCCGCATGAGTACCCTGTTCCTGTGTTGGAAGCCGTGTCAGGCGTCGGTATTGGACCTGGATGGGGTTGTTGAGGATGTCGCCTGACGATGGTCGAGGACGTGTTGGTCAGAGTCGGTGGCTTGGTGTCCGACTTGTGTTCCCAGTCGTGTCCTCGGTTGAGATCGTGTTTTGAGGAAGTGGTCTCTGGCAGACGATGGGTCCCGGTTGGCGGCTGTGAGTGGCTGGCGAGCCTAACCGTGTGACCGACCACAGCAGCATCTGTTGGTTCTACGGTCTTGTCGGATTGTGACGGTGAGATGTTTATTGCTTAGGGACCCACGAGCGCTGTCCAGGTGGTGTCCCGTGGCTCTGTGGTAAGGGCGGAATCGGGATTGGCAGGTGTCCACTTGGTTTGATCGAAGGATTTGATGAGACCAGACGTAAGAGTGACGCTTGTGGGCGGAGGCCTTCTGTGAGATTAGCGTCGGTTGGTGGTCCTTGATAGGACGTTGGTGTCGCAAGGTTATCCCTGGTTTGGTGACTAGCATGGGGTGGTTCCCTATAAGTCTGAGTCCCGTGAGGTGATGACTGAAGACGCCATGTTCTGTCATTTGGTTTCGTCGTGCTCCCCGAGAAGGTTGAGTTGGCGAGCAGTTGGTGACCAGTGGATGGTCTTTCCAGAGACAGAAGATGCTGGTTGTTGGGGCTCGAGCGTGGCGAGAGCTGAGTGCCAGCGAGACCTTTGGTGGTCGTTTCTGTGATGTGCCTTTCCGGATGGGATCTGGACTTTGTCGAAGTTTGTCTTCTGACGAGAATTGGCACGGTGTTGTGTCCGGCTTTCGGCTTGCCATGTGTGGGGTGTTTCTTGGTGTTGAGCCGATGTGCTGGTTGCGGTCTGTTGAGCTGGCTGCTTGAGCTGGTGGAGGCTCTGTGTTGGTTGCTCCCTTGAGGAGGGTGTGCGACCTGTCAGCTGGTTGTGAAGCTGATGTGTGTTTTGTCTGCTGACCCTGGGGTGGATCAGTAGCTGTTGCTCGTGTCGAGGGTTGTGTTTCCTCGGTGAGCGAAATCGTGGCTGCGGCGCCACGGTGGATTCTCGCGTTGTCTGAGGTGATGCCGGACTGTGTCCTTTGGTATATGCCTGCTCTGTTGGCCTGTGTGCTCGGCGCGAGGAGCGAGGTGTTGCTTGTGATCGTAAGTCTGGCTGTGTCCCTCAGGATCGGTGTTTTCGTGAGAATCGAGGTTTTCTGTGCTGGGGCTCTGACAGCGTGTCAGTGATTCTGTGTTCTTCCCCTGGGACTTCGTGCTTGGTCCTGAATTTCGAGGACGAAATTCCTTTAAGGGGGGAGGGCTGTAATGCCCCGGATTTTTCGGATCCTTTTCGTGGGCTCCGGATCTGGTTTCTCGGATTGTCCAACTCTGTTTTGTCTGAAATTTCGTTTCGGACATCTTTCGTGTTCGGATCGGTGCGATCCGGAGTCGTTTCGGAGGCCCGGAGGCGTTCCGCGGCTTTTTCCGCGTGTGTTTTTCCGATTCCCGGCGTGGGTTTCGGCTTTCCCTTCGGAACCTCGTTGCGGGTGAACCGGGCCGTTCACCAGGGCGCGAGTGGTACCGTTGCGATCGGTGCGTTCCGAGGATCGCGAGGGTGTGATTTTCTATTTTTCTGGATTTTTCCGATTTTCCGGATTTCCCTATAAATAGCTTTTCTCTCTCTCCCCTCTCATTTCTCATTTCTCTCCCTCTCTCTTCTCACGCTCTCTCCTCTCTCCCTCTCTCTCCGGCGGCCGACGGGGCGGAGTACGGGCGAGGCGGGGACGGCGCGGGCGAGGCGCGGGCGAGGATGGATGAGGATCGAGGCGGTGGAGGCGCGTGGAAGCTCGGCCGTGGGTTCGTGGAACGGCGAGGCTTCAACGGCGTTTTCGGCGTGGATTAGTCGCTTCGGCGCACGGTTTCTTCGGTGGAGGTAGGGTGACGGAACACCACTGCGTTCTGCTCGTTTCCCCTGCCATTGCACGTCGTTCGGCGCGGAAACAGCTGTGTTTGGGTCCGTTCTAGCGAAACTGTGGTTTTGTGGGTTTCGTAGGGTCGGTCGGGAAACGGCGACGGTTTCCAGATCGGTTACTGTCAACGGATTCCTTGGGGCGAGAGCGTTCTTTTCCCCCTGATTTCGTCTCGATTGGTGGTCCCGTTGGACCGGTAGAGCTCCGAGAAGCTCGGTAACCCTTTTTGGGTAACTTCGGTAGAATCGCTCGTTTCTCGCGATTCGTGCGTCGTTTTGACTCCGGTCGGAGTCCATGTGATTGCCAGGGTGGTTGTGGTTGTATCCCCTTCGTTTCGGCACGAACGGGGCGTGGGAAGGCTACGATCGGGAGACCCCCTGGGTTTACCCGCCGTGATGGTTGGGCGGTCGAACCGGGCCCGTCCATCGCGAGGGCGGTTGCCTTTGGCCCGTTCATTTTCTCTTGGTTTTGGGGTTGTGCGGTCGCACGATAGACCGCACATTTGTTGTGCGGCCAGGTGAGAACCGCATGTCTCCCCCATGGACGGTTGGTACCCAGCCGTCTGTCCTTCCGTGGGCTTGTGCGGCCAGGAGCTGACCGCATATCCCAGTTGACCCTTGGTCAACAGTTTAGTGTCGGTTGGGTTGTGCGGTTTGGTCAAAACCATTTTGACCGGCACTGGAGTAGGTCGGTTAGGTTGTGCGGACGATCCTTGGCCGCACATCCCCTTGGGCGGTCCAGCCCTAACCGTCCATCCTCCATTTGGGGTTAGTCCGATTAGAGCCTTGTGCGGCTCCTGCCTGACCGCATGTCTTTTTGAGCGGCTGTGCCCTAGCCGCACATCCCTTGAGCGGCCCAGGGTGAACCGCACATGTGCCAGTCTAACCCGGTGTTTCTGTTTTGACCGATTCGAGTCCCGGGTGTGTGGTTCTCGAACCACGTGCCGACCCGTGGCCTGACGGATGTTGTGCACGTCGTTGGGGCCAGGTGTCATGGTACGTTGGAGTCCCGGATGTAGAGTTCCCGACTCGTGTCACCGTGTGTTGACGTGTGTCATCGGTTTCTCCGAAAAGCGATCCCCGAGTGGGTCCTGTGTGAGGCCTTGGGCTGCGAGCCCAGTTGTCCAGTCTGGGGCTGGAGGCTTCCCTCTTTTCCTTGAGTTGGGCTGCAGCTTGGTGGTGTGCAAGTTGCCTTGGGAATCGTGCTTCTGTGCTTTCCGCGTGGGCCGTGTGTGTGGCCTTAGTCCTGTGAGTTCCCTTCCCAAGGGAATGGTTTCGGCGGCTCGTGAGCTGCCTCGGTATTCGTGCTACAGTGGTTTTAGACCTAGAGCTTGGACTAGATTGACGGCCTTGTGCTGTTGCGTGCAACGGTCTCGACCCCGAGTCTTGTGACTCAAGGACCGTTGGGTGTAGGGCGTCTAGAGGACTGTCCAGAGCCCAGTGACTTAGCGTCACTTGGGTTTTCTCGACTCTCGCGCAGGGTGTGTGCGCGGCCGTGGACTGTGAGTCCCGTTTCTTCTCCGACTGTGGTCATCGTGCGACGGTGCTAGTACGTGGGATGGTCCCCGTACTTTGTCGGATGCGGACGTTGTTTTCCGTTGACTTGAGAGTCTACTCCTTCAGTGACCCTCCACTAGTCGTAGCCCACCAGTACGCGTGTGCTGGTCGCACCAGGGAGTGGTGTACGGGCTTACCCTTAGAGGCGGTTTGTGGACCGGTTGCCGTCGGGCCCCACGTCTTGCAGCCAGAGTCCGGCTGAGGGGAAAACCGGTCAGAGGACCAGACCAGGGACGCGCGGTCTGTGTGTGCACACGTGGTTGGGGGCGGTTGGACCCACGTCGACGGGCGTGACCCCAGCTAGTCACTTGTTTGTGGTTATTTGTACGGTGTTCGTGCCTTTGGTAGGAGCTACCACGTCAGGCAGTTCACTTGCGGTGCGGTGTAAGACGTCAGGGGACGCTACCGGCTGTGCTTCTAGTGGGTGGTACTCCTGTCGAGTACGGAGTGACAGACTATCAGTTTCCGTGATTTCGACCTTCGGGTTTTCGGTCGTGTTGACCGTTGAGTTCGGTTGTTTCGCCGTGGCGCGTGTGTTGGTTTTCGCGCCAAGGGTCTAATGCTAGTGGCTTTACCGAGGTTGGGTCTTGTTGTGCGGTACCCGCGATCGGATGGTCGGGGTTGCACCTTGGACAGCGTGTCCAGGTCGGCTGTGTCCGAGGGACAGGCCTCTACGGCGTGGTTGCCGTGTGTTCTTGCTTCGGTAGGTGGTACTAGTGTGGTTCGGTAGCTTCGTCTGCGTGACCGAGGTGTACCTTCCGGTGCAGTAGGAGTAGCTGTAGTGCCGAGTTTTTGACCGGCCACCGGTTTGCTGTTCCTGCTGTAGTTGTAGCTCTCCTTTCCGCTACCGCCGTTGTTTCCGGTTGGGGTTCCGCGGGATCCCTGCTGAGTCTCTGTTTTGGAGACTCATTCCCTACTTTTCAGGTGTGGCGGTTCTTCCTCGTGGTTCGAGGGTGCGGAGCGGAGGTTCTCTGTTGCCAGCTTGCCGGGCCGAGTGTTCACTTGGCACGTGGTACGTTTTACTGCTTTAGACTGTACTTTCGGTTGGACTGGACTCTGTTGTAGCTGTTGCTGTTCTTTCTTTCAGCTTGTTGTTGTTGGTTGTCCTGCTTTATTTCCTATTTCTTTGTGCCTCCACACTCCTTTTAGCCCTTCCGAGCCCTCCCGGCTCGTGGGCGGCGGTGCGAGTCTCGGGTTATCGGGCCTTCCCGGTAATCGGATTCTCGGGTCGTTACAAGCATTGTGCCGGTGCGGCGGTGGCGGGTGGCCGTGAGGGGGTGGTGGACGGGGAGCTGGGCGCCCCCCGGGTCGGGGACGGCGAGGGTGACGGTGGGCTCGATAATCCGGCCCATGCACTTGGCCCGGCGCAATTGCCAATCGTAGAGCTCTGTCTGTTGGGGGCTGGCGGCAGTGAGCATGATGGCGTCCCACGTGGGGGCCCGGGCGGGTTGTCGCACCGACACCCAGAGACGACACCACGACCTGCGCATCACCTCCGCCACGTAGTCATTCCCTTTGGGACCGCGACCCCTCCGCCCCGCACCGCCTACCACGTTCTCCTCTATGCCACCACTCTTCTCTTTCGACCTGCACCTCCCTTTCACCGCAAGCTCGTTACCGTCGGGCGGGCACGAAGACAAGGGAAGAAGACGAAGACAAGGGGAGGGGAGGGGAGCGCGGGTCGGGAGATTTTATTTTTAAAAAAAATTGGTGGACCCTTATTTTTATTTTGATGGAACTTTTCAGAGGGTGAAACTTCATCCTAAAAATTAGGGGAGATGTTACTTGTAACGTCTTAGAATTTTCTAAGAATTTTTCAGAATTAAATATAATTATTAAGCATTTAATGGGCTATTAAATAAATTATGTATTACTTAAAATCAATTTAAAAGCCCTATATTAACCAAAGGGCTAAGCCCACTCAAATTGGGCCCAAAGATCAATTTTCAAGACCTTTAGGCCTAAGCTCATTACTAGAAACGTAATTTGGGTAATTTACGGATTTAAAATAGGATAAATAGACCAATCAATGGGATAAATAGGAGATAATTAAAAAATCTAAAATTTTCAGATTTAATCACCAAAACGCGGTCTATCGCGTGGCCGCGTTCTCGTGATAGCGGTTCCGAGGAGACCGCGGCCATGTTCCGTAAACGGAAGTTGAAGAAGCGTGGAAAAATATGATTTTTCCCATCCCAATCCCTATTATTCGAAGCTATCTGACATGTAAACCTAGTCTAAGACTATTGGGGATCGACCCTACTCTAAATTAGGACTTCTAATTGATCTAATCCTCAAACCCTAGTCAAACCCTATAAATAGGCCTGAACTTCGACCTACGCGAACCCTTATTTTGGCTCGCGTATTTCAAAAGTAAGGAATCTTTTTCTAAGGGTAAGTCTTTAGAAGATTTTGCTCATTTTAGTTTTGTCTAACTTCCCTCTAAATCACATACCAGGAGATGAAGCCCTTAAGAAGTTAGAAGCACCGGAAGTCGTTGTTTCCCTACAAACCGCACTGGCACGATTGGATTTCCCTGAGAAAGATCAGAAGTTTAGAAGCCCTAACGGAGGTAATTTCATGTTGAGTCCTTAGAACTAATTATTCCCCTTTATGTCTTCTTACTTCCCTCCAAATTTCGTGACTGTAGGTCGGGAGGTTAAGGAGATAGGAGGACAGGAAGTTAATGTTTCTACGCAGGACGAGCACGAACCAGCACCATCTTCAAGTTAGAAATTCGCACTCTAGGAGTATTCCAAGAGGTAGGTTATCTCATGCATGACTTAAACAACGAATTAGGAATAAAAGCCCTCTGGTTTCATGAGATTTCATGCTTCCTACACGTCGTATTTCATGTTTTACTATCATTGCATAGTTAAGTTATTTCTACGTGCATGGTCCTTACCCTTAAGAGAAAATATGAATATTTTGGCTTAATGTATGCAATCCATGCACCCTTTTTCATTCTAAACATATTCCCATATGATTAACCTTCTATTCTACATACTTTTCATGTATTATTGGCCCTAGAATAAGTCTTCCATATACCCCTTAGCTTCTGCATGTTGTAAGCAGAAGGCGGTTTCACAGAAATCGCTACTGTCTAATAGCGGTTCCAGACTAACTGCGACTGTATAACCGCGGTTCTGGATAGACCGTGTTCATACTTATGTTCTCTGCACTCTGTTAACCTTAAATAGAATTCAGATTAGCCTTATTAAATACATGGTAAGCCTAGGTAGTTAGGTCTTATTCCTGGTTATGATTTCATATTCGTAATATTGGTTATATCGTGCATCTATCATGGTAGATTTCATGCCTCTTATGATTCATAAACTTATTTTAAACATATGCTAATTTTATGCCAAAATCATATAGCTTTGTAATAAAGATAATTTCATATGGTTCATGGAACTTGTTTTCATTTGATGATTGATCGTTGTTTTACACGATTCTCATCCTTCTCTCTCTAGTCTTTCTTAAGTACATAGCACGTATTCCGGTACGATGCTATTAGTTACACTTTACACTTGATAGGCACATTCTCTTGGACTTGTGATCCTCTCCATCGGATATTCCTTCTATCGTACTAGGTTATCTTGTTTCAAGGCCTCCATAAGTCTCTGCGAGCTTGAGATTCCCACTAGGACGCCGAGCTGGTTCTCTCTCTAGTCTTTCTTAAGTACATAGCACGTATTCCGGTACGATGCTATTAGTTACACTTTACACTTGATAGGCACATTCTCTTGGACTTGTGATCCTCTCCATCGGATATTCCTTCTATCGTACTAGGTTATCTTGTTTCAAGGCCTCCATAAGTCTCTGCGAGCTTGAGATTCCCACTAAGACGCCGAGCTGGTTGTACCCTAAAAACCCAATGAATTATAAAGCACCTATCTTACCGGTGTTTTCTACACTCTGGACCTATCCGCGGTTCTCAAGTAACCACTACTTCATGATAACGGTTCTAGCGTGACCGCGTTATGGATCCAGCATTCACTGCGTCGACCATTTTCCTCTCTAGCGTCGACCTCGTCAAGAAGCGGTTCTATCTTGACCGCGGCTTGATAATAGCGGTTCTTCCATAACCGCGTTATGTCTGCATGATGTCTAACCCAAGGTTTGACCCAAGGGTTGGTTATACTCTATTCTTAGATGGTCTCTTGATTATTTGGAACCTAACATCTTGATTCATGAGGCATTAAGGAATTATGGAAATTAAGGAATGTACCGTTATGTTGCCGGATTCTTCCCGTAACGTGACCATGTTCTTAAATCATCTTTGAACTCTCATGTTCATAATTGGTGCATTCTTACCATGATATGTTATCATGAACTATTGATTGAATTGTAGCTTATTAGCAGAAACTTTATATTTCTCATGGAAGTAGCTTGATTTATAACTTGAAGATGTAAGAGTGGGCACAGACAGTGTCTAAGGGCTAGACACTAGCGCACTTGGTGGATGGCCGGAAACATACTGAAAACCATGGGGTATAATGAATACTGACGTCGCATTGCACTGTGAGTACTTTTTTTATAGACAAGTGAAATCTACGGGGCTATTACATACTTATTAGTACATTCTTGTTACATGACTTTCTAGTGCATAACATTTATAGTTATGAAAAGTGCATTCTCGTTACATTCTCGTTAATGAAAGGCCACTTTATATTCTTGCTTGATCAAGTTCTCATTCTATATGAATACTCATGCTCTCCAAAGTTCTATCTTTCTACATGTGGTATTGATTTGATTTCACCGTATTTCATTTATCTTATCTTCTAGAGCTAAATTGTTAATTACTTAAACTTACCTTCATGTTGATGCGAAGATACCTACTGGACAAGTGTGTCAATTCCCTACTTTTTCAATCTTTTCAGGAAATTCTTGCGGGTCAGATTCGGAATCTTCAAGTGACGGATCCGAGAGTGAATAAAGAAAGAGCGAGGCCCTGGATTGTTATTAGTCATTGATCATGTCATTGTAATTTTGTTTTCTTGAGTCTAGAGTTAATGAAGTACAAGAGTCAAGTGTAAATGTACTTATGATTATTATTCAATAAAAGTAAAGGATTTGTTCAAGTATTGTGCATTCCTTCTTTATGTGGATGTGTTAGAGCTCTAATTGTCTTGCTAGCGTGAGGCTTATCTTGCCGGCTGTTCACGTTCCCGAACTACTTCCGCTGCATATCTTGGGACGTGACATTACCAAACACGTCTAAGTGGGTTTCTTATTTCTATTTTTAAATTTGAGATTAAAAATAGGAAAAAAATAGCAACCAAACACCCTATAACTTTTTAAATGTTGAAATTGGGCCAATTTTATTATTCACAGTGAGATAAATTTATTTTTACATGGCCCTCATGTCACGTCATCGGGTGAAGTGAGCGACACACCAAACTAATTAGACATGGGGGCTACTCAAATTCAAAAAAAAACAAAATGTGTTACATGTGCAACATCCCGGGATGTAATTACTCGGGATGTTGCACTAAGTATTATTCTATATATAATTACATATGTACTCTTATGACGTTCCAGGCTCCGGATACCGGGTAAACTCGATAACACTTGGATCCTACGAGGCCTCTCAAGAGCGGTAAAGCTCTAAAGGGATAAAAGGAGTGAGTGTGGTACATTGAAGTCCCAGATAAAGTAATAAGCAATTAATATTTCATTGATCATGTTGGCTAAAGTAGCAGAAATAAAATTATTTTTTCAATTAACAGTTTAAATTAACAGAGTCCAGTCCAGATAAAGGCAAGTACAGTCCAACAGAAAATAAAATGTACACTGAAGTCGGGGGAAGCCCGACGCAGAGAACGCTGGCAACGCAGGCAACCATGAACTGACGCACCGCGTCACGAACCACCAGGAAGAAGAACGACCACACCTGAAAAGCAGGGGTGAGTCTCGTGTCACTGGCTCAGTAGGGGTCACGCAGATCCCCACGGGAAACAACGTAGTAACACAAAACAGCAATGCTAAACGGGAAAGCGGGAAGAGCAAGAGCAGCAGCGGTAACTACAACAGTAAAGCTGTAAAAAGTAGGAGTAAGGACAACAGAAGAAAAGAGTAAAGCCGTACTAACCAGAATCACGGCCGCTGACCAAACCACGGCTCTCTAAGCTACTCCAAACGGCAACAGAAAGGCGAACCTCGATCTCACCAAGTCGGGCGTTACCGATCCGTCGACCAAGCACAAGCTCCAAAGCTAAAGCCTATCAAAATAGGCAAAATGCCCTATAAAAGACCTACACAGTCAAAGGCACAACATACACAACTCACTGTCGTGTACACTATACAAGACTGGACCTCGAGTAGAGCCATATACAGGCTACTCGGGAACCAATGACGAAAATACACGTCACGCGAGTTATGCGTCGAGTGACAGGAGCACCTCCTCACTAGAAGAACAGCCAGATGCGTCCACTGACGACTTACACTGCGCCACAAGTATCTCCCACACACCGGGAACGGTGGTAACTGAGACACCCACAAAACTAAGTACGAGGAACAACAGTACCAAGTATAAGGAGCAACGGTACCACAGAACTAGGAACAACGGTACCACAGTAACGAGTGACTAGTCAGGGTCACGCCCGTCGACGCTCATCCAAACGCCCCTGACCACGTGTGCACAACACAAGCTCAATGCCTTGAGCCAGGCCTCTAGATAGTTTTCTCCCCCAATAGGACGCTATCGCAAGGCAAGGGAGTCCACGGAAAGTAGCCTACAAATCGTATATCAGAAACTCGCCCCGCCACCACTCCTAGGTGGGCCAACACACTAGAACGTGTCGTCAGGCTACGACTAGTTGAGCTTCACTAGACAGAACAACTCCAAAACATCAGTGCTGAAGTACAGACAGGCTAAGCATGCACTATCGTATGTACTACGAAGCACAAGACATAAGACACGAGGTAGCATACCAGACTGCCACCAGACTCAAGACAGACAACTAGACCTGCAAATACAACGATCCTTGAGTCAGGAGACTCGGGGTCAAGATTATCGCACATAGCAGTAACAAGCTGCCAATCAGTCTAATCTCTAAGCCACATCACGAGAAAACACCGATAGAGGAAACGACATAGGATCACCTGATCCACACCTCCGCATAACACAAACCACGGAGACCTGAGGAATCACTAAAACCCTCAAAGCAAGTGGACATGCAAACCGAGGTAAGACAGCACCTCAAGGCATCCAACACCATGTCTCGATCCATACAGGACCATCGAGACACCCATAAGGTCATATGTCAACCACTGGATCGCACCGGGTTGACCAGACACCAATAATGACTCTAAAATAGTACGGAACACCACTCGATATAATGGCACTCCTCGGCTACCTCACAACATGGTCATCACCCTCATAGGATATCCAAGATATCCATAGGACTACGGGCAAACCACAAGGTAAGGTCAAGACAAATGGAGGCCAAATATCTGAAAAACAAAGCTATGGGAAGTAAACTGTCATATGCCAGGCCGCTAGGTAAGCCAAGCAGTCAGCAAATGAGCCGCTACCCTCACACAGAGAATATAGACACTGGGCGGTCAAGAAGAAGCTGTGCCAACACATAAACGGTCTATTCATAGGCCGTCTCACTAAGCTAAGCGGTTCAGGACATGGCTGCTACACTCAGAGACTCGAACAGACAAAACTACAAATCCATAGGGGCATGCGGTCTATCGCAGGGCCGCAAGGAAGACGGTAGCGGCCGTCCATATGACCGCTAAACCCGGTCAACCCTGAACCAACATAAACCAGTCAAACAGCCTAACGGTCTCCCAAAGGACCGCCAAGGACACTAAACGGTCAAGGCTAAGACCGCTAGCCCAACCGACTTAAAACTGTTGAACCGACATAAACAACGATTAGCGGTCGTCTCTCAGACCGCCAATCCCAGCTTAGCGGTCTATCGAACGACCGCGTAGCCAAACCGACATACACAACCCCCTTAGCGGTCTATCGTGCGACCGCTGACGGAGATTAGCGGTCATCCACTCGACCGCGAGCCAGAAGAAACGGTCTATCGCGCGACCGCGGAGACCTGAATCGACCTACTATTCAAAAAGCAGAAACGATCACCCAAGGACCGCTAAAGCCCTAAAAATGGTCTCTAGTAAGACTGCTAAAGCGTTACGGCGGAAAAACCATAGGGATGGCCAAAACCCGGCCTTTCCACGCCCCAATCGCATCTAAACGACGGGGATACAACCCTAGACATGATACAAGCCTTCCACAGACCGGAAGGGATCCAACCCGCATCCAAAAACACCAAAAATGGGCGATTCTACCGAATCGACCCCAAATGAGTCACATGGGTTCCCGGGCTCACACCAGTCCCATATGACCACCCATCGCAATGAAATCAGGGGAAATGGAATGCTGACATGCCAGGGATTGAAATAAAACTAATTAGGCTAGAATTCGTCGCCGAGAAAGGCGAACACGGCTCACACCCCCCAAGGCATGCTTCACCCAAACCGAAGCCAAACCCGCTCGTTCTTGCACCGTATAGCTCGAAATCACGGAGGAACGCAATACAGGAGTAGGGCATCCATCTCCCTACCTCCACCGAAGTTCTCGCGCGCCGAAGCGACTAACCCATGCTGAAATCGATCAAACGAACAACCCACGCCAGCTTTGAATCCACGAACGAGATCGCGCCAACGCCACGCCTCGATCGTCATGCTAGCACGTTCCACAACAGCTCCACACCGTCGCCACCTCATCCCCGGGCCTCCTTCGTCTACAGCCGGAGCAAAGAGGGCGAGAAGAGAGAGAAGGGCAAGGGAGAGAGTGAGAGATCGTGAGGGTGAGAGAGGAAAGAGATAGGGTTAAAAAGAAAAGGAAATTAGGAATTTCCTAATTTTCGTGAAATCCGATTTTTGGTCCAAAAATGCACTAATTCAGAAAAATATAGAAAAATAGCTTAAACGATCCTCAGAAGGAGCACATCGTAACTGTAGCGTCCTCGAGTCGATGAATTGAATAATAAACTCTCCACTGGGTTTCGTAACTTGTATGAGAAAAAAACACACGCGGATCGTAAAACACAACTCATGATCCACAAAAGCGATCCGAAACTCTCCGATAAGGATCCGAAAGACTCAGAGTCTTAAAACTCTGGTTAGGAGTGAAGTTGTGTGCAAGGTTTGCCGTCCTGCCTGTCCTGGTCACGGCTCGAGACGGGACGGGACGGGCGGGACGCCCAACGTATGAGATTTTTCAAACTTTTTAATTTTTTAATTTTTATTTTTTTATAAAAATAAAATTTTAATAAAATTTCATTTAAATTGTAAATGATAAATACATTTAAAAATATTAGAATGTAGAGTTATTTTTTTGTGATCATAGATCCATACTAAATTATATATAATTAATTATATAAAAATAACATATTACACCTCTTAATTAAACAGCTTATTTGAAGAGATAAAATAAGATCCCTTAATATGTTAAAGCAAACATAGACATAATAATGACATCATTCAACTCCACTCATAATGTACAAAATGTCAAAACTCACTCATCTGACTCATCTGTGAATCTCAAATCCCAATCAGAATCAGATACATGAGACTGATGACCCGTATACTTTAACTATATCCTAGTGGGTGGAGGTACATGTGGGTGAGCATGAAAATATGTAACCATCTGCACAAATAATGGGTCATGTGCAGCGGCGGAGGGTACATGAAAATCTCTAAAAAAAACCCTAACTACATCTACACATTAAAGTCTATCATTTGCTACTGGTGCGGCTGGTGCCGGTGTTGGTGCTGCTTGAACTCTGGACGTGGAGGAAGATCCTGCCCCGCCCGGTGCTAGTGATGGGGGTACCCTAGACGTAGAAGAGGATGCCCCGGCTCTGCTACGAGAAACATATCCCTCCTGTAACTGTGTCCGAAAGTAATCTCGGACATCCTCTGGAACTAAGGAGCATGCACGACAATCCCGTCCCACTCCCGCAAGGTGCTCTGCAAATCTGTGTATGCCGGTGACGCAATGTCCGCAGTATTTACAGTGCACATGTCAATCACCCTCAACAGTGTAACCATGCTCCCACGCAGGGTGACGTCGTCCGTCCATGATGACCTACAAATGTTGTAAAATTTTGAACTACTAACTTGAATGATAAGTGCAAAACTCAACATATGAAGAACATTATGATTAATTTATTGGTACTCATAAATATAAACAAATGATACATACTTCTAATCATATGGGCTCAAACTTGACCACATCGCATCTCCAAATAATCTGACATTATACGTGCTCCGCAGATAGGACAAATAGTATTCATAACGCATGGAACCTGCATAGTTCTCCCAGTACATGTGTACGTAGTATTCATATTGCTGGGAACCTTGCGAGCACACGAGCGGCGGTGGCGCAGCTGAGGGCTGATCGTATCATTCGGTATATTGTGGCATTGAAGCATGGGCATGAGGATACGGAAATGATGGGAAGAATGAACTATTGCTCTCAGAATCGTCATGATACATCGGTTGATGCTGCCATGACCGTCCATACTCACTTCCAGATCCCTGAGAGTCATGTGTGCTCATCCTCTCAAAATAAGACAGCATGCTTTGATAGCTAGTACTGTCTGTAACAGAACTTCCATAGTAGGGATCCCAATAATTAGCTGCCCGTCTCGCCCCTGGCAGTGGAGCACCGTGGTCCTCATCTTGCGTGGCATGTGTGAAGTGCTGCTCCTCTGTCCATGCCGCACGTTCGCGGCCCCCATGACCTCTGCCTTGACCA
Source organism: Amorphophallus konjac (assembly GCA_022559845.1). Taxonomy (NCBI): domain Eukaryota; kingdom Viridiplantae; phylum Streptophyta; class Magnoliopsida; order Alismatales; family Araceae; genus Amorphophallus; species Amorphophallus konjac. The sequence goes on from CM040121.1 coordinate 98,392,279, forward strand.
CTGCTATACTCTCTGCTACCAGCACTAGTATCCCCACGATGACTTCGTTGACCACCTTGAGAACCACCACGACTATGGGATGAAGACCCTATCGGTGTAATGTCCTCATCGGAGTCATGACTCCCACTGATGCGGGGCTTAACAGATGGCTAGGGAGTGTCATCATCTGCATTGGGATCTAATGTCTCCAAGTCTACAATGTCTATCGGATTTAACGGTGGTTGCATATCTTTTTTGCTCTTGAATAATGTGGTCCATGATGATTTTTTATTCTGTGGAACAGGCGGCGGCTTATCTGCTGCATGTTGTGTCCCTCTGGATGCCTGAGAAGTGGACGCTTTGTTAGATAAGAAGTTCAAGTTACTTTGTACTGTGTAAGTCTATACGTATACCTGAGACGACTGACTAGGTGTCTTAGATGCTGAGCGTCATAGCGCAACAGATTGAGATGGTTGTTTGGATGCTATTGAAGACTACACAATTGAAATGATAATATATTCAATTAGCAATGAAATACAACATATAAATGTACATATGGTAATATAATTTTATCTCTCTAAATGATGAACTCCCCCTAGCCTCTCTAGAAGTGGATAACCTTCTGGGTTCCGTAGATATTGAATGTCGCGGTACAGCAACCCGAGACCAGTGTTCATTTGCCGGCTCACCCTGTAATATATTTCTTACATCATCATACATAGATATATGCCTATGCTATCTGATCAAATATACAATTCTATTTCTATATATTATTTCACCTGAGCTAGCGGTGGACGTGGATTTGCTGGAGATTGCATCAATCACTTCCATGTTGTATCAATCGCTCCCATGTTGTATCATTGTTACCGGTGTTGACAATCCCTTCGACCTCCCCTCCTTCACGTGAAGTGGCAAAAGAGGAACTCAGCCAAGTCTCACCCCTAAACATTTGCTTCAACACATCCTTGTGCTTCAGAAGGTTCTGCAAAGTAATGCGATGTTGGTGGCAAATCGTGTGATACCAGCCCTCAACAGTTTGCCACCACAATGCTCTCACATCCATGCCAGTATAAGTGTGTGGTTATAGATATATTTCGTGACCTTTTGTGCCACCTCGATCACAGATTTGACTACACAAAGCTGACCAATCTCTTTGAGCATCAGATCTACACAGTGTGCTGCATAGGGGGTCCAGAAAATGTGTCGTCTGGTCCTCATCAGCTCCTCCCCAGCCTTCTTATAGTTTGAGCCATTATCTATCACCACTTGAACAGTGTACTCCTCCCCGATCTCGGTCACCACTTGTTCCATCAATGACAAAATATATTGATAACTGTGGACTTAGCCTGACGCATCCACTGATCTGTGAAAGAAAATATGTCTGTCACAATAAACAAGGAAGTTGATCAGGCTACTTTTAGTGGTATATGACCATCCATCACACATTAGTGTGACCCCGTACTTTGACCCTTTCTATTTGAATGAGTCAACATAACTCTCGAGCTCAGCAACTTGTTCATCAAGATATATGCCGGCCAACTCTCTCGATGTAGGTTGTTGCACGTGTAACCCAAGAACTTGTACTTCCTGAAACATTGACTTGTAGTAAGGGCTGTTGGCCGTATTAAAAGGCAGACCCGCGTGGTGTCACCATTTTGCAATGGCCTGTCCAAGTTTCCATTTAGGCCCCTTTTGACCATATGCATCGTCCATCCTCGTTTGCTTGCCATTCTCTCGGGATAGTGCACCGGGCTCCACATCTTCAATGTTGATCGATTGTGTCCTTTTTCTTTGTGAACCTAAGTCAGATGGGGTAAAACTTCTCATGCCCGTGGTTGTCGAGTCGTAGATGAACCACGACTGCTTGATGCTCCGGTCCTTGTCGCCTCACGGCTTTGCACTCTCATCTCCTCGGGATATCTTGCATCATCTCTACTCTGACGTACTGTCTCACGAAACTGCGCTTCATATGGATCATTCACCATGACATACACATTAGGCTAGTCAGTACGCGCTTGTTGGTCTTCGTCACTAGGTGTCCATGCGCATTCATCCTCGTCACTGCCGCTTGCTCTTCCACCAACTGCCGCTTCATCTCTTTTCTTCTTTTTTTCCTTTTCTTGCATCTCCAACTCTCTTCTCCCGCAGGTGCCTGGCCATTGCAAGTTTCACATCTCTAGGGACATGGGTACACCCAGCAACCTCAGAGTATCCCGCACCGGCTCCTACTGCCAAATGCCTCTTCAACCGAAACAGCACATCCTCCCCGGTGTTCTATTTTACAGTAGTTGCAACGCCAACACCTACGGTTGCCATCCAATATAACTCAGTGTGACCATCCCAATGTCATTTGGATGTTCCTTAGGAGCCATAGAGTGCTTAAATGTATATCCTAGATTTAAGAAATAAATTATTAATATCATAAAATATGATAATGAACTAATATAAATTATAAATATCTTATTTTCCTACAAATTATTTTTTACATAGAACCATCGAATATAATTTACAAATGAAAAAATTATCCAAAACATTAAATTTAAATTTAGAACATCTACAGCTAAAAAATTTAAATAATACATCTAAATTAAAATTTACTTAAAACTATAGAATCAAATTTACCATATGTGAATTTTATCTAAAATATGAAATTTCATTGATCTACATCTACAACTAAAAATTTTAATTAATACATCTAAATTAAATCAAAATTTGTGTTACAAATATAATTTTAATGAAAATAATAAATTTAATTCTACAGCATGTAAAACTAAATGCATTATTTAATACATCTAAATAAAATCTATAATTTTTGTTACAAATTAAAATTTATATAGAACCATCGAATAAAATTTACAAGTTGTAAATTTATCTAAAATATTAAAATTAATTCTAAAATATTTATCACTACCAAATTAAATTTAATTTTAATTTAATTTAGTTTATAATTCACATATTAATTTTTTTAAATATTTTTTAACCCCACCTCTCTCTCACCCTACCCCACCTCCCCCACCGCCCATCGGCGCCCACCGGGCCGGTGGCTGCCCTCCTGCCCCACTTCCCCCACCCCCTCCCCGTCCCCTACCGGCGCCTGTGGACGGACGTCACGCGGTCGGAGAGCGGGGAAGAAAACACGCTCGCTTAAAGAGAAATCCAGAGAAAGACTCCCAGAGAGGATTGTCTCTACTGGATTTGAACGGGGAAACACGCGGAACGGAAAAACACAAGGAATAGAAAGGGTACAATTAGATAGAAATGGAGATGATAAAAATAAGAATGTTGTTAGTGAAACCTCCGCGAGAACTTGTTCTCTGCGGGATTTGAACAAAAAAATATGAAAATAATAGAATTAAACCGCCGCGAGACTTGTTCTTCACGGGATTTAACAAGAAAGAAAATGGCAGAATGAAACCACCGCGGGAACTTGTTCTCCGCAGGATTTGAACAGAAATGAAAATAATAGAATAAAACCTCCGCGAGAACTTGTTCTCCGCGGGATTTAACAGAAATAAAAATAATAAAATGAAATTGCCGCGAGAACTTGTTCTCCGCGGGATTTTGCAAAAAATGGCAGGGGAAGGGGAGAATTACGAGAATAAAAATAAAGAAAATCGCGTGTGATGGCGTGTGTGGGATGGTGTGATCGCTAAGGGCTGAGAACCCCACAATGAAAAGAACTTGATCGCGTCCGCCACAAGAGTGGAAACAGTGCGGGTTCTTTCTTCCTCTTTTTTCGGCCGACCGACGAAGAGGGCTTTCTTCGGTTACCTTGGTTGATGTTGTCCCCCTTTTATTTATTTTATTTATTTTAGTTTTTATCTTCTTTTATTTTTATTTTGAGAGAGATCTAGAGGGAGAAAGAGAAGAGAGAAATCATGAGATATGAAAAAAAATGAAGAGAGAAATCAAGATGTGAAAAGATATAGAGAGAGTGAGATATAAAGAATAATAATAACAAAAATATTAAATATTGCTAAGAATATATACAGAGAGAGAGGGAAAAGGAAATATTCTCTTTTTTTCTTTTTTTTTATTTTGAGGCGGGCCAAGAGAGAGAAAGGGAGAGGGGATGAGAGATGAAGAGAGTAATAGGTGGAGAGGGGTGTCTTAGTTTGGAGAAGGCTAGAGAGAGAAAGGGGGTAAGAGAGAAAATACAGAGGGTTAGAGAGAGAGAAGGTGAGGCCGGTGAGGGGGGTGCGTGAGGTTGTGGAGGTTAGAGAGAGGGAGGGAGTGATCGTCGCGATGACTGGAGAAGTTGAGGGAGGGAGAAAGGAGCAGGGAGGTGGCTAACCCATGTGGCTAGGGCGAGTGGACGATGCCGGCAGGAGTGAGATGGGGCTGCCGCATGGGTGAGTTGTCGAAGAAGAGGCTGGCCCGCGGGTGCAGGACGCCAGCAGAGGGGGGTGACACTAGCGAAGGTGAGAGGATGTCGGCGGATGTTACGGTGGGAGAGCGGAGGTGACGTATGCGGTGCTACCGTGCCAGACGCGAAGGGTGCGACTGCGGTGTGTGAGAGGAAGAGGTGTGTAGGCAGAGAGGAGTGTGGGGTTAGAGATAGAAGGATAGAGGGGCAGAGAGGGGGAGGAGCGACGTCGGTGGTTGCAATGTGTGAAGGAACGAGAGCGGGGAGGAGGTGAACGCGGTGAGGAGAAGAGGCAGGGTGTGGCCTGCGTTTGTGGGGTTAGAGAGAGGGAGTGTGCGAGAGGAGTAGGTGTTGAGTTATGGCTTTGATGATTGTTGCCGTATAGTTTGATGATAACTAAACTTAATGTGTGATTGAGTGATGATAACTAAACTTAATGTGTGATTGAGTGATGATAACTAAACTTATGGTTGATTGCACATGTTCTTGATGACTGTGTACCTTCATATTTAAATATGATTAAGATGGCAAATGGCAACGGTACATGGTCTTGATTCTTGCTTGATTGAATTGGTTTTACAAGAGGCAAGAGTTTCATAACCTCTTTAATGTGAATAAGCATGGTATTAACCCTGACTATCTTGCATACATGATCAAATTCATGGCAGTCACCTGGTGAACCAAACGTGTGGATCAAACTCATGGTAGTCACCTGGTGAACCAAACGTGTGGATAATCACCCTGCTCCTCTACAATCCAAAACAGGTGGTATATGTCGTGTACTGTCAAGAACCATTGGTAAGGCTCTTACCATGTTGTACACTCCTTATTATTGAGTGTTCCATGAGATTATTTCATGAATAATTTACTTGGGATGATTGAGTTTTATCTCTTGATTCTTAGCCCATAACTTGATCCTTACCTCAAAACATGTGTGTTTCAAAGTGTTCATATGTACCTAGTTCATGAGTTTCAAGCCCTTGCAAAACTCACCTTCGTGCGCCCTCGCACGCAGATTGACCTGCGCGGTCAGGTCGCGGGGGTCAAGGGGGAAGCGCCCCTTGCGGGGATTTCCGGGGGCGGAACCCTCGAAACAAAATTTTGATTATAGGGGCGATATTCCCTTCATTTGTTATCTTCAAGAGTGAGCATTGAACTTGTTTAAGACAATCTCATGTAATGACAAGTGCTCATTTGCTTTGAACTTTCAAATGCATAAGCTAAGTTAAACCAAACCCAAAATGCATGAAATTAATATGGACATGAAGCTCTTGACTTATAGATGTGTTTCCTTGGGCTAACACTTCATTTTTGCAGGTATGAGTCATTTCGGTCGACCAACACACCATGGCCGGTCGACCAGAATTAACAGAACCGGAAAGATGGAATTTTTGCAGGTTTCGGTTGACTGCCACCATAGGGTCGGTCGACCGGTTTTGCCAGAGCCAAAAATTGTTTCGACTGTAAAATTCCGGTCGACCAACCCAATGCTTCCGGTCGACCGACAGCCCTGAGGCCCCTATTGTTGACTTTTGATTTCAAGCTCGTGGAGAGGAATCTTCGCCCATTTATTTAATCCCAATGACCCCAGATAAGTCATGATTTGTCGATCTGGTCTGGGGTTTGTCTTTGGACCATTCAAGGGCTATAAAACATCTCTTTGAAGTCATTAACCCTAAGGAATCCAAGAGGGCTTCAAAGGGAGATCAAGAGGGTGTTATCCAAGGAGGAAGAAGAAAGGTATTGTAGCCCTGAACAGTACTCCGTGCAGCAAGTGTTCTTCATCCATTCTCAACCCATTGAAGGCATATATGAAGCCAACCTCCTCCAAGGAAGAGAAGAGCCAAGCAAACAAGCAAGGATTCCAAGAAGAGTGACTAAGGGAGAAAGAAGAGAAACCAAGCAAGCAAGAAAGGAGAAAAGCTAAGCAAGCACGGATTGAAGCTCCGGTCAAGTGAAGATTGAAGATACGTTCAAGATCCGCAACATGCATTTAAGGGGAACCCAAAACAGGAGTTTTCTAAACTAAGCCTCATCGTCTTTATGATTTGGGTGTTGTATTTGTGTTCATCATAAACTGAAGAACTTGTGTGTGTGTGGATCGTTGTTGGATCCATGGTCGTGTGTCGTATTTGATCCGTGTGTGTGCGTGGATCTTCTTAGATCTGCGTTTGTGTGTGTGTGGATCTATTTAGATCCGTTCTGTCTCGTGTGTGTGTGTAGATTGCTGCACTTGTGGCAGCGGGTGTTTGTGTTGGTGATCCGCTTGTTAGATCGTGTTAGAGACCTCATCTCTCTGTGTGTGTGTGTGTGTGTGTGTGTTGGGGCGCGTCCCCGTGTGTGTGTGCAGGCGTCATCCATGCTCGCTCCTGAAGCAAAGACAGAAAACACAGAAACGGCAAGGTCAAGAAAAACACACGATGCCCGATGCCATCGTTAACTGTACATCATCGCTGTGGACTAGTGGACCACCATAATTACTTATGATTCTCGTATAATCCCACAACCGCGCTCTGATACCAGCTGTAACGACCCGAGAATCCGATTACCGGGAAGGCTCGATAACCCGAGACTCGCACCGCCACCCACGAGTCCGAAGACTCGGAAGGGTTAAAATGATGGTGTGGAGACTACACAAGTATCACAAATAATTGATGAAATTAAGCAGTTATATAATTAAGCAGGAAATAAATTAACATTTTACATGATACATGGTCCACAAGATAAAAAAATAAAATAACAACAACAGTAGTCCACAACTAGTACAGAGACAAGAAAGAAAAGTACAGCTACACGAGGCATACCGCGGCTCTGACCTCTGGCACTAACGCTGGGCACCCGAACCACGCTGAGCCTCAGACGCGCTTCCCTGAGGCCGCGACTCACCTGAAACACGGTGAAAACATGCAGGGAATGAGTCTCGGAACAATACTCAGTAGGGATCACTCGAACCCTACATCGCGAACGGAAAACCGCTACACTAGCAGTAAGCGAGTACCTCGGAAAGGGGAAGCCCTACAATCTACAAAACACCGGTCTCATGGCACGAAAATCGACACACGTGCCACGGTGAAACGATCAGAACACCACGGTCAACACGACAAAAACCCGAAGGTCGAAGTCGCAACGGCTGACAGTCTGTCACTCCGCACTCGACAGAAGTACCTCCGACAAGAAGCACAGTCGGTAGCGTCCCCTGACGACTTACATCGCACCGCAGGTGAACTGCCTGACGTGGTAGCGCCTACTAGAGGCACGGACACCGTACAAGTAACCACGAAGCAAGTTACTAGCTGGGGTCACGCTCGTCAGCGTGTGTCCACTGCCCCCAACCATGTGTGCACACACAGACCATGCGTCCTAGGTCTGGCCTCTAACTGGTTTTCCCCTGGAGCCAGACTTTGGCTACCGACAAGGGGCCCGACAGAAACCAGTCTAAAAACCGTCCTCAGGGTAGCCTCTCCACCATTCCCTAGTGGGTCCACTCGCGTGTAGGCAGGCTACGACTAGTGGAGGGTCACTAAAGGAGTAAACTCTCAAGTCAACGAAAAATCACGTCCATATCCACGACGTACGGGGACCATCTCACGTACCAGCACCATCGCACGGTGATCACAGTCGGAAGGAAAACGGGACTGCAAACCATCTGGAGCAATCCTGAGCCTGGCGGTCTACCCTAGACGCGCCACAGCCTCTGACGGTCTAAGGCTAGACCGTCACAGCCATATGACGGCCCAACATAGAGGCGTTAGACCCTCGGTGCAAAAACGATTGTGACACACCAGGGTTGGTGCGTCACAGGCCCTGACGCACCCAGCCTGGTGCGTCACAAGGCACGAAGGAATAAACTGTGACGCGCGCCACTCGGGTGCGTCACAGACTGGAACGGACCAACCCTGGTGCGTTACAGGGTGGGAATGTGTCCGCTCTGACGCACCCACACAGGGGCGTCACAAGACTGTGACGCACCAGTCCTGGTGCGTCACAGGCCTTGACCCCCAACGGTCAAAACCAACGGTCAAGCCAACGGTCAAATCATCCCTGACGGTCCAACCCAGGCGCGTCACATCATCGTGGCGGTCTATCGTGGGACCGTCACAGCTCACAGACCCCCAGTTGGCCAATAACATGGCTGTAACGCACCCACCTGGGCGCGTCACACGATGTGACGGTCACTGGAAGGACCGTCACACCGACCCGACGGCGAAACGGCGTGAAACGCCTAAAAATTCCAACCACGCCCCCATGCCTCCATAGGAGAGGTGGAAAACAAAGGGGAAGACCCCTGGGGACCCCTAGCATGCTTCTAAGCCATCAAAACGTGAAATCATGGCCTAAAATTATAGATCGGGCGAACTCTCCCCAAAACATGATTTTGCCATAACCCGCTCAAAAACACCCCTCTCGGCTCCCATTCGGCCTACAAATCGTGGGGGATGACGGGATGAGCATAGGGATTAGTCCCCCTACCTCAATGGTGCGAAAGCTCCGCCGAATCGAGCTCAAACCACAAAGAATGCTTTTGGAAACCCCGCTCCTTCACGCTTCCCACGAGCACCGCACGCCCACGAGGTCGCCTCGCCGCCGCCCACGTCGCCGCACCGTCGCCGCACCGCCGCCCCGCCGCCGTCTGCAGCCGGAGAGAGGCCCGCCGCGTGTAAATGGGAGAGAGAGGGGAAGAGCGGCGCTCACGGTTGAGGGAGGAAGAAAGAGGAAGAAGAAGAAGAAGGGTGGGGGAGAGAGAGAAAATGTGGTATTTATAGAAAATCTAAAAATTCTAAAAAATATTAAAAAATTAAAAATTATATTTCTGCGATCCTCAGAACGCACCGATCGCAACGGTACCACTCTCGCCTGGGTGAACGACTCGGTTCACCCGCAATGAGGTTCCGAAGGACTTACCAAAACACACACCGGAAATCAGAAAATACACGCGGAAAAGTCGCAGACGCACCCCCGGCCTCCGAAACAACTCCGGATCGCGCCGATCCGAACACGAAAGATGTCCGAAATAAAATTTCAGACACAACGGAGTCGGACACTCCGAGAAAATAGATCCGGGACTCAAGAAGAAGGATCCAAAGGGTCTGGGATATTACAGCCCTCCCCCCTTAAAGGAATTTCATCCTCGAAATCGAGAACAACCCAAGGGGAAAGAAGAGGAAGATTCACTCAAACAAGTAAGGGAACTGCTGACGCATCTCGTCCTCACGTTCCCAAGAAGCCTCACCACCAGAGTGCCGCTGCCACACCACCTTAACCAAGGGGATGACCTTGTTCCGCAGGCGCTGCTCTTGCCTATCCTCCACGCGGACCGGAAACTCTGGGAGAGAAAGATCTGGAGTCACCTCGGGCCACACAGAATCCTCAAGCACATGAGAGTCATCGGGCATATACTTCCGCAACATCGAGACGTGGAACACGTCATGCACCGACGCCAACTCAGGGGGTAACTGCAACCGATAAGGAACCTCACCGATGCGCTCCACAATGAGGAAAGGACCAATATAGCGGGGACTCAGCTTCCCACGCCATTCAAAACGCATCACCCCCTTCATCGGAGAAACTCTCAAGAACACACGATCGCCAACGGCGAACGCGAGAGGCTGCCTCCTCCGGTCAACATAGCTCTTCTGCCGACTCTAGGTCGCCAACATGTTCTGACGAACCAGGTGCACGACATCCACACACTGCTATATCAACTCGGGTCCCGTCAAAACACGCTCACGGACCTCGAACCAATCGAGTGGAGTCCGACACAGACACCCATACAACGCCTCATAAGGAGCCATACCGATGCTCGAATGATAGCTGTTGTTGTAAGCAAACTCCACCAATGGTAGGCGGTGAATCCAACTCCCCTGCCACTCCAGGCATCAAGATCTCAACATATCCTCCAAAGTTTGGATTGTCCTCTCTAATTGACCATCTGAGTGAGGATGATACGCCGAGCTAAATACTAAATCCGTGCCAAGAGCTCGCTGGAAACTCCTCCAGAATCCAGATGTGAAGTGCAGATCCCGATCCGACACAATGGAGATGGGAATCCCATACAACGGAACGATCCGCTCCACATAAAGACGAGCCAACTTGGGCACACTCCAGCTGACTTTGATCGGTAACAACCGAGTCACCTTCGTCAGCGTATCCACCAGCAACCAAATATTATCCTGCCCACTCGGTGTCCTCGGTAATCCCACCACGAAATCTGTGGTCACGTGGTCCCATTTCCACGCGGGAACATCCAAGGGCTGGAGAGTACCTCCTGGTCGCTGATGCTCCGCTTTCATCTGCTGACAGGTCAGGCACTTGGCCACAAAATCGGCCACATCTCTCTTCATGCCAGGCCACCAGAACTGCCTCCGCAAGTTCCGATACATCTTCGTCACACCCGGGTGTACGGTGTACCTGCTCCCATGAGCCTCGTGCAAAACCGCACGACGAACCTACTCCTCAGCTGGGACGTACAGCCTACCACGGAATCTCACGGCTCCGTCCTCGCTGAGCTCCACACCAGCCATAGCCAAAATTCGGGGCAACTCAGGGTCTGCATGCTGAGCCTCTGTCACCTAACGGCAGATAGCAAGCGTGATAGTCAGACTCGCGAGCACTGCTAACCCTGACTCCTGAGGAATCTTGAGCCTGAACGAAACTTCGGACACTTGTTCCCAGAGCCTCCACTTCCTCAACATCAAGGCACTGACCGCGACCTTCCGACTCAAAGCATCGGCGACGATATTCATCCTGCCCGGCTGATAAGACAGGGTGAAGTCATAATCCTTCATATACTCCATCCAACGCCTCTGCCTGAGGTTAAGGTCCCTTTGCGTGAACACATACCTCAAACTCTGATGGTCAGTGAACACCTCAAACTTCTCACCGTACAGATAATGCCTCCAAATCTTCAACGCGAAGATCACATCCGCCAACTCCAGGTCATGGGTAGGGTAGTTCTCCTCGTGGGGCTTCAGCTGCCGAGATACATAAGCCATCACTCTACCATGCTGCATCAACACAGCACCCAATTAGACCCCGGAAGCATATGTACACACCACAAAACCTGTAATATCCCGGACCTTTCGGATCCTTTCTACGTGGGTCCCGGATATGGTTTTCGGAGTGTCCGGCTCTGTTGTGTCCGAAATTTCGTTTCGGACATCTTTCGTGTTCGGATCGGCCCGATCCGGAGTTGTTTCGGAGGCCCGGAGGCGTTCCGCGGCTTTTCCGTGTGTGTTTTCTGATTTCCGGTGTGTGTTTCGGCTTTTACTTCGGAAGCTCGCTGCGGGTGAACCAGGCCGTTCACCTGGGCACGAGTGGTACCGTTGCGATCGGTGCGTTCCGAAGATCGCGGGGGTGTAATTTCCTATTTTTCGGAATTTTCTGGATTTTCTGGATTTCCTATAAATACCCCCCTATTTCTCTCTCCTCCCCCACCTTCTTCTTCTTCTTCTTCTTCTTCTTCTTCCTCCTTCCTCCTCCACCGTAACCCTCTCCCTCTCTTCCTCCCGGTTGACCGCGGCGGACCCCTCTCCGGCTGCAGACGGCGGCGGGGCGACGGCGCGGTGACGTGGGCGGCGGCGAGGCGATTGTGGGGGCGTGCGGTGCTCGAGGGAAGCTTGAAGGACGAGGGTTTTCTAAGGCGTTCTTCGCGATTCACGAACAATCCGGCGGAGCATTCGCTCCATTGAGGTAGGGTGACGTTCCTTAGCCTCATGCCGTTCATTTCCGTGGTTTGTAGGCCGCGTGGAGGCCGAGAGGGGCTTGATTGAGCGGGTTTGGGGTTTTCCATGATTTGGGGAGAGCTCGCCCGATCTATGGTTTTAGCCTGCGACTTCGCGTTTGGATGGCTTAGATGCATGCTAGGGGTCCCCAGGGGTCTTCCCCTTTGTTTTCCCCCTCTCCGGTGGAGGCACGGGGGCGTGGTCGAAGTTTTTGGGGTTTTCCCGCCGTAGCGTGCTCGGGAGTGTGTAACGGTCACTCCAGTGACCGTCACATGCTTGTGACGCCCCTAGAGGGGTGCGTTACATTCCTGAGTAGTGTTTTTGGGGGTCGGGGGCTGTAACGGCCCCACGATAGACCGCCATTTGCCTATGACGCGCTTGGGTAGGGCCGTCAGGGGCTTTCGACCGTTGGTTTGTGACCGTTGGGGGTCAGGCCATGTAACGCACCGGGCTAGGCGCGTTACATGCGTGTAACGCGCTGGGGCAGGCGCGTTACTTCTTGTTTTCACCCCAAGTGTGAGGGCCATGTAACGCGCTGGGCCAGGCGCGTTACATGCGTGTGACGCGCCGGGCTGGGCCGTTACATCCCTTTTGGCTTTGGGAGCGTGGGGGGGTGTGTAACGCATGGGGCCAAGCGCGTTACATTCAGAATGTAACGCGCCTGGACCAGGCCGTTACATCCCTTTCCCCTCTGACCGTGTGACGTTCTGTTTTGAACCGTTAGGCGCATGTAACGGTCTCGCCTAGACCGTTACTTGCTTGTGACGGCCCTAGGGTGGACCGTCACATGCCTGGTTGCCCCATGAGGGTGGCAACCCCGTGTTTACTCCGACTGTGGCCACCGTGCGACGGGGCTGGTGCATGGGGTGATTCCCACACGTTGTCGGATTCGGACGTTGTTTTCCGTTGACTCGAGAGTCTACTCCTTTGTGACCCTCCACTAGTCGTAGCCTATCAGTACGCGTGTGCTGATCGCACCAGGGAGTGGTGTACGGGCTTACCCTGAGGACGGTTTTAGACCGGTTACTGTCGGGTCCCTCGTCACATCAGAGTCCAGTGCGAGGGAAAAACCAGTCAGAGGGCCAGACCTAGGACGCGTGGTCTGTGTGTGCACACGTGGTTGGGGACAGTGGACGCACGTCGACGGGCGTGACCCCAGCTAGTCACTTGTTTGTGGTTACTTGTACGGTGTTCGCGCCTCTGGTAGGAGCTACCACGCCAGGCGGTTCACCTGCGGCGCGGCGTAAGACGTCAGGGGACGCTACCGGCTGTGCTTCTAGTGGGTGGTACTCCTGTCGAGTACGGAGCGGCAGTCTGTCAGTCAGGTGTCTTCGACCTTCGCGTTTTGTCGGGTTGACCGTTGAGCTTCGGTCTTCTTACCGTGGCACGGGTGTCGGTTTGCGTGCCATGGGACCTTTGTTTTGTAGAGTACAAGGCTTTCTTTTCCGAGGTACTCTCCTACCGCTAGTGTAGTGGTTTCTCGTTTTGCGAGGTAGGGTTCAAGTGATCCCTACTGAGTCTTGTTCCGAGACTCATTCCCTGCGTGTTTTCACCGTATTTCAGGTGAGGCGCCGCCCCGGGAGAGCGCGTCTGGGGTGCAGCGTGGTGCGGGTGCCCAGAGGTAGTGCCAAAGGTCAGAGTCGGGGTATGCCCCGTGTAGCTGTACTTTTCTTTCTTGTCATTGTACTAGTCGTGGACTATTGTTATTGTTGTTAATTTCTATTGTGCACCATGTAAAATGTTAATTTATTTCCTGCTTAATGTTATAACTGTTTAATTTCTGCAATTATTTGTGATACTTGTGTAGTCTCCACACCATCCTTTTTAACCCTTCCGAGTCTTCGGGCTCGTGGGTGGCAGTGCGAGTCTCGGGTTATCGGGCCTTCCCGGTAATCGGATTCTCGGGTCATTACAAAACCTCTCGATCCAGAAGGTAAAACCAACACCGGAGTCGAGGTGAGTAATCTCTTCAGTTCCCTGAAACTCTGCTCACACTCATCAGACTAGACGAAAGACACATCCTTCCGCGTAAGCCTGGTCATCGGGGCCGCAATGCGAGAAAAATCCTGGATGAACCGACGATAATAGCCCGCAAGCCCCAAGAAACTCCGGATCTTCATCACAGACCTCGACCTCGGCCACTACATCACTGCCTCGACCTTAGCGGGGTCCACGGAAATACCATCACTAGAAATCACGTGCCCCAAAAAGTGCACCTCACGATGCCAGAACTCGCACTTACTGAGCTTCGCATACAACTGGTGATCTCGCAACGTCTGCAGCACCACACCCAAATGGTACGCGTGCTCCTCGGCAGACCGTGAATAAACAAGGATGTCGTCCACAAATATGACCACGAACTGGTTTAGATACGGACGAAACACCATCTGCACCAAGTCCATAAAGGCTACGGGGCCATTGGTGAGCCCGAACGGCATCACCAGAAACTCATAATGCCCGTACCTCGTACTGAACGGAGCCTTCTCCATATCGGACACGCGAATTGTAATATCCCAGACCTTTCGGATCCTTTTTCGTGGGTCTCGGATCTGGTTTCTCGGAGTGTCCAGCTCCGTTATGTCCGAAATTTCATTTCGGATATCTTTCGTGTTCGGATCGGCGCGATCCGGAGTTGTTTTGGAGGCCCGGAAGCGTTCCGCGGCTTTTCCGCGCGTGTTTTTCGATTACCGGTGTGTGTTTCGGTAATTCCTTCGGAACCTTGTTGCGGGGGAACCAGGCCGTTCACCTAGGCGAGAGTGGTACCATTACGATCGGTGCGTTCCGAGGATCGCGAAAATGTATTTTTACATTTTTCGGTATTTTCTGGAATTTTTGGGTTTTCCTATAAATACTCCCTTTTTTCTCTCTCTTCCCCACCCTCTTCTTCTTCTTCTTCTTCCTCCTCCTTTCTCCCCCACCGTGCGATGCCCTCTCTCCCTCTCTTCTTCGTCCGGCGAGACCGCGGCGAGCCCCTCCGGCTGCAGACGGCCGTGGGCGACGGCGTGGTGACGACGGCGACGGTGAGGTGATCGTGGAGACATACGTGAACCGTAGGAGCTCAAGGAATAACGGGGGTTTTCGAGCATTCTTTGCGATTCGTGGTTGATCCGGCGCGTCTCGGGATGCAATTGAGGTAGGGTGACGTTCCCTAGCCTCTAGCCTTCCTTTCCCGCGATTTGTAGGCCGAGGGGAGGCCGAGAGATGGGATTCATTGCGGGTTTGGGGTTTTTCATGATTTGGGGAGAGCTCACCCGATATATGGATTTGATGCATGATTTCGTGTTTTGATGGCCTAGAATCATGCTAAGGGTCCCCACGGGTCTTCCCCTTTGATTTCCCCCAATCCGGTGGAGGCATGGGGGCGTGGCCAATTTTTTTGGGCGTTTCCCGCCGTTTCACCCTCGGGCGAGTGTGACGGTCCTTCCAGTGACCGTCACACTATGTAACGTGCCCAGATTGGTGCGTTACAGCCCTGAGTGCAGCCAAGTGGGGTCTGTGGGCTGTGACGGTCCCTCGATAGACCGCCACGGTGCTGTGACGCACCTAGGTTGGACCGTGAGGGGCGTTCAACCGTTGGCTGCCGACCGTTGGTTTTTGACCGTTGGGAGTCAAGGCATGTGACGCACCTGGCTTGGCGCGTCACAGCCAGGTGACGCCCCTATGTGGGTGCATTAGGGCAGACGCATTCCCACGTTGTGACGCATCAGGGTTGGTCCGTCACACGCTGTGACGCACCGAGTGGCACGCGTCACAACTGTTCTCTGTTGTCTTGTGACGCACCAGGGTAGGCGCGTCACAGACTGTAACGCACCATGGTAGGTGCGTTACGCCCTGTTTTGCACCGAGCGTGTGACGCCCCTGCTGCGTTGGGCCGTCAGGTGATTGTGACGGTCCTGCCTAGACCGTCAGAGCATGTGACGCGTCTAGGGTAGACCGTCAGGCTCTGGGTTGTCTCGGGTGATTTGCAACCGCGTTTCTGTTCCGACCGTGGTCACCGTGCGACGGTGCTGGTACGTGGGGCGGTCCCCGTACTTTGTCGGATGCGGACGATGTTTTCTTTTGACATGATAGTCTACTCCGCAGTGACCCTCCACTAGTCGTAGCATGCTTACACGTCTATGGTCCCACCAGGGAGTGGTGGAGAGGCTACCCTGAGGACGGTTTTAGACTGGTTTTCGTCGGGCCCCTCGTCGGTAGCCAGAGTCTGGCACCAGGGGAAAACCAGTTAGAGGCCAGACCTAGGACGTACGGTCTGTGTGTGCACATGTCGTTGGGGGTGGTTGTACCTACGCTGACGGGCGTGACCCCAGCTAGTTGTAGACACGCCTTTCCTGACGTCTCCTGAGAAAGTCTCATATTACTATACAACGCCCCGCGACGGCTTACGCGTTTTGAATCACTTGAGTACTTCCTTTTCTTGAGTCTTCTTCCGCCCTTTTCGGCATCCGGAATCGTCTCGTCACGACATTCGGACGGCATCAACACCAGTCAGACGCATCAGGAGGTTCTGGAATCAAGAAGGGGGTCTACCGGGCGGCCGCCGACGCCTGATTTGAGGACCCGGGTGGGTCTTAATGGGGGCGTCCAGACCCCTGGACGCCCCCATCTTTTTAATCTTTTTATTATTTTTCTCAGGGCCCAAAACCAAATAAAAAATATAATATATATATTTTTTAATGGAGGCGTCCAAGCCCCTGGACGCCTCCATAAAAAACAAAAAAATATATATATGTTTGTAAAATGCCAGTTGGCATAAAATAAAATAAATAATAATAATAATAATAATATATTTTGATGGAGGAGTCCAGGTCCCTGGACGCCTCCATAAAAACAAATAAAAAAAATTAAAATGCCAGCCCTATCATAAAAAGACAAGAAAACCAATAAAATAATATATTTTTGGAGGCGTCCAGGCCCGTGGACGCCTCCATCAACTCCCTCACGGGCGCCGACCACCGAACGACGGTTTGTCGTGTGTGAAAAAATCTAAAATATAGAGACGTCCGGTCAGCTGGACGCGCCCATTTCTGAATCACGAGGCGCCGCTCACAAAACCACGCGTTGTGCCGAACCGCGTGCGGCCGTCGTCGATTTTCGGTGGACCTACTTGAGGCGTCCGGGACCCTGGACGCCCCCACAAAAGTATTCCAAAAAAATCAATAAAAATAGAATAAAATATTATTTCGGCCCTGATGGAGGTGTCCAGGGTCCTGGACGCCTCTACCTTCCGGAGCTCTATAAATAGAGGCCCACCCCCCTCAGTTCTAGGGGAGCTAAGCAGTGATCCGATAGGTTGCCGGAGCCCAGAGGCTACGGAGTCATTTTTCTAACCCGTGGGGTCTTTTGTAGGTGGAGGTTCTGCCGGCTTCTCGGGTGCCCACGCTCGCGAGAGGAAGGTCGTCTTCATCCACCGCGCTTCTACGTCGTCCCCACGCTGCCGGAGCTCCGCCGAATTTCACCACCGGCACATCCAATAAGCCAACTCTTTCCTTTTCTTCGTAGTTCTTTGCATTCATCATCTCGCATCCATCATCTCATTTTCCTCCTACTCGAGTCCGAGAGGGGTTTAAAAGATAACACCAACCAAGTGTGTGTCTTCCCGTTATTTCGTCATTTTTATTGCAAGGATATGAATACTACACATTCATCTTTCTAACCCACTTGTCATTTGTTTGTCGTTGTTTTGCAAGGGTAGCCGAGGAAAGCCCTCTCCGTCAGCCGGCCGGAATGAGAGGAAGAAGCAACCCGCCATCTCCCGCTCTTGAGGTAGGCACGATCACTTTCTTATTTTGGGGTCTTTCGGCCCCTGGCGATCACATCTTTTCATCGAGGCCGCGGCGAGTCACTTCCCCAATGGCCGTTTAAATTTCTGTTCTCATATTCTCTTTATATCCTGTTATATTTCGTTCATATCATCGAGGCCGCGGCGAGTCACTTCCCCAATGGCCGTTTAAATTTCTGTTCTCATATTCTCTTTATATCCTGTTATATTCTGCTCATATCATCGAGGCCGCGGCGAGTCACTTCCCCAATGGCCGTTTAAATTTCCGTTCTTACATTCTCTCTATATTCTGTTATATTCTGCTCATATCATCGAGGCCGCGGCGAGTCACTTCCCCAATGGCCGTTTAAATCTCTGTTCTTATATTCTCTTTTATATTCTGCTATATTCTGCTCATATTCTCGAGGCCGCGGCGAGTCACTTCCCCAATGGCCGTTTCAATTTTTGTTATTTAATTTCTGCACCATTCCCGTCCCCCCGAGGTCGCGGCGAGTCACTTCCCGCTATGGCCGTTTGAACCCCATATCTTGCTATATTATACTTGTCCCGCTCGCCCCGCCGGAGCAATCTCCCGTGGTGGCCCCTTCTCTCTCTTCTCTCATCTCTGTGTTGCAGCAAACAGCAAAATAAACAAAAAGAAGAGCCCGCGCGCTCTCCGCATCCTCTTCCCCGCTCCATCGAACTCCGAACCGCGTGACGTCGCTCACAGATTGGCGATCACGGTGGGACCTCTACTGCTTCCTCCCGGCTACCCTTGCAAGTTCGGCACCACCCGTGCCTCTCCACCTTGGCGCCCACGCGCGCCCCCGTTGTGCTCACGGCAGCACCGTCAGTTCTGATTGGTTCTTTGTTTATTACATGTTTGTTATTTCTGTTGTTTTCCCACTCCATATATCTGTCAGCATTCCATTACATACATCCATTCCTCTTTTCTATCCCTTTTTTCATTTTTTTTGAGGATCACCCTTTCCCGGTGAAGGAAGGACTCTCCGTTTGGGAATTCCTCTCAACGGACTAGAATCTCCTACACTGGGACCTCCGTAAGTCCCCGACATCGAAGAATCTCCTCTTCGTTCACTGGGCTAGTTGTACCATTGAAGTTCCCCGAAGTTAGTCATTTCATTCGTGGTGAGACGAGAGACCCTAGCTGACACGGCGGTGAAACAAAAATAAACTAGGGTCCCTATCTTGTGTGAACTTCGGATCTCTCTAAAAACACACACAAAAAATCATCAAAATCAAAACAAAAAAGGCGTAAAGGCATCCACTTGTTTGATAATCTCTGCTACCTACTTGCTAGTGTATGTTTTTGCGTTCTGGGAGAACTGTGAGCATGTCTCACGAGTCTTCCGAGGAGAACCACCCTAGCCGTGGTTTGACAGCCGACCCGCGAGTCTATGCTATGGACTCGGGTCCTTCTCATGACCCCTCGCATGAGGTGCAGGTTATTGCCGGGGACACGTCCCCGCCACAGGATATCACTTCCTTACTGGGCGTCCTCGCCAACACGGAGCTTACCTCTGAACAGCTCCGGGCCTTCCAGGTCATTCTAAAGGGGAAATCTGTTTCCCCCACGCCCCAGGAGTCAACTCCGGCTATCGCACCTCTCCACAAGTCCGTGCAGGCCATTCCATCTCCTTCATTGGCGCAAGCCATCCAGTCTCCCTCGCTTCAAGGACAAGCGAGCCAACAACCTCCCTCATTCCAATTCCCGTCACAATCTCAAACTCCCGGTGTTCCTCACAGACCGTTTCAGCCAGGGCCAACTGTCGGTGGTCCGACAGTTCCATCTCATTCCGGGTTTCCCCCTCAAGTCTCCGGGAGACAGTTTCTCCCCCAATGGCAAGTGCCACCTTCACCCCCAGAGGAGCTCGCCCAATCGCTCCTCAATAGGTTCAATCGCATGGACGAGCAGTTTCAAAATCTGAGAAGAATGGTGGACGTGAAAGCCACCCCGGAGGCTGCTTTGCCAATCCTCCCCGTCATTCATCTTCCTCCCTCCGAAATGCCCACGTACCGCAGATACAATGGTACCGGCAACCCCTTCATTCACCTCAAGGACTTCATGTATGAGTCCTCCTATTGGCAAAACGATCAGAGGTCCCTGGCATACCTCTTTCGGAGATCATTGGATGGTCCCGCGCTTGAGTGGTTCTATTCTCTGGAGCCCCGCGAGGCCGAGAATTTTGAAATAGTGCAGAGAAGGTTCTTGCAGAAATATAGGGATAGGGTCGGTCCCTCACTCTCCATTACCGACCTAGTGGCCGAAAAGATGAAACCCGACGAGGATTTTGTCCGATATGCTGATAGATGGAGGTCTCTGGCGGAAAGAATAAGGGATACCCTCTCCGAGCCCGAACAAGTGAAGATGATTGTGTCTAATGCAACCCCGCAGTTCAGACACGTCCTCGCCATGAATAAACTTACTACAATGGAGGAACTCTATGAAAGGGCCCGATACATCCAAACCCAGCTAAAAGACTCCCCCATCATGAACATGTTTGAGTCGCCGAAGCCCAAAGTGGTCAGAAAGACAGGCGCTGGTGTCCCGGGCGGAGCCACAGAAGGGGTCGTGACAAATGAGCAAGTCAGTGCGGTCAACAATGCCAACTATGCAGTCAACCAAGGCCTCAACAAATGCCCCGACTACCCCTTCAATCAGGTCCTTTCCCTCTCCGTCCTCCACCCCAAAATAATCCACCCCAGGATAATATGCCTCATTACGCCAACCCCAGCAACAACAACCACAACCTCAGCAACAACAACCACCGCTTCAGTACAACCAAGTTCCACCCCCGGGGAACTATGGTCCCCAACAGCAACAAAGGAGGCCGCTCGGTCCTAAGAGAGCCTACTATCCACCATTGCCAGAAACCTTAGCAGATATTTTTAATGCCCTCATGGCATCAAACCAACTCGCCCTACCCAGAGAAAGGCCCGCCTGGCCCCCCAATGTTGATACCTCCAAATACTGCGTCTACCACAGGCAGCCAGGGACACACAGTGGATTACTGCTTCCATTTCAAAGATTACATCCATGATATGAATGATGAACATCAAATAGATTGGGATGAGATGAGACGGTACGTCGCGGCTCTCAAGGCTAGGAGACCTCCTCAGAGGCCACAGCAGCAGTTACAACAGCAGCAGCAGCAGCAACCACAACAACAACAACAGCCTCAGCAGGCCCCACAACAACAGCCCGACATGGGCATAATCCAGAATCCACTACCGGAGCACCAACAGCCAATCATCAGGTTAACCCCATCTCCTCCTTCCCGGAAGTCGGGAGAGAGCAGGTGTGGCACCAGGAAAGTACCTCCATTCTTTATACCTCCAACCCTATCGTCATGCAACCCCCTCACCTTGCCCGGGTAGCACCTCTCTCTCATCAACCCGCATCGGTATCGCCTTCACCATTTCCACTACCATTACGCCCTCTCATCCGCACCCCGACCTCCTATCAACCGACACTTTCTACTACGCCTCACACCCTCTCACCTTCTCCCACTCCCCACTTTACCATCCACCTCTACCACATTTACCCCTACGCCTTCTAAACCCCTTATCATCCGTCCACCATACATAACCCCGTCTTTCTCCACCACATCACCACTAATGCCTTCAAAATCACTCATCACCCACCATCCGCCTCAAAACCTTTACCCGTTTCAAACCTTACCTCCACCTCCACCTTCCAAACCCCTTATCCTTCATAATCCGCGCGATATCCCCTCTACCTCCGCCATGCCTCCACCTAACAAACCCCTCATCAGAATCCCTGCTCCCGTCATCACCCCTGCTTCATCAACCATTCCTCCACTACTACCCCTCAAACCCCTGTTAAAACCCACTGCTACCCCCACAGAGGTACAAAAGCCGCAGGCAATGGTGCTCCGGAGTGGAAGGATTTTCCACAGGGTTTTCCCCCACAACAGTCAGAATCCCGAGCAATCTCAGCCAGAGAAGGATGATGCAGAACAACCAGAAAGAGCTATCCCTGGAACACAGTATGATCTACTGAAACACTTGGACAAGACGCCTGCCCGGATCTCCATCCTAGAGCTACTTCAAAGATCCACATCCCACCAGGCGGCCTTGATGGAATATCTTCAAAAGGTCATGGTTAATGAAGACCTCCCCGTGGAGAAGATTTCGACCGTCCTAACCCCAACAGACACACAACCAGCGATCATGTTTCACAACTACGAGCTCGCTCCCAAGGAATCTCGGAAATATGCATTGTGCATTTCAATAAAAATTAATGGGTATCCATAAACCCGTGTCTTGTCGACACGGGTGCGTCCATAAATGTGATCTCCATGAGCACTCTTCAGTTGTGTGGGGTTGGCGAGGAACAAATAAGACCTTCCTCGATCACGGTCACGGCTTATGACAATAGCAAAAGGCCGCCGCAGGGGATGATTATTCTGAAGGCAGAACTAGGCCGCATGGCAATCCCCACGGAATTCCATGTCCTCGACATGGACCCCACATTTAAGGCTATACTGGGTCGCCCTTACATCGAAGCCATGGACGCTGTGCCATCCACCAACCATCAGTGCCTGAAGTTTCCTTACAATGGGAGAATTATTAAAGTGGTCAGTACACCTGTCCTTCACACAGTGGATGCTATCAACACCTCTCTGCCTTCTGTTTGGCCGTCTCATCGGCCCATATTGTCACTGCTGGACGTACGTGATCCATCTCATGTTCCACTAGCACCAAAGGAGCCGGTCAGGGCAACCGCAACATCCTGTCTCCCTTTTCACTCCAAAGGTTGGGAGATTATGAGGAACATCGGCTATCAACAGGGAAAAGGTCTGGGCGCACAGTTACAGGGTATGCTCAAGCCGCCAAAAGAAATTAGGCCGAACCGTAGGTTTGGCCTAGGCTTCAAAGGACCGTTCAAGGCAGATTGGAAGCCCCTCACGTGGACTCTATCAAACCACTTCAACAGAGGGCCCGTTGTTCAGATGGGAGATCACCCACGAGAAGCATATGGAGGATCACATGCTGTATATTTGGCTGAAAAATGTCCGAGGATCACCAAAAGAGGCAAGATCAAAGATCCGGAATGCGAGTGGGACAAATGGTTCGACATATGGGACATTTCCGTTGCACTGGAAAGGATGTTCTCATCTCCACAGCTTGAAGGACCACCATTGATCTCCGAAATACCAGAGAATATTACCACTCTTGCCAAGGTTCCAAACTATCCTCGTCCTCGCCAGAAGGACTCTGTCATCGACGGATCTTCATCCGTCCTCAACATTGCCGTCGACGGCTCATTAGCCGCCATCCTCTCCATCCACTCGTCTCAGCCTTTGCTGATATCTTCTTCCTGGGCCAGACAATTGTCTGATGATCTTCCCAGGTCCCCTTCTTTGCTTACATACCTACGCGGGCTTTTCAACCCGCGCCAGGTCTTCAACCATGATCTGCTCTACGAGCCCCACAATCCTCTAGCCATAACCACTTTCCTCTCTCCTCCAATCTCTTTTCACTGCTTTGTCATTAAAATGAAAACGAAAAAAAAAACGTCAATTTTCAAACTCTCCAACAACACATCTTCGTTGAGGAAACCTCCTACATCTCCCACGGGTGCGTACCGCCTTGCGGACCACCCGTCCAAGGTCCGATGAGCGACCTTTTCTACCCCTCCTCTGAGGGGTCTTCTCCTGTACATTCTACACCATCCTCCTCATCTTCCTCTTCGTCTGTAAATATTGTCAGTCAATCTAGGAATGATAGGCCAAGGGTAGTACCTAGGAAGAAATCCAAGGGTAGGCAGATCCCTCGTCGATTCCTTCTGGATTTGGCCGCCAGGTGTCAGGCCCTTCTTGCCATCCCCCAGTTGTTAGAAAATCCCATCCAGCTACCCGAAATAGAATGCGAGGGCGACTGTGCATCTGATGAAGGGTATGGAGTCTACGAGATCACGAATGAAGAATGCCCCACTGAAGATGAGGGTGAAGAATATGAGGATGCGGCGGGCGCATACGCTAGCGGAATGAGGAGATTCGACGAGCCGTCAACCGCCGTAGAAGAATCCACCAAAGAAGTCAACTTGGGGACTGAGGAAGACCCTAGGATCATCCTCATAAGTGACAACCTACCACCCTCTGAAGAAGAGGCATTAATTGAGGTCCTCAAGGAATATAAGGACACGTTTGCATGGAGCTACGAGGATATGCCGGGTTTGAATTCAACCTTGGTCGAACACCGTTTAACCCTAAAAACGGGGTCCATCTCGGTAAAACAAAGGTTAAGGCGTTTCCACCCTCAGATGGCTTTGAAAATGAAGAAGAGGTCGATAAGCTCCACAAAGCCAGGTTCATTAGAGTCGTTCTTTATCCTCAATGGGTGGCGAACATTGTCCCGGTCATGAAGAAAGATGGGAAAGTCAGGATTTGCATCGACTTCCGGGACCTTAACCGCGCGTGTCCAAAGGATGATTTTCCCTTACCTCACATTGATGTGTTGATTGATAACACGGCAGGTTTTGAAACCCTCTCTTTCATGGATGGATTTTCAGGATACAATCAAATTCGTTTGGCAGAAGAGGATCAGGAAAAGACGTCATTCACTACCCCTTGGGGAACATATTGTTACGTGGTCATGCCGTTTGGGTTAAAGAATGCTGGAGCTACTTACCAAAGAGCGATGATGGCCATATTTCATGACATGATGCACATATATCTGGAAGTGTATGTGGATGACTTATTGGTGAAATCAAGGACCAGGATGGAACATCCAGAAGTTTTGGCTAAGGTCTTGCAAAGGTCAAGAGAATTCCAATTGAAAATGAACCCGAAAAAGTGTGTGTTTGGTGTGTCGTCAGGTAAATTGCTAGGGTTCATTGTGAGTAAAAGAGGGATCGAGATAGATCCCGACAAAGCCAAGGCTATCAGGGATATGCCGCCTCCCAAGAATTTGAGGGAAGTCTGAGGTTTAATCGGCAGGCTGCAGTTTATTCGTCGGTTTGTGTCTCAACATTCACAAAGGTGTAGACCTCTATACGAGTTGATCAAGCCAGGAGTAGAATTCCACTGGAATTCTAAATGTCAGAAAGCTTTTGAAGGGTTGAAGGAATATCTGGCTAGTCCACCCGTTCTCATTCCACCTAAACCAGAAAAACCTCTGATCCTTTACATCTCAGTCTTGGATGACTCCGTGGGAGCCCTCCTCGCACAAGCTGATGAAGAAGGCAAGGAACGGGCAACCTATTACTT